>CM060953.1:8140977-8740977 GCA_030765055.1 Mantis religiosa | reverse complement strand
CATTCACATATCATCCAAAAACATTTAATAAATTTAAAAAGATATTCAAGGAACAAAATATCATCTTGGCACCTACTAATAGATACTCAATTTTAAAATTACTAAATTCAAAAACAAAAGATGAAATTCCTTCAGGTAACAAATCTGGAATATACCAAATAAATTGCAAGAATTGTGAAAAATGCTACATAGGTCAAACAAAAAGAAATTTAAAAACCAGAGTCAAAGAACACTTTAGAAACATCAGATTGAAACAAGAAGACAAGTCAGCAGTAGCATTTCATTTTTGGAATGAAAACCATGACATTGATCCAAATCCAAAATTATTAAAAGGAGTGATAAACCAAAATAGATTGACAGCATGGGAGAACATATTCATCTGGAAAAATAAGGATCGCGTAATGAACTTTGAAATCCCGCCAGCAGATAATTTGACAAAAAAGTTCATAGTTCCACCACCAGAGAGAGCAGATAACAACAGATGCTAGTTGGGAAGAGATTGAAGATGGAGGCCAGGGCCTTTGAAACTAGTCTCTCATAAATATATGAAAAAGTAAGTGACGAGTGTCAATAAACCAACCACAAATAATTTTTATATTAAGTACTGACCTCTTTTAAGAAGCTTTCTTTACAAAGCATGACTAAGGGTTGAGCACCCTAACTTGCAAAGAATGGCTAACGGATGTTTCTTAGAAGTACAGAAGTGAAGCAGGAACAATGACAAAGTGTAACCATAAGATCTATATAGCTGCACTCAAATGATAAGAGGTTCTGAACGTGTTCAAGCAACTCTTAAACCATTCTGGTAAGTTCTAGAACTTCTTATTCAGTCCCACACTTGGAAGTCTTGCTGGAATTTTTCCCAAATGGACCATAGAATCTGATGGTGTTTACTTTGAAGATCAGAATAACAACAGAATTCAAATGAAGTTTTCCCTAGAAATCGAAAGTACTCATTAGACATCATTCTGCAGCAACTTTTTCCCAATCCAACATTTTGCTTACATACGAGCAATGACTTTCCAAAAATTGTCAATTGCTAATTGTTTCCACATGTTATGTACTACACAATTCATATGTATACATTTGGATTCTTTTGTGTGCAGAATTTGATCCAGGTTCTTATAGTTTATTAGCTCCGGACATTAATCATATAATTACTTTTAAATAGCTCTATTTAAACTGCTGAGAGCTAAGTAGTTCCAAGACATCATCAAAAGAGAAGGACAAAAAATTAAATGGAACTGCTTCAAAGCAAATACGACATAATTAGTGATACATACAGTATAATTAGAAGAAACTTTCAAACATGTAATGAGAAAAATGTTTAAGTCCAAAGCGTCACCAATGCGTAGGCGTAAACAGATTGGCCAATATGCACATTTGTAACAACTATAATCAAATTCTGCACACAAAAGAATCCAAATGTATACATATGAATTGTGTAGTACATAACATGTGGAAACAATTAGCAATTGACAATTTTTGGAAAGTCATTGCTCTTATGTAAGCAAAATGTTGGATTGGGAAAAAGTTGCTGCATACAAATAGTTATATGGCATAATAGGTAGGAGAATAATGTCTAAGATCGCAGACAGTATCTGACAAGTTAAGTTAATATTCGTAAAGTGTACAAAATAATAACACTACATATTTTGCAAAAAATAAAACTGGTCTTCTAAATTTAGAAATGCTTCAAATCAGCAAATATAGGATGGGACAATGATGAATTCCTGGGATATAAATGAGAGGCTGATGACAATATGACATATAAAATATGAATGCAAACAGTCTAATTGCAGAGCAAATGGGCAGCAACTCATATTGGTATCTGAGGTTTGCTCACTGCATGAGCTGTTCAGGAGATTTTTTCCAAGAGCATATAAAAGATATTAGGTAGGTCTACATTGTTGTGTGGTGATAAGATTTAGTTAAAGATTAAGCTAGAAATAGTTAAGTTGACGAATTAGGTTTATTATAAATGGCTAGCCATTGAAATTAGGGAAAAATGAGACCGTTGGTAGCATTATTTTAAGTGATGGAAAACGAGAATTTAACTGTGCTGCATTTTTCAATATGGCTGCATATGCAGTAGATAAATAACAAACCTTAAGTTATATTAGGAAAATGTTCTCCATCATCCAATTACTCTAGAAAGTAATTATAAATACATATTAAAGCACATTATGTCAAGCTGAACTTGGAAAAAGTATACCACTCACGTCGCATTTAAAACAATTCTCACGTCACATGTGCAAAAGTAAGTCGCATAATTATCTATTATGCAGTAGAAATTGTATTCAAAGCTGAGCTTATAAAATAAAATGTTGAAATTATACAAGTTTTTTGCATGTCATTTAAGCAGTATTTAAATATAGCTGCCACTGCCCCTGTAATGTAGTGATTGTATTCGGTACTATATGCGTACATTGTATTCTAGATGTTTATCAGTGATACATGACAATGTCATCCATTAAAAATAGTCTATAAATGACAAAAACTTCATTTGCTACCAAAATAGTTGTGGTCATATTCACAATGATTTCGAAGCGCAAAAAACTAACCTCTGCAACAGCGGTAGGTACACCTTCTCCCAGTACATCCTTAATAAAAGCCTGCTTAGTAATGCACCCATTGAGGGTTGACACTCTTTTGAAAGCCTCCTTCAGACGTTTGAGCTCCGCATCCGTAACTGAAAAAATAATTTTATAAAGGTCATTATATGAAGAGATGAACTAATAAATAAGCCTACTCCTTCCTTTCGCTGCTGACCAAAATTGCTGCCATGTCTAGCAGACGATATTACAATTATGTTTTGTAAACTAACCTCTTTTCACAGCTTCCTCGTACGTTATGCAACATGGTTTAGAATCCCTTGCTCCCATTATAAATAGGATATATTATAACACTAAGGGATTATTAAACCTGATTAATTTAACTGACACATATTTATCATGACAGCGACACTACCCTCTTCGTCCATCTTGAAAAACTCGATACTACTACTCTAATGGAATCACATACAAACTTAGCAAATAAAAATACGCTTCTTCCCCAAGATTATGTTTTGTGCCGCAATTTCATCAATAAAATGATTCTGTGTAAATTATATTTATTTATTCAATATTTTATTTAAGTTAGCAAATCAATAAAGTTTAAAAATATAGCTACTGATAATTAATGTGGTTGTTCTGCTATGTTTACATAGTTTACACTAACCTGTGGTTTAGTAGAGCTAGGCAGAGAGTATGTAAAGCTACTGGGTTTTTCTGTGTCTAATCTTTCAACAATAAATGTAAAACTGCTTGCTGCTTGTTTTTGGTTAGAGTGTGAAGTGATCATAATTCATAAATTATATTGTGTTCTAACAAATACGTTCACATGAATGCAGTTTTATATATTTGTAAAGGCATATCATGATCCAGCAATTTTAATTTCTAATACTTCTAAACTTATTCATGAAGGTTTAATTGTTTAGGTTTTGGTTCGAATTCTGGTTACTTCATGTTACTTCATGTTACCGTAGGGTTTGTTTATTCGTTTGGTTCATTGGTGAGAAAAGTTTGTTCCTATATGAGCAGTGAGCAGGAATATTGAACGCGTCATTCAATAATTGTGTGACACGTTCAATGTCCTAGACCCCCTGGCGCCTCAAGATTCTTAGATTTCATAGAAATATATGTGAAGACGAGGGTCTCTAAGGTGGTCAAAAGAGGAAGGATATTTATTTTCGCACAGACACATTCAATCATTTTCGACTGCTGTAAAAAGAGGCCATAATATCCCAATCTCGACAACTTCCAAATTCTAAAAATACAATCCATGTGGTATATTCTAGCACCAAAAGAATTACGGGATTGGCTGAGTAACTTGTAGGTAACGATAGTATATATTTTAAAATATACCTAAGCGTTTGAAGCCCGCCTCGATAGCGTAGATGGTAGCGTGTCTGCCTCACGTTCAAGAGGTCCCGAGTTCGAATCTCGGTTAGGTTGAGTTACCTGGATAAGGTTTTTTCCGCGGGTTTCCCTTATCTTGATAGTAACTCTAAGCTCCATGGAGCATCACTTCACCTATTTCATTCATCGTCCGATATGACTTACTGTTGGAGGACGTAAATAACAATAAATAAGCGTTTGAATCTTCTCTTTGGAATTGTTATCATGGGCAGGCGTGATTTTCAAAACGAGGGAAACTCCAAATAACAATCATTAAAATAAGAGAGAATAATTACAAAGAACTAATGCTACTCTTCAATGCTCTTTCTACTACAGTCACACGTAGGCCTTTCTTGCATTGCAACACAAATCATACTACAAGCAGGCATGTTCCTGTTTATCCTCTCCACTCAGACGTTCCAATTTTTCCTACACATGGCCCCACACCGCGTGGACTGTTAGTCTAAAATGGAGAAATGCATTTCACACACTTTTGCAAATAATTAAAACTTCGCAAGAATTTCCTGCTTATCACCACTAAATACCAGTCTACGTAAAATACTATTGCTAATTGTATTGAAATGTACTTATTTAAAAGCACCGCATAAAAATAAACTTTTCTTCACACGCTGCAAAGACTTCACATGACAAAATCTGTCAGTGCTTCCGAAGAGTCGTGATTGTTTCCGGAAATCCACAAAGCATGATGCGTAAATACAGTATTGAATGAGCTCGCGGAATTGGTCACTCGAATCTAATCTGCAGCACCGCGGACGTTCGCGAATAAAAGGAAAAAGGTACTACATAATACGAGGTACGTCCAGAAAGTAAGCTCTGTTTGGTAATGAAATTAAATTGTGTGCAAGTACAGAAAAATTATTTATTGCACAAAATTCTACAACTCTTAAACTACTTTTCCACATAACTGCCGAAATTTTGCAGGCATTTTTCATAGCTAGGCTCAAGTTTCTGTATACCTTCTTCATAGAAGTTTGCCGCCTGTGTCTTCAACCAATTGGAAACATTTTCTTTCAGCTCTTCGTCATTGTTAAAGTGTTGACCGTCAAGGGAAAATTTGAGATGCAAAAACACATGACAGTCGCTAGGAGCGAGGTCAGGGCTGTACGGGGTATGGTCAAACACGTACCAGCCAAATCCCTGTAAGCTGTTTCTTGTCGCATTTGCAGTGTGTGGTCGTGCGTTGTCGTGAAGAAACACAACACTTTCACAGCCTATACATTTCAATTTGTTTCACTTTCCTAGCATTTAGAAAACGAATCACAGATCTGATTTCACAAGAAACAGGATTTTCAATCAACACCGACATTGTAAACAAGCACAACAAAACGTACGTGGCTGACAGCGATCTCACAATGGCGCACGTTTCTTCTCCTTGATACAGAGCGTCTACCGCACATGTTCGGAACTGCGATCGCAGCACTGCAGCGGAGATAAATTGAAACAGAACTTACTTTCTGGACGCCCCTTGTATAACTTGTGTGTGGGAAAACAATCATAACTCAAGAAACGAAGACCGGTTAAATACAAAACTTGGTATTGAAGTTCATCATCTTCCAAGAATGAGACATGCAAAAAGAAAATTAAGTTTTGTTTATAGACGACCTTTCTGCTTTGGTTCTCAGCCTCCACTTTTTATATTGGGTGTGAAATATAGGTTAATTTTGCTCTGGGGCTTGTTTATGAGACATGAGGTTCTTTCACATACCACCAATCTACAACACGGGACCACCGGCTCTACTTCCCAGTTGCACCAGTTAAATAGCTTATTAATTTCTTACCTACCCATTCAAAAGAATCAGCATTTAATTAATTATATCAGCCATTTTCTCTTCAGTTCTATACAGCTCACAGTTTTCTGGTTAAATTGAAATCGTTATTTTGATTAGCATCTTGAGTACTTTTAGTGATTTGTTTCATGTTTCTTCCGTTCTAATGAATTATCTCCCTGCATTTTTCGGTAAACATCAGAATGTGCTTTATGTGCATGAATTACCACAGATTTAAAGTTTTTCCCGCTTAGATGGCAGTATTTATTTGACTTATCAAAATGAATAGTATGACTCGTTCCAAATTGACATCATTAATGTCATTACAATAAATGAGTCATTAATATTCACATTTTGTTGATTAGAAATATTGGATAGCGATATTTTAAATTAACTTTGACATAACTTCGTTTCTTAAAGCCAGCATTCCTTTGGATTAAGCAGAGAAGAAACATAACCTTATTTGATAGAAGCAAAGTCAATATTAAATTTCTGTAAACGTAAATATATATTTTTTCTAAAATAATTCTACAAGACCATTTGAAGATCTAGTTAAAGTCTGAGTTAAATAATTTGCCTTAAGTACATATATATAAATAATAATATTTAAACTCACTTTACCTTGAGTTGAAATCTCATAGTCCTGGTCACGCAATATCGACATTTTACTTCATCAGGATTTATTATAAATTCTATCAAATTTGGTTTTGAATGAAGTTACAATCTTGATGCACATTTTAAAAGTTGATTTAAATTGCCGATTATATGAACATATAAATTTGCTGAAATCTCAAAGTATGTGCACAACACTAAGTAACCAAGGAAGTGAAATCATTGACTATGTTTACTACTTTCAGATATAACCTTTCAAACTTACTGAAAGTGTTGCCAATATACACAGACAAATCATTTATAACGATCTGAAAGGTAACACTTAGTTGATAAATACTCAACAAATCAAGAACAAAATATATAAACTTCTATGCACAGTTTTTTCTTCATTTTCCCCATACGGATTAACAATTATTAAAAATTTGTACACAATGAATGTAACTTCTGAAAAAAAAATCCAAGATATGAACTTAATTCGTGATGGAAACAAAAACGATTTTGATCAAAATCGTTTGAGCATTTTACATAAAATGACAATTTTCGAAAAGTATTGCGTTTTAAAGATAATCTGGAGTGAGGGAATTATCTTTAAGACCTTTGTGTCACATCCTTGGAAAAAGTAACTCAAATATCAAGTTGGTATTTAGCCGAATTTTAAATTTTTAGCTTTTTAGAAAGTAAAAAGTAGTACAACGAATTTTTATTCAAAATATGGTATACTGCCTGCAGTTTTATCAATATCCCAATGCAGAAAGCAGTAGAAAAGCAGTACAAGCTACTCATGCATTTGTGAAACACAACAAAATAAAAAACTGCGTTAAAAACAGAGCTCACATGAGGAAGATCGCAAGATGGTCAAGGTTGATTCAGAAGTATGGATTTGTAACCAGTAATGATGAATGTTACATGCAGATTGTAAAGCGTATAAGTGGATATTATCTTATGGGAACGTTTAATAATTTACTAACAGATTACCTCCATAAACGGTCATAATTATCACTCCACAATTCCAAGTAGCAGATTTCCATACAACAATGTGATAACATTGAACAATGTACGCTTCAATCTAAAACTAATGTGCGTATAGAATATAGGTTCGTACAGTACTATGTTGAACAATTAAATACCAAACTTGGTAGATATTTAACTTCAGCATCTTTCAAGAATACGATATAAATATTGTAAAGATAACTTACCCAATCCAAACAATACTTTAGTACATGGACATATTTTACTTATTTTTGTTATTTTAAAACTGGCTACAATGCCTTTGTTTTCAGATCTTTAAATTATTTTCATGATAAATTAAATTTTCTGTGAACTTCCTCAGAAATACTCTCTATTCTGCATAACTTTCGTATACATGATAAACTATAAGAGATATATTAAATCTTACTACACCCTAAAGGTTAGGTATCATTAAAATACAATTTAGATAAAACATATTTTTGTGGAGTTAAAGCTTCCGAGATATTCTTTTTTGTTTGAATTTGAAAATACTCTAACAATTTCCTCAAACGGGAGATCCTTCCTTCGTTCCTTCTGGTTATTTAAAAAGAATGGAATGTCAAAGCCACGCATGGCAACCAGCTAAGCCTACTATGTTCACAATGCAGCTCCAATAAAATTGCTATAGGACAACTTCTGAACTGTTTATGTCGATTAACATAAAGTTGATATTAGGATGTTATAATATTATATTATTATACAAGCGAGGAACACATCTAGGTCATTAGCGTTAATTTAACCAGCAGCGACCTTCGCCCCTGACTTGACCATGACTTTCACAGCGTCTCTGTGCCGCGAATTATCTAACTTCAGGCGGTACCTCACGTAGCGACATAGAATAGTTATTGTCAAGAAGAGAAACAATGTGATAAGACATTGATACTGAAAATAAATGCATGTCTTAACCCATAAAATTTTCTTCATTGTAACTTGTATCATTTTGTATAACTGGTAAACCATATGAGATGGTTTAGCCTTTCCTAAGGGCTATGTTACGTTCAGATATATTTCTCTACTCATTATCGTTTATTTTTGTATAACTTCTCTAAACTAATTTTACGAAAGTTTATTTTACTGTCCACTTCCTTTTACTTGAGATAAAAATATAGAGAAACGGTTACATATTTTATTAAAGATAATTTTTCTTTGTTTATTCTCCTTGTATGCGTAATCATCCCGAAGTGAGCAAGGAGATGGTTGCAATGAGAGCCAAATGACAGGAATGGTGATAATGGAGCAACTGATGAAATGAATTGCGAGGGAAACCGGCTCAGGTGCAACTCTGTCCACCAAAAATCCTACATAAGATCATCTGGGATCGAATCCAACCCACATGGTCACGGAGATGTCGTGTTAGTTATTACAAGAGGGTGAAGGAGGTCGAATCAATGGTTAACTGTTTAAAAACGGGCTGCTGTCTGCTGGCCTTGAAATCCCATGCACATTCCATGACATAGTGAGAGAAACTGAAGAGCCAGGACTTTATGACAAGCATTGACAAATTAAAGCCTCAGAAAAATGTAATAGAAATAAAATACGCATTTTCAAGTTATTTTCTGTCTCCCCATTTAACTACCACTTATATTGCGAATGGACTGGACTATGTTATGGAGGGGATTCGGCACGGGGCTCGAAACCTGGTCTATTGTACAGACGCGAGCAAATGTATTCCGATGCATGCAAGACTGACCTACGGGAGGGAGGCGAGTTACTTTTCAGTTAGTTGTGCTAGGACGGTTCAGTTTCCTTATACCTGACCAGCGAGTTCGGCGCACAGGTACTTAAGCCTCAAAGGAAAAAAAACAATTTTGTCGCATGAAACGTAGATGGTTTTATACAACTCTCCAGTATCAACTTAGCTATTTATCGATCCTTTTCATATTGACGTCATTTCCTCTCTCTTCCTCTCTCGTACATATATTCCTCAACCATTTTAATCTCCCTTTCGTTTTTTTAAATGTATTTCCAATGCTCAAAATGGTAGTTTTATCTGGAACGAAATAATCCCACCTCTCATAGATTAGCGCTAATTAATATAATATTAAACTGCGTGGTGTTTAAAATTAAGTGTATCTTGTTACGAAAATAAATACATCATTTCCTTTGTTACAGTTCTCAAGAACAGATTATATGGACATATTACTACAATTAATATAGCCACAAAGTTACCAAATTACAACAAATGACTTCACGACCAACGAAATAAATAAAGTAATTATTTTGTTTGATAATGACAATTCATATACAAAATCACATTAGCATCACCGGCATGTCGGAGGTTTCACGAAGGAGTTCTTTAAATGTCAGTAAAACTGATTATGATGCATTTCACTTTTAGCCTCACGTAGAAACCATCGAACTAGACCGGGTCTGAACTCGCAACTTTGGGATCAGAATGCCAGCACCTAAGTCATCCTGGTCAGCTTTTATCATCATCATCATCATCATCATCATCATCATCATCATCATCATCATCATCATCATCATCATCATCATCATCATCATCATCATCATCATCATCGTTATTATTATTATTATTATTATTATTATTATTATTATTATTATTATTATTATTATTATTATTATTATCATCATCATCATCATCATCATCATCATCATCATCATCATCATCATCATCATCATCATCATCATCATCATCATCATCATCATCATCATCATCATTATTATTATTATTATTATTATTATTATTATTATTATTATTATTATTATTATTATTATTATTATTATTATTATTATTATTATTATTAATGTTACTATTATTACTATTACTCTTGTTATTGTTATTGGGTAGACTGCTAGGCAGAATAATTCATTGTCACCTGCCAGGAGGGTAACGTCAGTGTTGATCAGCAAGTAAACTTGACCTCTGCTTTCACTAGACTAGTAATAGTAATAGTAATTTATTTCCTTTTACATCAACAAATGGAAATACAAAATCAAGATTACAATTATAAAATCCATACTGAAATATGCCATATATTCCTAAATCCTGAAAAACATATCATGTTATCATGTTGCCCACCATTGAATAGTAATTCAGTCCCCATACACCTAACCCTGGGTTTTTGTGTATTGGAGACCCTCTGCTCCTTTTTACACTTTCTGCCATTTCACCTATCTCAATCTACATTTTTCTCTTAATTGTTCTTAGCCATCTCTCTTTAACTTTCCCTAAATAATTCCCCATATTTCTCCTGTTCTTTTCTCCTTTTACTGACAACATTTTTCTAATTACTACTTCACCCCCCAAATTGTCCCATTTACGTAGCTAAGCCTGCTCTCTCCATATCTTTGTTTGACTACACTTTAATATACAATGGAAATCTGCATTCTCTTCTCCACACAATGGACATTTATCTAGCTTCCTCTCTTGACCTATACCTTTCAAGTTTCTCACTCCTGTTCTCGCCCAAGCAAAACCTTCTCGCCCTAACTTACTACATATATCTATATATCCTTCCCTCCCCCAGGTTGTTTTTATTTCTCTATATAATCTTAGTGAGCTTTTGTCACTCACTAGACTAAATAAACGATAATAGAGTTTTGTTCTCCTTGCCTCTCCAACCCCCTCGTCCATCGGAAAACTTTTACACGCATGGGTACGCTCGCTGCTGGTACGGTTACCATGGATTTATCATTGTTAACAGAAACCTCTCAGATAATGCACTGATTATTCTTATAAGAGTGAGAGGGGTACTGAGGAACCTTCCGGCGTTGTGCTAAGCACCAATGAACGCATCACTTCCGCCAATGGAATTCGCAGGAATCACAAATGACAGATAGATGTTCACTCCACGTGGAGTAATCAGTGCGTTATCTGAGAGGTATCTATTACCAAAGATAAATCCATGGTAACCGTTCGAACAGCGTGACTATACCTAAGCCTCGAAGTGGGGCATCCTCGGAAAGAAGGATGAGGCGAGAGGAGACAGAGGGCGGCCTTCCCATGGAGCTACGACTAGACTCCCGCCAACACTTCTATCCTGAAAGAGAGCATCAGATGAGAGATGATAGAAATGATAATGGAGGTGAAATGGAGGGACAGGAAATTCGGGGAATGTAATTAACCTACCCAGTATTCGCTTGGCGACCCGGGAAAACCCTCGAAAAAACAATGTGTCAGGTACGTCGGCCAGAGGAATCGAACCCGGACTTCCTGAATGCGGGCCACAGAGGAAACGCTAGGTGATGTTGTGAATAATATGTTAGGAGATATCTCGTGGCTCGGTGTGTGACAGATCATTATCACATGTCTATAGAGGCGTTTGTGCTAGACAACTGTATTTCTACATGTTACAATAAGACATTAGGGTGCCGTTCAATCCACGTGTTTTGATTAGCTCTGGATAGATAGCAGTACATTTGTTAGTGTTTTAGACTTAAGGTCGTGGGTTCATCGTACTCTTATGCTCCATCAAGAGGTGGTGAGGCAAACATTGCTGACGTCTTCAGCACCACATTCCAATCTTCCATCCGTAGATAACGAAGGAACGCCATTTTAATGTTTTCTGTTGCGTTACATGTCTCACGTCTACCTTCTTAGGCGAAGAAAACTGCATTGGAGGAAAAAGGTTTGATTGTTGATGTGTAAAATGAAGATAGGAGCTTATCTGAACATTCCTTGGCACAAGTTGCTAGAGCCACTTAACCGGTTATTGCGTGATCTTTTAACGTGTTGCACTACGAGGAGAAGCCCTTGAACCTCGGGTGAATTTTGGTAAACCAATTTCATTGATTGCCTGAAACAACTCCTTTGGCGGAGCGATAAACGTTAAGCAAACCAGGTCCTGCTTTAGTGCTGAACGCAGTAACTTGAATACCACAACTGCACATAGTGAAGGCAATATTTACAATAAGCTCTACTTATTTTAGAAATTTTTAAAACAAATATGTTTGTATTAGAGTAAAGTTGCCCTTCTAAAAGCTATCCCGCAAAAGTTTATTCTATTATTGTGCTTCATTTGTCTGTCACCTTTAATTTCTAAGTTTATATCGGTGACTTTTTCTTTGAAACAAGTGCTATCGCTAATGATGCTCACTCGTTTACTGTGTTATGAGTTTGTTTACGTTGGGTCTTCTACAGACTATTTCTTTCTTGTTCATACTTCCAAACTCTAGAAACTCTTGTCTAAACAAAGATTTCTAACCTTCAGTCGGGAATCGAACCCAGGACAATAGTTAAAGTTGTAATTACATGTCACTGGCTTTTAGAAAGTGTAGCTTGTTATTGATTTCCTATTCACCAATCAGACTCGAATTTAAACATAGTTTTAAAGCATAGCACGCAAAAACTAATAATTAATGGAAACAATCATTTCTTCAACACTAGCCGTGTGTAGGCTAAGGTTTGAATGAGTAGAGCCAGACTGAACAATTCAATGCCATAGCCGGGATTTGAACCACGATCAAAGCTTAGCCTACACACGGCTAGTGTGAAAGAAATGATTATTTCCAACAAATTACCTGAATAATATAGGGGTTTAATAACATAGTAGCTCAGTGGTTTAACTATGAAGCCTGGGACTTAAGTACTTACAACATAGTAAGTCGTCACAAAAGGTGCGTGTCTCATATCATATGAGAACTCCTAGTGGTCTACCGGGAAACATACGAGTCAGTTGGAGAATTTAATGCCATGTCGACATGTTGGTCATAGTAGCTCAGTGGTTTAACTATGAAGCCTGGGACTTAAGTACTTACAGCATAGTAAGTCGCCACAAAAGGTGCTTGTCCCATAGCATATGAGAACTCCTAGTGGTCTACCGGGAAACATACGAGTCAGTTGGAGAATTTAATGCCATGTCGACATGTTGGTCATAGTAGCTCAGTGGTTTAACTATGAAGCCTGGGACTTAAGTACTTACAACATAGTAAGTCGTCACAAAAAGTGCGTGTCTCATATCATATGAGAACTCCTAGTGGTCTACCGGGAAACATACGAGTCAGTTGGAGAATTTAATGTCATGTCGGCACGTTGGCCATAGTGGCTCAGTGGTTTAACTATGAAGCCTGGGACTTAAGTACTTACAACATAGTAAGTCGTCACAAAAGGTGTGTGTCTCATATCATATGAGAACCCCTAGTGGTCTACCGGGAAACATACGAGTCAGTTGGAGAATTTAATGTCATGTCGACATGTTGGTCATAGTAGCTCAGTGGTTTAACTATGAAGCCTGGGACTTAAGTACTTACAGCATAGTAAGTCGTCACAAAAGGCGCGTGTCTCATAGCATATGAGAACTCCTAGTGGTCTACCGGGAAACATACGAGTCAGTTGGAGAATTTAATGCCATGTCGACATGTTGGTCATAGTAGCTCAGTGGTTTAGAGCAACCGCACGGAGAGCGGTAAATCCGTGGTTCAAGTCCCGGCTATGGTATTGTCGCGGACCCATTATTTACCATAGGCGGCGACGCGCATAAACAGATAGTCCAAGGCAGAGATAAAAGCTTGCCAGCACAGATAACTTGAGACGTCTGGAACATTCCTGTTTCGTCTAGTGATAGAACATTCGATTTCTTGCTTTTTACAGAACAGTCTAGATTCCTGGATGGTCGTGTATAAAAAGAAGCGTTTAGTTTATTGAGTCAGTTGTAAAAAGGAGTAAACAGCTGTAAAGTGTTGCAACCAGAGTTGATGTAAACAGATGTAATCAGAACACTGTTTGTCATCGACCTTGGTAGATTGTGATTGTGTATGTAACCTAATTATGCTGTAATTTGCAACTGTATTTCTACGGAAATAAAGAACATTTAGAATGTCTGCAAATTGGATTTTTAATTCTACGAGCCCACAAAGTCACAGTATTGAATGTTTCCCGGTTATGGCTTTTGGCTTTTTCTTCAAAGTACGCCAACAATACATTTTCAGTATAATTATTGTGTATGTTTACCAGTCCCGGAACTTGTATGTAATGTGTATTGATTTTGGGTAGATAGATAGATGGCTTTATTCACCTTAGGAATATACAATATTCATGGCTTCGTCAAATTTGTACCCATAAGAATAATACATTTCTTATGAGTAATACAATTATGAATAATACAATAGTAATTAAATAATACAATAGTGATTAAAGTAATGCAGTAGTAATTAACAGAATAATAATACAAATAGTAATTAAGAATAATGCAACTTAGGTCACATAATAGTTTAATGTATCACATTTTTAAGAACTAGACTGTAAGAGACATAATTTTTACGAAAAAAATCAATATTTACTTTATTATTTAATTTTACTTCTTAGAAACTCATCTGTTGTCTGTGACATTACTTTTAGTAGGATATTTTTTACAGCTTTTCTGAATATTACAAGTATCACCTCCGAAGTTGCACAGGTATTTATTCACAAACATCATTTTAGGAAGCATTGATATGTTGATCAATCATGTTTTAAGTATTCTTCCACTGAATAATAGCAACCTTCTCTTAAAAATGATTTTACAGTCAGTTTAAACCTTTTTTCCGATGTTATACTTTTAATGCCATCGGGTAGTTTGTTATATAATAATACTGCTTTATGTTCGAAGCTATGTGTGAATAAAGTTGTATTGTGGCTTATAATGCGTAGATCTGATTTACTTCTTGTATTATGTGTATGTATCTGCGAATTTGTTTCAAATTGAGCAAGTACAATTCTTGTCCTAACTAGAGCTTCATATATATACACACAGGGTAATGGAAGTATTTTTAGTAGTTTAAAATATGATTTACAGCTGGTGGTGAAAGGAATATTTACTATATAACGAATAGCCCTTTCCTGCAGTCTAAATATTTTTTATACATCTTTAGCATTTCCCCAGCTAAGTATAACATAAGACATTACAGAATAAAAATAAGCAAAATAAATAATTCTCAGCACATTTGTGTTTACAGACTCCCTCATTGATTTAATAGCGAATGTAATTCTGCTTAGTTTCGATTCTAGTTGCTGAATTTGTTTTTCCCATTTTAAATGTTTATCTAACCATATTCCTAGAAATTTGGTATTTGATTCATAGAGTAGTGATTTATTCCCTAAATATATACTTGGGAATTGAGCAGTGTTATTTAGTTTGTGGTGAAAGCCTATAGCTACTGATTTATTCTTCATTTATTTTTAGCTTATTTTTTAAAAAACCAATTGACAATTTTTGTATTAAAAGTATTATTATAGCTTAATACCTCATTCGAGGTTTTCTCAGTCATTAATATGCTGGTATCATCGGCAAAGAGTGTCAAATTGATGTTCTCGCCCGTTTTATTTAAACCTAGACCTAAATCATTAATATATAAGAGAAATAAAAATGGACCCAATATTGAACCCTGGGGCACACCTTGCTGTACTATTTTCTCTGTGGATGTTTTATTTTGAATACACCTAAGTTTTTATCTACATAGTCTAGCTGTACAAATTGACGTCTACGTTCCAGATATGATCTGAACCATTTGTAACAATTCTATTTTCTCTCTCTCTCTCTCTCTCTCTCTCTCTCTCTCTCTCTCTCTCTCTCTCTCTCTCTCTCTCTCTCTCTCTCTCTCTCTCTCTCTCTCTCTCTCTCTCTCTCTCTCTCTCTCTCTCTCTCTCTCTCTCTCTCTCTCTCTCTCTCTCTGCTTTTAAAATTCCAAAAGGTTCAGTATAGCCCAAATGACCCGCCATTTTATACAAATATTATTTAACTCACGGCCTTCTTGAATGAGGCGATTGTTAGTAGAAACCAAAGTTGGCATTACTGGCGTGTTAAACGCTTTTGAACGCTGAGCGAAAGAGTTGTTTCCTTTTAACATAGTCATGAACTACTAAAAGGTTAACTTCTAATATCAACTGTCTAAAACATCTGTTTTCATGTGCAGTAATACAGTTAGGATTTGCAGCCAAAATCGGCGGCATATGTGTAACAATGCAAACGTTTACCGCGTTAAATTGTGTGAGATGTTATTTATTTACTATCCAATTTTTTATTTCCTATTTTTCCAAAGGTATATTAGGAATATAGTTTACAAATTTATGAATATAATACAATTTTTAAAAAAAACATAACAACATTCAATATAAAGCTGACAAACAGTAAACATCAAGATGAATCATTTAGCTTAAGAAATATTTTGTTTAAGAAAGCCATGAAATATTGATAAGTTTTGTAATTCATCAGGATATGTGTAAGTGGTTTTGAAAAAGTGTAACGTAAGGATTGAAGCAATAGTTCAAGTTCGTATCTTTCAAAACAGAAAAACGGGCAATCAAATAAAATGTGAGCGACATCTTGAAGATGATTTCCACAAATACAATGAGATGTGGATTTGATTTTGAATCGAAATAAGTAAGCTGAAAATTTGCCATGTTTAGTTAAGAATTGAGTGAGAACATAGCTAGGATTAACGAATTTACATTTATGTCTGTCAGAAACTGTTCAGGAATATCAATCCTTAGTCAAAGCACCACAATCACTTTTTAACCAGTATTCATTCCAGTCGTTGATGATAATCTCCTTTGATGTTTGCCTTACATAAGAAATAGGACATAAGAGTGTAAGTCTCTGGAAGATTTGAAGTCGTGGCTCTCTTTGCAAGCTCATCTGCAATCCTCACGTACACAGATAAGAACCACATAATAACTGACATCTTATTTCAGCTGCAATAGGACTACGGTTTTTGATATCTTTCAAAGCTGCAATTGCTGCTTGTGAGTCACTGTAAAGGCGGGCGGTACATTGTAAGTTGTTGCACCATTTCACTGCTTCACGGATTGCTAATAATTCAGCTTAAAGATTGAACACTGTTGGCAAGTCTGAACATGGAAGAATGGCATTCTATGGAGCCAGAGAATACCACAAACACACATCCTACTTTAGCATTTTTACTAAGCCCTTCACACGCCGTGGCTCAGTGGTTAGACCGCTTGGCTCTCGCCAAGGCGGCCCGGGTTCGATCCCAGGCGACCGCAAAGTGAGATTTGTGGTGGACAACACGGCGTTGGGGCGGGTTTTCTCCGGGACCTCCGGTTTCCCCCGCCATCCCATTCCACCGGTGCTCCATCTTCATCTCATGTATCATCAGTGTCACCGCCTGCGGTGCCGTATGTAGTAAAAGCGGGCGTTAAACACTACACATACATACTAAGCCCTTCAGCTATCCGAGAGCCATCTGTGTAAATGGAGTACTGGTGGTATTCTGCTGCACAATCTTCAAGAAGACTAGAGACACAGGTGGCTGCATGAGAAACTTGTTTAACTAGTTGTTCAAGTTGCAGGTGTGAAATATGTCGTGGCAAAGCTCGGCCATTTCTAATGTTGTTGATATTTATCTTATATGCACCAGTAAGAAATGTTAGGTTAGGTTTTATCTAATTCAATTCACTTTGGGGGATAAGCTTGTATTTCTGTAACGAATAACCATTTAGAACTAGACGCTCGTCAAGGCAAGGTATTTGGAGGTTATGTTTTATGGCAAAACCACAACCAAGAGAGAAACTGGACAAATATTGCCTCACTCCAGATGTGGTTTAGTTTTGTGCCAAATGTTTTCCCTTCCCTCCCCCCTAGGTGGCAACCCGGTAACATGAATGAGCATCACGCGATATTGGCAGAGATTTATTATCATTATCTGTGTGAAAGAACCTTTGAACTGGTGTCATGAGGTGTGCGTGTCTCAAGATAACGCTCGACAGATGACCTCTAGTAAACACATTTTGACCGCATGTCACTGCACGAAGTCACCCTATGCAGGCGGCAGTGTCAAAGTCCTTGTAATTGTGCCCTTCAAACCTTTCTCGTAATTCCTCATGATCAAAGTACCCACATTAATTTTACTAGAACCGTCTAAAACCTTCAAACAATAATTAATACTAATTAAGCGGCAATAATTACTCAAAAAATCTACGTCTATTCTTCAGTTCTCTTTCTATTGCACAGTCACATGTAGGTCCAGTAGCGAGGTGTGACTTTCAAAGTGAGGGAAGCTCCCATTAATAATTATCATTAAAATAAGAGAGAATAATGACTCAAAGAACTAAGGCTACTCTTTAGTACTCTTTCTATTGTACAGTCACACGTAGGTCCAGTAGCGAGGGGTGACTTTCAAAGCGAGGGAAGCTCCCATTAATAATTATCATTAAAATAAGAGAGAATAATGACTCAAAGAACTAAGGCTACTCTTTAGTACTCTTTCTATTGTACAGTCACATGTAGGTCCAGTAGCGAGGTGTGACTTTCAAAGTGAGGGAAGCTCCCATTAATAATTATCATTAAAATAAGAGAGAATAATGACTCAAAGAACTAAGGCTACTCTTTAGTACTCTTTCTATTGTACAGTCACACGTAGGTCCAGTAGCGAGGGGTGACTTTCAAAGCGAGGGAAGCTCCAAATAACAATTATCATTAAAATAAGAGAGAATAATAACTTAAAGAACTAAGGCTACTCTTCAGTACTCTTTGTATTGTACAGTCACACGTAGGTCCAGTGATGAGGCGTGACTTTCACCGCGAGGGAAGCTCCAAATAATAATCTTTAAAATAAGAGAGAATAATGAATCAAAGAACTAAGGTTACTCTTTAGTACTGTTTCTATTGTACAGTCACATGTAGGTCCAGTAGCGAGGTGACTTTCAAAGCGAGGGAAGCTCCAAATAACAATTATCATTAAAATAAGAGATAATAATGACTCAAAGAACTAAGGTTATTCTTTAGTACTCTTTCTACTGTACAGTCACACGTAGGTCCAGTAGCGAGGTGTCACTTTCAAAGCGAGGGAAGCTCCAAATAACAATTATCATTAAAATAAGAGATAATAATGACTCAAAGAACTAAGGTTACTCTTTAGTACTCTTTCTACTGTACAGTCACTCGTAGGTCCTGTAGCGAGGTGTGACTTTCAAAGGGAAGGAAGCTCGAAGTAATAATTGTCATTAAAATAAGAGAGGAAAATCACTCAAAGAGTTAAGACTACTCTTTAGTACTCTTTCTATTGTACAGCCACACGTAGACCTTTTTTGCATTGCAAGACTGCTACACTATAAGCAGACATTCCTATCTCCCCGCTCCACTCAGACGTTCCAATTTTTTATATAGCTGGCTCACACCTCGTTAGTTGTTAGTCTAACATGTAAAATGTATGCAATTCTTGGCTAATAATTTAAAACTTCACAAGAGTTCCCTATTTGTCACCTCTAAATATCAATCTACGTAAAATACTATTGCTAATGTTATTGAAACATACTTGCAGTTGTATTTGGAAGCGCCACATAATACAAGTTTCTTCTGCTTTTGTTGAAATTCTTTGGAAAGCGGTGCTTCGCCATTGATTTGGGCCTCCATTTACTATGACAGAACCTGTTCTTCCTTGGGGCAGCCATTTTGTACTTTTAATGCAGCCACGTTCTCTTGTCTGCAGTATTGTGCCCTAGATCATCATTAACAATACTACCAATTTACGAAACAAATGCGCTTTTAAATTTGTTGACTTCCCATTATACCAAGCTTTACAATAGAAATTCATCATCGAATCAAAGTCAATGGTCTAAGGGAAGGGAACCCTAACAGAAAACCCTTCAGGTTGGAGGCTGTGCGAGGGGTTGGTAACCCCATTCACGTAAAAAAGATATTTCTCATAAGCTTCGCAAAGGAAAGCAGCCGGACTGTCTAAGTGGTCGACGAATTAGGCAAGTTAAGAGGAACTAGGCATAGGTACATAAATTACAGGTAACATAGAAGAAAATATACAGAACAGGAAAGAAAATATGAATAGAATGGACGAAGAAAGGTGCCGGTTTTAGTAAGAAGATGCAATCCTCGTGGAAGAAGAGATCTAGGACGCCCTAGAAGTTGGAATAGTTGATGGAATGTGAAGACGCAACAGGCAGAAATGTCTAATCCTGAAATGAAGAAGATAATGGAACTTTGCACGTTACAAGGTAAATGTCACAAGGCTATTTCATACCCCAATAAATTCAGGTCAGAACGTGTATTCTCAAAAGGCTATATCATGCCAAAATAAATTGACAACTGCATTCTAAAGTTCATAAATATATAAATTCAGAATGTGTATTCTCCAAATATATATACTATTCAAACGTCTTTCGTTTCCAAACGCTGAATGTCGATAAACCTCTACTGCTGAATTAATGACTAAAGTCCAATAATCTTCGAAATATTTAAGCTAAACTACATTTTAAACAAAATAACATCAACAAGTTAGTGGCTGTATCAAAATACCTTTAATAGTTGATAACTTTCTTCAACGATTAGAAAGAACGCTTGTAGTGTCATCCAACGGCCAAGAAGTAAATTAATTGTACAGTAAACCATAGAGACAATCCGCTCAACAGGAAATTGTAAAAACAAAAAACGGTGTGTTGCACTCAACATGTCATTCTAATATACATAGAACGTTTGTTATAACTCAGAAATTATATTAAATACCTATTTTGTTTTTTTGGAAATATTCATAAATATTCCAAAAGGGATCATTAATTTATTATATATTTTTTTATTCATTCATTTGTTATTTATTTATTATTTTCTCTGAGCTGTTTGGCTTCTTCCTTCATACACTTATAACTATTAGCAATAATCTCGCGACTTTGCCTACAGAGAGTTTTTTCCTTTTATTGTTGACACAGTAGGAGGCATGTCACGTTGGTAAACTACTACGTTACCACATAACTAAGCAACAATGGATTATTACAACACGGTTATGTTTCTGAAGGAATACTGCTCGTAACAGTTCGTAGTAAAATACTTAATGCACTATCAGATAACCTGAAGTACAAGATAAAACTCTGACCTTCAACGCAAACACTAATATTAGAGCAAAACAATTACCGATATGGTATTAGCTTTAAATATTCCTCAGTGATAGCATTGCTTGGTAGTCAAATGCACGAAACAAACGTTTGTTTCTCATTTCTCCTCTGTTATTAAAAGTATTAAGACATATTTCATATATTTAGAGCAGGCGTTGTCAGATTTCGAAGTTATACCTGCATTACGATGATCTTGGTAAAATTCTGCTTAGTTATTAAAGAGAGCGGATTTTTAGCCACCAAAAATAAGCAAATTTCATAAATGGCTCCACAGCAAGTTAAAATAACAGATATTGTCATATAATTAAAATACATATAAATACACTTCACTACGTAAGAACCATGATGTGCAGAAAGTTGTGTAGTACGAGGGCTCTTCAATAAAGAATGATCACAATTTGTTTTTGACAACATACCTTTACTCATCCTCATAATTTTGATGGTCCTTCTCAAAATAGTCTCCCCTTAATGCGATGTACTTGTCCCAGCGTTTCTCTCAGTCTTCAAAGACATGCTGAAAACCATTTTTTGAGAGATCCTTCAAAATCACCTCCGCAGCCTTCACCACTGCTTCTGATGATGGATAATGTCTCCCACGAAGGCGTTTCTTCAAGTTAGGGAATAGAAAAAAGTCACATGTGGCTAAATCCGGACTATAGGGAGAGTGAGGGATGCGCTTCACGTTGATTTTTGCAAGATATTCAGCAACAACATTGGCAATATGCGGCCACACATTATCGTAGTGCAGCATCCAGCCTGCTTCACGGAAATGTGGTCTTTTGTGCCTGATATAGACTTGCAATGTTTTCAGGACATCCCTGTAGTATTGTCCAGTTACTGATGTGTGTGCAGGTACAACATGTTGATAAACCATTTCATGAATATCAAAGAATGAGATGACCATAACTTTCCCAGCAGAAGCAACCACTTTTGCTTTTTTGGGGGGTTGATGATGAAGGAGATTTCCACACTGAGCTTTGCTGTTTGCTCTCAGGATCAAAAAGATGTAACCAAGTTTCATCAGCAGTGATTACGTTTGGAACAAACTCCGGTTCTTCCTCTAACATCAACTTTAACTGCATACGAATGTCCTTTTGTTCGGGAATCAACAGTCTTGGAACCCATCGAGCACAAACACGTCTCATGTGTAATGTTTCTGTCACCAACGTGTGAGTGGCTCCCAATGAAATGATCAGTATTTCAGAAAGTGATCTTAAGGTAACTCGTCGATCCTCTCTCACAATGGCAGCAGCAGTGTTGATGTTTGCTTCCGTAAGAACAGTAACTGGAGCACTGTGTCCACCTTCCTTTGAAATTGATTGTCTCCCCTCTTTAAACATTTTTAAACCACCTTCGAGCTGTGCTGTAGGGAAGAACAGACTCTCCATAGGCCTCCTGTAACATTGTATAGGCCTCAACTGATGATTTGTTGAGACGAAAGCAGAATTTCAAAGCCGCATATTGTTCCTCGCGTATTACCTCCATTACAGCGGTAGGCGATACTGAACATGTCTGAACTTGCCTGTTCTCACAGGCGGGAACCAGGAGTACCAACAATGAAACTACTACGGCATGTTTGTTTCACATTAAGCTAACAGAATATAATAAGATTGAATTTTAGTGCGAAAAATTATGATCATTCTTTATTGAACAGCCCTGGTAATTAACTATGTCAAAAAAAACATGGATTTGTGTGTGGGGCCTATGAGTGAAAATTTAAATATCTGTAGCTTTTGTTAAATTTGTTTCAAAGTATAACATTTATTTTTTAAGAATGGAGTAATACCAAGTTTCAGCTTTCTAGTTACAATAGATTCGGAGGGAATTAACAGTTTATGTCTAAACTACAGGTGATTTTCAAAATGTCCCACATAATTTAATTTTAAAAATTAATGCTTGGGGTATAAGTTTCTGTACCCATTTTAACCTATTAATGACCTGTACCTATTTGAAATTTTCTCTTCGCCATATCAACGAAGGGAAAAAATAATCGTACCTATTTAACAATTTTTATTTTATTAAGCGTTTTGAGTAAGAAGTAAGTATTATGATCCTTTTCAATACAAATAACAAAAACACAACAAATTTAAATGGGTACACTTAATATGCAGTTGCTCTTACAGGATGTTTAGAATTGCATACATATTAATAGAAAACTGCATCCTGTGGAACATTTTGAAGTTAGGAAAATGTGGAATCTGAGAAATCTGAGGTTAAAATTACGTAATAGCATTTACGATACAGGTGTTGGGTTATTTAGTTATGTGACGTTTTCTGTAGTGCCGCTAGAAAAAGGTTTTATATTATTGAAGTATGTCTATCTTAATTTTAAGGCAAACATATAAATTTGGGATCGTTGTAAGTTTTGTGCCAATTTTCACAAATATGACTCCTTAATAAACTCATTTTTGTACATCCAATGTGCAGCAGTAAGAAATTTCTCTTCCCCGAAAACTTCACGTTGAAACCAACAAATGCAAAAGCTGTTGTCACAAATTACAAGTAGAAGAAATTGGCTAAAATGGCAGTTTTAGGCACTAATAAGCAGGACAGACACAAATATATGAAATGGTCATTTATAGGCACTATAAAACCAAGAAATTAGGCTAATAATTGTAGGAAATGTGGTTATAACTTAAGAGCCTACGTTACTGAACAAAGGAATAAAATAGGCAAATAGGGCAAAATCCGCCCTCTTGATATTAATTTACTCCTTAGAAATTGCACATATTCGAACTCCCTTTCTTTTTTATAATCAGTGGTTATGTTTTTAAAAGAGAATACGAAAATGTGAAGTAAGAAACACCTTCAAATGTTTATGCAACAGCTGGAGATGCTTATAACCTTCTTTTGGAGCCAAACAAAAGAAACAAGTAAAAGAATGTTGATGCAAAGAGTTGAGAAACACAAGTTTTTACTGCGTGGCAGTACTTCTCATCAATTGGTTCAAGTGACATTCAAACTTGACTTAACGTGAAAGAAAGACTAACTTACCTCGGCTTAAATAACTCCGTGTTATACATTATGTTAGAATTTCATATCACGTGTCTTCTCCGCGGCTTTAAAAACAAATCATTGTAGTTCAAGCGTTTGGTGGAAGGAGTTTTGATTGGAATGGCTTCCAAGTGATAACGTAATTTGCTTTTATGTGTATAATTTATCAGTGGCGAGGCGTGACTTTCAAACCGAGGGAAGCTCCAAGTAATAACTTTCATTAAAATAAGAGAGAACAATGAATTTTATATATGCGTAGCCATCTAAAATAGCAAGCATGGCCATCTAAAATAGCAAGCATGGCCAACACAATTCTAGCAATGTATGACACCGATATAACCATGGAACTGTACCATACTTATGTCATTAAAGTGGTGCATAAATATTTTAATCGTTGCTTTGCATGTCGATAGTAAAACTAAAACATCAATAAACTAAATGTAATAAGACGTAAATAATAAAATTATCGCGTATTAAAATGACGTTTTGCGTTTATTTTCATTTATGTAGGTTATGTTTTCCACAAACTGAAAACCGACCGAGGTTCATAAGATTTGATGTATAAATTTGGTTTTTAATAGAAAAAAGATTTAAATATATTGTCACCCAATTATCGGGAAGCACCACAAACAACAGCTGAGAAGGAACCGGAGGCCACGCCACGCCCACTCATTTGTCTCCTGTCACTAACTGAAGGGATGGTTAGGGGAGGGATGTCGGGCCCCTGAGCCGTCTCTTTACCCTTCTACTAGGGTCTGGAAATTACGGGACATTCAATTTAATCGAGAACCTTCTAGATGGGCAAGCGGACCCTATATAAGCGACACGTCGTGCAAGGGGCAGTCAGTCAGTGCTTGACGAGCTAGCAAACGGACGAGAAGACTGTGTACGTGCATCGGAACGTTAACTTACGAACTGGTGAATTGTAATTGTGTGCATTACGCATTTCTGTGTAATTGGCAAGTGCTTAACTGTAAGTCGGTGGAAATAAAGAACATTTTTGAGTGGTGCAATTGGACTTTTCATTTCACGAACCCACAAAGTCACAATTGGTGTCAGAAGTGCGACATAACACAATGGAGGCAGCATTAGAAAAGATTTTAGCGGAACTGAAACAAATGAAGACGGCCAACGACAACATCACCGAGAAGATGGAAGAAATGAAGGCCGAGTTAACCACAGAAATGAGAGCAGCGAACGGCAGTCTGGCCACGGAAATGAAGGCGGCGAACGAGGCTCTCGCCGCAAAGTTTGAAGAACAGTTGGCCGGCGTAAAAGAGAACGTCACAGAGTTAGGCGAGCGCGTCGAAGACCTGGCGAGCCGCGTTAATGAGCTGGAAGGAAAAGCCGACAGCAGTGTGAAGTCCCTGAACGCCATGGTGGAGGACGTCGTCGGCAGGAAGCTGAAGGATTTAAAGGCCGACGCGCCGGGACGCGACACAACATCTGCGCGCGTCAAACCTCCCAGTTATGACGGCGCGTCAACGTTTGAGGTCTTCCGCCGCCAGTTCGACACAGTGGCCAGGCACAACGGATGGTCACTGGAGGAGGAGGCCACACAGTTAATAGCCAGCCTCCAGGGAAGAGCCGCGGAAGTCCTAAACGCGGTGCAGACGACGGCGGCGCCCAAGGACATCTGGGAGGCCCTGGAGAATCGCTTCGGGAACCACCGCTTAGCCGCAGCATACCGAAGCCAGCTAAAGGCAAGGTCGCAGCAGCCGGGGGAGACGCTGCAGGAGTTCGCCATAGCCATCGAGCAGCTGGCTAGCAAGGCCTTGGTTGACCTGCCACTGGAGTTCGTATCCCGGGAAGCCGCCTACAATTTTGTCGACGGGGTACGGCACACGGAGATTCGTCAGCGCCTAATGCTCGGGGAATATAAAACCATCCACGAGGCGCTGACAGCGGCATTAAGGATGGAGGCGGCCAAAATAACATCCATCCCGACGTCGAGAACGAGGAGTGTCCGCTACGCCGGAGACAGAAGACCAGCTGAGGGACGCCGGCGAACACCTAGTGGCCTGTGTTGGGGGTGTGGACAGCCCGGACACCTGCAGAGACACTGCCCACACCAGGAAGAGCAGCCGGAAAACGAGTAAGGGCCGTCGTGGAGAGGGGCACGTCGGCGCCATCACCACCATCCCCTCGAGTGACACTGCGCGCCGTCAGCCGGCGTATGGATGACAGCCTCATCGCGGACGGTTGGGTAAGAGGGAAACCGTGCCGCGTGCTGGTGGACACCTTCGTCGCGAAGGTGGCTGAGGAGGTGATTCTGGGACTGGATGCCCTCAGGAGCCATGAGGCGACGGTCGACGTCGGCAAGAAGGTTCTGCGGCTTAACGGAGAAGAGGTTATACTCCGTCAACCCGAAGAGCGCCTTGGAATTTGCAGGGTCGTCTTGGACGAAGACGTGGTTGTCCCCGCGAGGAGCGAGGTGGTGGTGACGGCGCGACTGGAGGGTCAGAGAACCAGGAACATGATGCTGGACCAGAAGACCCCTGTAAACGGATTGTGTGTAGCCAGGGCATTGCTGCCGTGCCGAGAGGAGGTGCCCGTGAGACTGCTAAATCCTACGGACGCCGATCACGACGTCCAGGCCGGGACGGAGTTGGGAATGTGCGAGCCCGTGGTGAGCGTAACAGCTATCGACGAGACCCAGGTGCCGTCGCTGAAGCAACACCTGGGGCCCCGGCTAGAAGGCTTGGTGGAGAGGGCGGCCGACCACCTGACCACAGAACAGCTGGAGAAGGTTCGACAACTGCTAAGACGGTATCAGCGCGTCTTCAGCCAAGGTGATAGTGACTACGGCCGCACGGACAAAGTGCTTCACCGCATCGACACCGGAGACGCCCGGCCTATTCGGCAACCACATAGACGCGTTCCGCTGGCGAAGCAAGGGGCGGTACGAGACATGCTGGAGGACATGAGATCCAGGGGAGTGATTGAAGAGTCTGACAGCCCTTGGTGTTCCCCTGTAGTCTTGGTGACAAAGAAGAACGGCGAGCTGCGCTTCTGCGTAGACTACAGAAAGTTGAACGCCGTCACCCGGAAGGACTGTTTTCCCTTACCCCGGATTGACGACATCCTGGACACGCTAGCTGGTGCACAGTGGTTCTCGACCCTGGACCTGAAGTCGGGCTACTGGCAGGTAGCTCTAGACGCGAGAGACAAGGAGAAGACCGCATTCTCGACGGGCCAAGGGCTCTGGCAGTTCACGGTTATGCCCTTTGGCCTCTGCAACGCACCAGCTACCTTCCAGCGCCTTATGGAGTCAGTGATGAGAGGGCTGACCTACGATGCCTGCCTGCTATACCTCGACGACATCATCATCGTCGGGAAGACTTTTGAAGATCACCTCGAGAATCTGAGTAAGGTGCTACAGAGACTGCAGGCGACCAACTTGAAGCTGAACGCGAAGAAGTGCCAGCTCTTCCGCAAGGAAGTTAACTACTTGGGCCACATAGTCTCAGCAACCGGAGTGGCCACAGACCCGGAGAAGACAAAGGCTGTGAGAGATTGGCCTCGCCCAAAGGATAAGAAAGAATTGCGCAGTTTCCTGGGGCTGTGCAGTTATTACAGGCGCTTCATAAAGGGGTTCTCCAACATCGCAAAACCCCTCACCCGCCTGACAGAGGAACACCGGCCTTATGTGTGGACGGAGGACGCAGAAAACGCTATCCAGCACCTAAAGGAGACCCTGTGCAGTGCTCCAATTTTGGGTTTTCCACAACCGGGTGGCGCCTTCATTGTGGACAC
This sequence comes from Mantis religiosa, assembly GCA_030765055.1. Taxonomy (NCBI): domain Eukaryota; kingdom Metazoa; phylum Arthropoda; class Insecta; order Mantodea; family Mantidae; genus Mantis; species Mantis religiosa. Next base: position 8,713,084 of record CM060953.1, on the reverse strand, counting down.
CGACGCCAGCGACCATTGCATTGGAGGTGTCCTATCGCAGATCCAGGATGGCCATGAGCGGGTGATAGCCTATTACAGCAAGACGCTATCCAAGGCAGAGAAGAACTACTGCGTCACCCGACGGGAGTTACTGGCGGTAGTAAAGACATTGGAGCACTTCCACAAGTACCTGTACGGTCAGCCATTCCACCTGAGGACTGACCATTCCGCCCTAACCTGGCTATTGAGCTTTAAGAACCTGGAAGGCCAGACAGCACGTTGGGTCCAGAGGCTGCAGGAGTACGACTTCACCTCGGAACATCGTAGAGGGAAGAGCCACGGTAACGCAGACGCCATGTCCCGAAGACCCTGTCCAGAAGAGTGCGGCCAGTGCACAAGAGTGGAAGAGAAGGAGCGTGCCGCAGAAGTCCGAGCAGTTGTGGCAGTGCCTGCTGAAGGCTGGGATAGCGCAGGCCTGAGGAGGGAGCAGCTGGCGGACGCAGACTTGGGGCCACTCTTGAGGGAAGTGGAGGCAGGGATGAGACCAACCTGGGAGGACATCGCACCGAGGAGCGCCACCTACAAGTCGTACTGGGCCCAATGGGACTCGTTGAAGACCAGAGAGGGCGTGCTGTTCCGGGTATGGGAATCACCCGATGGGAAGACGCAGAGAGAGCAGTTGGTACTTCCCCGGAGTAAGGTCCCGGAAGTCCTGGAGGAAGTGCACGCCGGTACTTCGGGAGGATACCTGGGAGCGAACCGAACGATTGACAAACTACGGCAGCGCTACTACTGGCTGAGACTCCAAGCAGATGCTGAGAGATGGTGCCGTCAGTGTCACGTGTGCGCGGCGAGTCGTGGCCCTCAGACTAGGAGCCGGGGTCGCATGCAGCAGTACAACGTCGGAGCGCCATTCGAACGGATCGCCGTTGACATTGCTGGACCGTTCCCAGTTTCCGACCGAGGCAACAAGTACCTAATGGTGGTCGTGGACTACTTCACCAAGTGGCCGGAGGTGTATGCCATCCCAAACCAAGAGGCAAAGACAATCACAGACTGCCTCGTGGAGCAAGTGTTCTGCCGATTTGGGGTGCCGTTAGAGCTACACAGTGACCAGGGTACCAACTTTGAGTCCAACCTAATAAAGGAGGCACTACAAAGGCTTGGGGTGAACAAGACTCGCACTACGCCTCTACATCCCCAATCGGATGGCATGGTCGAAAGGTACATCAAGACCTTAGAGGAACACCTGAGGAAGGTCGTGGCCAGCCATCAGCGAGACTGGGACGTCAAGGTGCCACTGTTCTTGCTGGCCTATCGCTCCTCTACACACGACACAACTGGGATGACGCCAGCCAGCTTAATGTTCGGCCGAGAGTTACGCCTCCCTTGTGACCTGGCTTTTGGAAGCCCTCCGGAAGCGAAACAGCCAGCGACCGAGTATGTGGAGAACTTGGTGGACCATCTCCACGACATGCACGAGATGGCTCGCCAGAACATCCAGAAGGCGAGCGACCGCATGAAGATCAGGTATGACAGGCAAGCCAACAGCCAAGGGTTCCAGCAAGGTGACCTAGTCTGGTTGTACCGTCCTACCCGGACCAAGGGACGCTGCCCGAAGCTCCAGCAGCCATGGCAAGGACCGTACCGGGTGGTGAAGAGGATTAACGACGTGGTCTACCGCATCCAGAAGGTTCCCCGAGGGAAGATGTTGGTGGTACACCTGGATCGTCTAGCCCACTATGATGGTGCTGTTCGGGACGACCAGCTTTGAGGAGGGAGCAGTGTCACCCAATTATCGGGAAGCACCACAAACAACAGCTGAGAAGGAACCGGAGGCCACGCCACGCCCACTCATTTGTCTCCTGTCACTAACTGAAGGGATGGTTAGGGGAGGGATGTCGGGCCCCTGAGCCGTCTCTTTACCCTTCTACTAGGGTCTGGAAATTACGGGACATTCAATTTAATCGAGAACCTTCTAGATGGGCAAGCGGACCCTATATAAGCGACACGTCGTGCAAGGGGCAGTCAGTCAGTGCTTGACGAGCTAGCAAACGGACGAGAAGACTGTGTACGTGCATCGGAACGTTAACTTACGAACTGGTGAATTGTAATTGTGTGCATTACGCATTTCTGTGTAATTGGCAAGTGCTTAACTGTAAGTCGGTGGAAATAAAGAACATTTTTGAGTGGTGCAATTGGACTTTTCATTTCACGAACCCACAAAGTCACAATATTCTAGGTTTACATTTATGTATTGCATAATCATACATCCTTGTTTGTTAACTTGTGCTGCTTTTTCCTTATTTATTTTGAAATTGTAGTGTATTTTTCTTTTTGGAGAGTAAAATAATTACAAAATTGAAAAATTGAATTGAATTGAAAATGTATTAATATCAGTATCAATTGTGACAAAACCTTTGAAATGAATATGACATATAATAAAATATGTATGAAAATATGTACGAACGTGCAATAAAATATGGAGTAATGAGTATATGTACGGATATGTAATAACATGTGTAAAATGTATACGTAACCAAACATTTCCGAATATTCAAAAAATATACAAATAAGGAAATGAATATGTTATAATTATGTTACAAGATATGTATGAGCTTGTATTTTTATTAAAAATAAAAAGGCAGTGAAATATGTGTATCAGCAAGAAACAAAACATGAATTTTACTTTATACATCCTTTATGTATAACCCTCTTCGCACGGTCGCAAGTCCGTCGTCATTCAGTTGTTTCAGAGCACACTTAGCGAAGACATGAAATTTTAGCTCGCAACTGACCTCTTTGCGCAAGAGTGTCAACATTAATTTTTTTAAATGATTATTAAGAATAATTTATAATGAATAGTTTTTAAGTTTTCACTTCTGTCGTGTGGTCTAAAGCACACACAATATAAATTATTCAAAATATGAAACCTCATCAAAGGCTCTGTAGGTACTTCACCCTCACCCCGATTATTGTGAACTGGTCTGATGTCCGTTTTTATTGAACGTTACAAATTGCACGTGACATTGAAATCCAGGTTACCTTGAAGGTCAGAAATATCTATCAAACGCGTTGCATGTTGTGTTTGCGTTTTTATATAATAGTAATGATCTGCATGCAATCCCCAAGTTGTAATTACTGTCAACAGAAATTAGCTGACATAACACAAGGGTCGGTCGTCCGCTACCTTTTGTTAAGTTTTGGTTACGTGTTTACTTAGCGTTTCCGGGGCGTGTTCTTCAAGCAAATGTACATCATTAGTTGAGTCCCTTCTTAATTACGCAAGTAGGAAAAGCATTGATGCTTCTCCACCTGCATTTCAATATACTATAAGATGAAACTAAGTGAAATTATAAAGATTTGTAATGCAAGCCCATATCTGTAAAATTCAGATTCAGTAATTCAGCTGTTTGTTTATTTTATCTACATATATATTTTGTTTTTACACATCATTACGCGATACTTTTGTTACGGAAAAGTAGATCTTTTACTGTTAGACATGAATAATCTCTGTAAAGAGTCGCATTATCTCTACCAGAGTTAATATGAGACAAAAACACATCATTACGTGATACTTTTGTTACTGAAAAGTAGACCTTTTACTGTTAGACATGAATAATCTCTGTAAAGAGTCGAATTATCTCTACCAGAGTCAATATGAGACAAAAACACATCATTACGCGATACTTTTGTTACTGAAAAGTAGACCTTTTACTGTTAGACATGAATAATCTCTGTAAAGAGTCGAATTATCTCTACCAGAGTCAATATGAGACAAAAACACATCATTACGCGATACTTTTGTTACTGAAAAGTAGACTTTTTACCGTTAGACATGAATAAGCTCTGTAAAGAGTCGAATTATCGCTACCAGAGTCAATATGAGACTAAAACACATCATTACGCGATACTTTTGTTACTGAAAAGTAGACCTTTTACTGTTAGACATGAATAAGCTCTGTAAAGAGTCGAATTATCGTTACCAGAGTCAATATGAGACAAAAGCACATCATTACGCGATACTTTTGTTACTGAAAAGTAGACTTTTTACTGTTAGACATGAATCTCTGCAAATAGTCGAATTATCTCTATCAGAGTTAATATGAGACAAAAACACATCATTACGTGATACTTTTGTTACTGTAAAGTAGACCTTTTACTGCTAGACATGAATAATCTCTGTAAAGAGTCGAATTATCTCTACCAGAGTCAATATGAGACAAAAATACATCATTACGTGATACTTTTGTTACTGAAAAGTAGACCTTTTACTGTTAGACATGAATCTCTGCAAATAGTCGAATTATCTCTACCAGAGTCAATATGAGACAAAAACACATCATTACGTGATACTTTTGTTACTGAAAAGTAGACCTTTTACTGTTAGACATGAATCTCTGCAAATAGTCGAATTATCTCTACCAGAGTCAATATGAGACAAAAACACATCATTGCGTGATACTTTTGTTACTGTAAAGTAGACTTTTTACTGTTAGACATGAATAATCTCTGTAAAGAGTCGAATTATCTCTACCAGAGTCAATATAGCAGGTCAAGTAGAAGATTTGCGAGACAAAAACTCATTATTCTTCAGGAACGCCTATCTAATATTGTGTCAGAGATATTATATTATAATTTCTTTGACTATCGATTAATCCGATGTTCAATTTTTCTTTAGTTATCTGAAAACAAAAAACAAATATGAGTAACGCTTTTTGAACAGCACCATTTCTTAAAAAACTAAATATTCTTTGTCACAAATTGCACATGACTTTTGTGGCGACAAATTAACAGTAACAATTCGAGCTTCTTCTCGAATTTATCCAGGTATAGAGTTAAATAGTTAAAGCGAAAGAACTGGGCAAGAAATGTAGCTGAACAGTGTTCCTGGAAACATTAACTGACTTCAAAGACAGGCTTTGGCATTGTTTGGCAGTAAATGGAAACCATTTTGAGCAACTTTTGAAGTGAATTCATCATGCATTACAACGTACCATCACTAATTTTGTTATGAATGTGTTTTCTTGGTTTAAATTTTATGTACTGTAGTACATTATGTTAACATCTCTTTGACTGTCGATTACCTCGTAGATGACTTGGTCCGATGTTCAATTTCTCTTCACTTACATGCTAAAATCGCTTCCTTGCAGATATTTGTGACCCTTTTTTAACTAAACAATCAATATTCCTAATATCAATATTCTTTGTCTTAAATTGCAGATGTTTCTGTGGCAGCAAACTAAGGTTAGCAATTCGAACTTCTTTTGTTACGTTATTTTCATTCTTCTATTACTTCCTTATGTACAATGTTGTGGTTTTATTAACAGTCATTTTCTCAACACGCAAGACAAATGAACATCGAAACTCGGTGAATATCATAACCACGAGAAAGTTAAAACAATAACATATAAATCTGCCTAAAACGAACCCCTTAAGAGCCAGAAACATGGAAAAACGAAAATAAATTTCAGAATGGAACTATTTCCCATGTCAATTTACACTCTAGGCTGGAAAACTACCTAACGCGGTAACGGAAATATTTTTCGGGAACTGTTTGTATAAATAACCTGAGTAAAACGGATTACTTTATGTGTTATGGGTTATCACGTGTGTATTTTAAAAAGGACAATAACTTTGTAGGACTGTAGTTGCATCGAACTTCTTTGAATCTAAAGTTATAAACTGTAAACCTTCAAGGAAAAGAGAAAACAAACCATTAGCTCTTTTAACTATCTTCCAACACACATGGTAAGGGTACAACTGTTTTAAATACGGATGGTTAAAGGGAACATTAGAGCATATGAAACGCATCACAAAATCTAGAGTATGACGAGGTAAATCGTGCTGTGTTCGAGTAGTTTGTTAGTGCACGCGCTAAAGTAATTCCCATTTCTGGACCATTACTTCAGACTCAAGCTTTAGAGACAACAAGAAAATTAGACAAACACAATTTCAGAACTTCCAATGGATGACTCGAGAGTTTCAAACATCGTCATAACATTGTTTTGAATGTTGTGTGTGGTGAAACAAATGATGTTGATATGTAGACAGTTGAAGATCGGAAAGGGACAATTGAACTAAGCGATAAACTACAATTATTGCATATAAGTTGAAAATATAGAACATAATATATATCACTCTATTATTATTTACACTTCATTCTATATTATTCCTTTACTATAAACCTGTACGACTATTTCTTTATATTCAAGCACAAACCTCTGTAAGACGGAAAACTGTGTAAACGAAAAACAAATGCCGGAACTATCGTGTTCTGTTTTAGAGAAGTTTCAGTGTATATACAATCTATAATATATCGTGATGCACGGGTTAAAAATATAATTGGATAATTGCTATTAGGTATTACAGCAAAGAGCACTTAATTCCAAAGCCATCACATAGCGATTCGCTGACTATCGCTCAGCCTACTTTATTCTTATAGTACCACAAAATGTGCCAATGTTTATCTCTAAAAGAAGTGGAAAGAAACAATATTTCCCAATAATATTTTGTAGAAAAGTAGACGAAGTTATGTACTCCATCAAATGCTTTTATTAGTATGGTTTTCCAAAGATTGCCTCACAGACGTGAGCCAAACAGCTCAACTTCGGGACAGGCGTAGATAAAGAATTTAAGGCTACAAACTATTTCGTGCTATCTATGCTAATTACTGAGTTTATCACATCAAAAGCTTGTTTTGAAACAGTTACGCAAGAACAGTGACGTAGGCAGGTATCTCATGATTAGGTCCCGTGATTGTGCCGCACTTCTTTTGTTATCGCCCAGAAATTACTCGCAAGGTGTTGTTCAGATGTCACTCACCACGTGACCGTAAATATAGCTTTCGTTTGTTTCAGTAAACGTATTTTATTGCTGCAGTATGAATAACACGATTTTACTATCCTCTATATCACGGGATGATAAAATGATTGACTTCATTTTATAGCCAAAGCTTTCATAAAACAAGAGAAAACGTTTTATGTTACACCCACAAGACTTTCAAGTTTCTAAACGTGTTATTCATAATAACTACTGCTTCAATAAGGTTTAGAAAATAATGGGTTGGCCTATAATATATAGGCTTTAGGTTTTTAGTGATATTTTAGCGTTAAAAATGGAGTGCTAAGTTGACAACAAAGGGTATTTTCGAATCTTCTTTATGTCTATAATAGAGATACTAAAGTGAAGGGACCTGATCGATTAAGACAGAGAAAAACGACATAACCTCTGAGCCAATTCATTAGCTTAAATTTATAAAATCCAAATTTAAAATTTATTTAATGAATTTTACTGTAGGGAAGGGGTAACCTCTTGAACTGCTATGTGCGATCTGGACTTTTAGTATTGCTTTTTAAGTCTCTTTGATTCTAGGCTGTGAATAGCTTGACTAATGTGGAGAACTTGTGGAGCACTGTGTTTAGGTAACGTTTATTTCAGAAGCTGATTGTATTGTATTTGTCTTTGGTTCTCGTGCCACATTTGAGACAGTGCTGCCAAACTACGGAATCATTGCTCATATGCTTCTTTTAAAAAAACGCACAGAATCGTCCCTTCGTATGAAACTGAAAAAGCAAATAAGTGCAGCCCACCTCTGTAGCCTGGCTGATAGCTGTCTACCTGACGTTCAAGAAGTTCGATTTCGAATTTCGGTCTTGATAAGGCTCTTTCCGAGATATTTTCTTATCCTGAAAGATTGTCTGGTAACATCATTTCATTCATTGTCCGATATGACTTAACGTTGGAGGTTTTCTCTTATTCTGAAAGATGCATGTCTGATAACTCTAAGCTCTATGTAGCCTGTACTTATTTGAACATCATTTCATTCATTGTCCGATATGACTTAACGTTGGAGGTTTTCTCTTATCCTGAAAGATGAATGTCTGGTAACTCTAAGCTCTATGTACCCTGTACTTATTTGAACATCATTTCATTCATCGTCCGATATGACTTAACGTTGGAGGTTTTCTCTTATTCTGAAAGATGAATGTCTGGTTACTCTAAGCTCTATGTACCCTGTACTCATTTGAACATCATTTCATTCATCGTCCGTTATGACTTAACCGGAGGTTTTCCCTTATCCTGAAAGATGAATGTCTGGCAGCTCTAAGCTCTATGTACCCTGTACTCATTTGAACATCATTTCATTCATTGTCCGATATGACTTAACGCTGGAGGTTTTCTCTTATCGTGAAAGATGAATGTCTGATAACTCTAAGCTCTATGTATTCTGTACTTATTTGAACATCATTTCATTCATTGTCCGATATGACTTAACGTTTGAGGTTTTCTCTTATCCTGAAAGATGAATGTCTGATAACTCTAAGCTCTATGTATTCTGTACTTATTTGAACATCATTTCATTCATTGTCCGATATGACTTAACGTTTGAGGTTTTCTCTTATACGTAAAGATGAATGTCTGGTAACTCTAAGCTCTATGTACCCTGTACTTATTTGAACATCATTTCATTCATCGTCCGATATGACTTAACGTTGGAGGTTTTCTCTTATCCTGAAAGATGCATGTCTGATAACTCTAAGCTCTATGTAGCCTGTACTTATTTGAACATCATTTCATTCATTGTCCGATATGACTTAACGTTTGAGGTTTTCTCTTATCCTGAAAGATGAATGCCTGATAACTCTAAGCTCTATGTATTCTGTACTTATTTGAACATCATTTCATTCATTGTCCGATATGACTTAACGTTTGAGGTTTTCTCTTATACGTAAAGATGAATGTCTGGTAACTCTAAGCTCTATGTACCCTGTACTTATTTGAACATCATTTCATTCATCGTCCGATATGACTTAACGTTGGAGGTTTTCTCTTATCCTGAGAGATGCATGTCTGATAACTCTAAGCTCTATGTAGCCTGTACTTATTTGAACATCATTTCATTCATTGTCCGATATGACTTAACGTTGGAGGTTTCCTCTTATCCTGAAAGATGAATGTCTGGTAACTCTAAGCTCTATGTACCCTGTACTTATTTGAACATCATTTCATTCATCGTCCGATATGACTTAACGTTGGAGGTTTTCTCTTATTCTGAAAGATGAATGTCTGGTTACTCTAAGCTCTATGTACCCTGTACTCATTTGAACATCATTTCATTCATCGTCCGTTATGACTTAACCGGAGGTTTTCCCTTATCCTGAAAGATGAATGTCTGGCAGCTCTAAGCTCTATGTACCCTGTACTCATTTGAACATCATTTCATTCATCGTCCGATATGACTTAACGTTGGATGTTTTCTCTTATCCTGAAAGATGAATGTCTGGTAACTCTAAGCTCTATGTATTCTGTACTCATTTGAACATCATTTCATTCATTGTCCGATATGACTTAACGTTTGAGGTTTTCTCTTATCCTGAAAGATGAATGTCTGATAACTCTAAGCTCTATGTATTCTGTACTTATTTGAACATCATTTCATTCATTGTCCGATATGACTTAACGTTGGAGGTTTTCTCTTATACGTAAAGATGAATGTCTGGTAACTCTAAGCTCTATGTACCCTGTACTTATTTGAACATCATTTCATTCATCGTCCGATATGACTTAACGTTTGAGCTTTTCTCTTATCCTGAAAGATGAATGTCTGATAACTCTAAGCTCTATGTACTCTGTACTTATTTGAACATCATTTCATTCATTGTCGGATATGACTTAACGTTTGAGGTTTTCTCTTATACGTAAAGATGAATGTCTGGTAAATCTAAGCTCTATGTACCCTGTACTTATTTGAACATCATTTCATTCATCGTCCGATATGACTTAACGTTTGAGGTTTTCTCTTATCCTGAAAGATGAATGTCTGATAACTCTAAGCTCTATGTACTCTGTACTTATTTGAACATCATTTCATTCATCGTCCGATATGACTTAACGTTTGAGGTTTTCTCTTATCCTGAAAGATGAATGTCTGATAACTCTAAGCTCTATGTACTCTGTACTTATTTGAACATCATTTCATTCATCGTCCGATATGACTTAACGTTTGAGGTTTTCTCTTATCCTGAAAGATGAATGTCTGGTAACTCTAAGCTCTATGTACTCTGTACTTATTTGAACATCATTTCATTCATTGTCCGATATGACTTAACGTTTGAGGTTTTCTCTTATCCTGAAAGATGAATGTCTGATAACTCTAAGCTCTATGTATTCTGTACTTATTTGAACATCATTTCATTCATTGTCCGATATGACTTAACGTTGGAGGTTTTCTCTTATACGTAAAGATGAATGTCTGGTAACTCTAAGCTCTATGTACCCTGTACTTATTTGAACATCATTTCATTCATCGTCCGATATGACTTAACGTTTGAGGTTTTCTCTTATCCTGAAAGATGAATGTCTGGTAACTCTAAGCTCTATGTACCCTGTGCTTATTTGAACATCATTTCATTCATCGTCCGGTATGACTTAACGTTGGAGGTTTTCTCTTATCCTGAAAGATGAATGTCTAGTAACTCTAAGCTCTATGTACCCTGTACTTATTTAAACATCATTTCATTCATCGTCCGATATGACTTAACGTTGGAGGTTTTCTCTTATCCTGAAAGATGAATGTCTGGTAACTCTAAGCTCTATGTACCCTGTACTCATTTGAACATCATTTCATTCATCGTCCGATATGATTTAACGTTGGAGGTTTTCTCTTATCCTGAAAGATGAATGTCTGGTAACTCTAAGCTCTATGTACCCTGTACTCATTTGAACATCATGTCATTCATCGTCCGATATGATTTAACGTTGGAGGTTTTCTCTTATCCTGAAAGATGAATGTCTGGTAACTCTAAGCTCTATGTACCCTGTACTCATTTGAACATCATTTCATTCATCGTCCGATATGATTTAACGTTGGAGGTTTTCTCTTATCCTGAAAGATGAATGTCTGGTAACTCTAAGCTCTATGTACCCTGTACTCATTTGAACATCATGTCATTCATCGTCCGATATGATTTAACGTTGGAGGTTTTCTCTTATCCTGAAAGATGAATGTCTGGTAACTCTAAGCTCTATGTACCCTGTACTCATTTGAACATCATTTCATTCATCGTCCGATATGACTTAACGTTGGAGGTTTTCTCTTATCCTGAAAGATGAATGTCTGGTAACTCTAAGCTCTATGTACCCTGTACTTATTTGAACATCATTTCATTCATCGTCCGATATGACTTAACGTTGGAGGACGATGCTGGTTACGGTAACACGTGTTTAAACTGTGTCGCTCTTGTGAGCGAGCGTTAATGGTCCACGAAAATGAAGAAGTGTCTAACACACTTGTTTTATTGCGAGACTTCGGTTTGCAGGAAACAAATACAAGGCGACAGGTGACCCTGGTCCTTGACCCTGCTCGCTGGACGTGCGTCATTACCTGCCTACGTAATAAACCTGACGAGAGTCCTACTGTCTCTCAGCGGCATGGGTTAATTTAGAAGTCAATGTGGAGCGAAAATGTTGCTCCCTACTCTAAGGGAGGGGAAACTTTAAACCTTTTAAGGGATTAACCAATTGGTAGTTGCAGCAACCCGGAAATACTGGGAAGTAAATATCCACATTTGCCACGCTTCGTGGGTGTGTCGCGTTTTGTATGTCGCAGTTACTGCATTCTCATGACATTCTCTATTCAATCTTAGGAAGTCTATTTCTTCTACGAGTATTTCTTGTGACAAACGAGGGTAACTTTGAATATGTTTAGACGGCCGTGGTTCTAAGAACAAGTGAAGTTTCTTTACATTTGATATCTGCTTTATAATGTTTTGCGAGTTGGTTACGGTGTGCTTCGATGATTTGCTCTAATAATTGTCATTCAAAGTTTTGTTTTCATTCTAATGTAATTTTAACAAGAAAAGATATCCAGGTTATGATTATTTTACAAATTTAAACCGGTAGGTAAAGGACATGTAGCTTCTTTGAAGCACAATTTTTGTGATGCACATTTTCGCCTGTTTATTAATTATACAACATTGTATAAAATGTCTTCCAAATGAAGAGAGATACTTAGGAAATTCCCAGGAAAGATGATACAGAACTAAAATTTTATTTACCATAAAGGTAGCTCTTTATATTGTCACTTTGTGGGTTCATATAATTAAAAGTTCAAGTTGCTGAAATTCAAAAATGCCCTTTATTTCCGTAGAAAGACAGTTTGTAAACCATTGGCAGTAGAATGACGTACTGAATTCCAACACAATCTCTCGTGGCTTCTGCACACGTAAATAAGCAAATGAGTTCACTTTCAGATCACAGCTGCAGGCACAATTATCGAGTCCAATTACGACAGCTAACCGCGGCTTCTTTCTATACCTCTGGAATGTTCTGCTGTCTGTCTCTTTCTTTCTGTGTTTCGGCAAGCTTTTATCTCTGCGCTGCAGTCTGTCCCTTTGTGCGTACGGGAGGGGAGTTGTTCGGATTGGGTTGGACTCGAGGGGGGCAGTGTGTTCCCGACACCCATGGGGAATTGGGTACCTCCGGCCAGGCTATGGCCGCCCGGAGGGGGTAGAGGGTTGCCTCATAAGTCCCGCGTACTAGTCTACAGAGCTAGTAGAAGGTGTGCTAGATCACCAGGATTCGGCCGACCGGAGGGGGTAGAGGGTTGCCTCATAAGTCCCGCGTACTAGTCTACAGAGCTAGTAGAAGGTGTGCTAGATCACCAGGCTTCAGCCGACCGGAGGGGGTAGAGGGTTGCCTCATAAGTCTCGGGTACTAGTCTACAGAGCTAGTAGAAGGTGTGCTAGATCACCAGGCTTCAGCCGACCGGAGGGGGTAGAGGGTTGCCTCATAAGTCCCGCGTACTAGTCTACAGAGCTAGTAGAAGGTGTGCTAGATCACCAGGCTTCGGCCGACCGGAGGGGGTAGAGGGTTGCCTCATAAGTCTCGGGTACTAGTCTACAGAGCTAGTAGAAGGTGTGCTAGATCACCAGGCTTCAGCCGACCGGAGGGGGTAGAGGGTTGCCTCATAAGTCCCGCGTACTAGTCTACAGAGCTAGTAGAAGGTGTGCTAGATCACCAGGCTTCAGCCGACCGGAGGGGGTAGAGGGTTGCCTCATAAGTCTCGGGTACTAGTCTACAGAGCTAGTAGAAGGTGTGCTAGATCACCAGGCTTCAGCCGACCGGAGGGGGTAGAGGGTTGCCTCATAAGTCCCGGGTACTAGTCTACAGAGCTAGTAGAAGGTGTGCTAGATCACCAGGCTTCAACCGACCGGAGGGGGTAGAGGGTTGCCTCATAAGTCCCGCGTACTAGTCTACAGAGCTAGTAGAAGGTGTGCTAGATCACCAGGCTTCGGCCGACCGGAGGGGGTAGAGGGTTGCCTCATAAGTCCCGCGTACTAGTCTACAGAGCTAGTAGAAGGTGTGCTAGATCACCAGGCTTCAGCCGACCGGAGGGGGTAGAGGGTTGCCTCATAAGTCTCGGGTACTAGTCTACAGAGCTAGTAGAAGGTGTGCTAGATCACCAGGCTTCAGCCGACCGGAGGGGGTAGAGGGTTGCCTCATAAGTCCCGCGTACTAGTCTACAGAGCTAGTAGAAGGTGTGCTAGATCACCAGGCTTCGGCCGACCGGAGGGGGTAGAGGGTTGCCTCATAAGTCTCGGGTACTAGTCTACAGAGCTAGTAGAAGGTGTGCTAGATCACCAGGCTTCAGCCGACCGGAGGGGGTAGAGGGTTGCCTCATAAGTCCCGCGTACTAGTCTACAGAGCTAGTAGAAGGTGTGCTAGATCACCAGGCTTCAGCCGACCGGAGGGGGTAGAGGGTTGCCTCATAAGTCTCGGGTACTAGTCTACAGAGCTAGTAGAAGGTGTGCTAGATCACCAGGCTTCAGCCGACCGGAGGGGGTAGAGGGTTGCCTCATAAGTCCCGGGTACTAGTCTACAGAGCTAGTAGAAGGTGTGCTAGATCACCAGGCTTCAGCCGACCGGAGGGGGTAGAGGGTTGCCTCATAAGTCCCGGGTACTAGTCTACAGAGCTAGTAGAAGGTGTGCTAGATCACCAGGCTTCAGCCGACCGGAGGGGGTAGAGGGTTGCCTCATAAGTCCCGCGTACTAGTCTACAGAGCTAGTAGAAGGTGTGCTAGATCACCAGGCTTCGGCCGACCGGAGGGGGTAGAGGGTTGCCTCATAAGTCCCGGGGACTAGTCTACAGAGCTAGTATAATGTGTGCTAGATCACCAGGCTTCAGCCGACCGGAGGGGGTAGAGGGTTGCCTCATAAGTCACGCGTACTAGTCTACAGAGCTAGTATAATGTGTGCTAGATCACCAGGCTTCAGCCGACCGGAGGGGGTAGAGGGTTGCCTCATAAGTCCCGCGTACTAGTCTACAGAGCTAGTAGAAGGTGTGCTAGATCACCAGGCTTCGGCCGACCGGAGGGGGTAGAGGGTTGCCTCATAAGTCCCGGGGACTAGTCTACAGAGCTAGTATAATGTGTGCTAGATCACCAGGCTTCAGCCGACCGGAGGGGGTAGAGGGTTGCCTCATAAGTCACGCATACTAGTCTACAGAGCTAGTATAATGTGTGCTAGATCACCAGGCTTCAGCCGACCGGAGGGGGTAGAGGGTTGCCTCATAAGTCCCGCGTACTAGTCTACAGAGCTAGTAGAAGGTGTGCTAGATCACCAGGCTTCAGCCGACCGGAGGGGGTAGAGGGTTGCCTCATAAGTCCCGCGTACTACTCTACAGAGCTAGTAGAAGGTGTGCTAGATCACCAGGCTACGGCCGACCGGAGGGGGTAGAGGGTTGCCTCATAAGTCCCGCGTACTACTCTACAGAGCTAGTAGAAGGTGTGCTAGATCACCAGGCTTCAGCCGCCCGGAGAAAACCATCAGTGTTGTTATTTTTAAACTCTACATTAGACATTTAAAAGCAAAACAGTCCACTTTTATAAGTTTTTGTTCAAAAATACTAGCATTCTCACTGTTTCGGGGTCAAGTCTACTTCTTTTTGTGTCACATAAAAGTCCTGCTGTACTAAATAGTCTTTCAAAGAAAACTGTTGTAGGTAGAATACACAAATATTTATACTTCTGGAAATGTTGAGTTTTTTTTTTCCAGTAATGTAGTGTACTAGAAAGAGGAGGTGACAGGAGATATGTAGTGATTTCTTCTTGGCAACTGTTAACTGACAGTTGACACACGATTATTTTCTTGTATAATGTTACTGTACAGATACCACATTCCTAGTAATTTTGTCGGACTTTGTAATGTTCTACTTGTGTCAATAATATATTTATGGTTAAATCAGAGATCAGTTTTTGTTATGAAATACAATCCATTTCTTTACATATCTTTTAATATGAAATAGAGAAAGTCGAAATGGTGTGGTGGGTTTGTATTCTAAAGTCCGAAAGTCCAGACATTTTCAAGGTCTTGCTCAGTTTAAAGGATACCAGACATGTCTATGGAACCATCTAAACAGAGCGTGTAATTGTTATCTCGGCGTGATAAGTCCGAACTTTGGATAGCTGCACATTCTCGTGTCTGTTTCTTAATCTGCCCCTTCGCTGCAGTGCCAAGGTCTAATACCTACAACCAACACGCATTCATATTTTCATTTTGAGGAAAAGTAAGTTTCAAACACATAATGCGGGAACAAATGCTTTGAACGTCATTTGCTGCGACTATTGATTCTCTTAGACATGGACCTATTGGTGTCTTAGCGGTAAAACTTTTGTTGGCCGTACGGAGTTCACAGGGTTAGTCCAGCATCTATATCAAAATGACGTTTCGGTTTGCTAATACAATAATTAAATATTAATTGGCGTACAGCATACTGTACAACATATATTAAGCGCTAATGTTTCTACTTTAGTTATACCCATACAGAGAACTAGTTCAATAAGTTAATATCTCTTCGCTCGCTCGCAGATCTTCGAAAAACGTTCTTTATAAAGCCACTTTCGCTGTCTTCTGTGCCAGTAGTTAGGAGTGTCTTGGATATAAATTCCATAGCCCAATCAATAAAAGGGATATTTTCGTGGCTTTCTTCCAATGAAAAGGTAATTATACGATTGAATATTTAATATCAAGACCAAAAGTTCCAAACTAAATCTAAAACATATAGCAAACCTTAAAATAGATAGTAATAACGACTTCTCCGCCATCTATGCAGAGATAACGAAATATGGTAGAGAGTAGCGCCATCTGCCATGTAGTTTAGAAGCTCCACACAGATTCAGGAGTACAATTAACAATTTTGTATTAAATATCGCTACAAATGCTTACTCTTA
Source organism: Mantis religiosa (assembly GCA_030765055.1). Classification (NCBI taxonomy): domain Eukaryota; kingdom Metazoa; phylum Arthropoda; class Insecta; order Mantodea; family Mantidae; genus Mantis; species Mantis religiosa. The sequence goes on along the minus strand of CM060953.1, from coordinate 8,696,873 downwards.
TATATAATATATGTTAATCGGGATAAAAGTTTGGGCAGATTTTAGCAACAATAAATGAACAAAGTAGTGTTAATGTTTACATCGTCTTTGCATGACTAGCATTAAGTAAACTAATAACTTACAGTTTGATAAAAGTATAACAAGTATAGGAACGATAATTATACTCAGGTTTCTTGTTATTTTCGTAATTTCTCTAAATTTTGATGTCGAAATTGCTCCAGCTTTACCAGAATACATATAAATACCGACCCCCGTAATACCCTTTTCATATTAGATGCCTGAAAACTTGTATTTTAAGCACGTATCGTTTATTCCCGTCATGTATTTACAAAGCATATAAATATCAGGGTCATATTTTTGTGTAAGAAGCAATTAACTATCCGTAATGTTGGCAATAAAGGAAGTAAAAGCGACTTCCTGTTGGACAAAAGTCCGTGCATTTAGAAATTCCCAAAGGAATATGTTTGAAATTGTTGAATATTAAACGTGATTTAACCTCAAAATGTCCAAAAAATGTCATTCAAACCCATTTAGCCTACTATATCCTTTTACTCTCAACAAAACATGGAAAAGAACCGTTATGACGTCTGATTGGTTATAACCAGAGGCAGGATTTTGTGGTGACAATTATTTCTAAAATTCGCATTAATAATTTTAATTGGTGGTGTTTTGGGTTTTTTACCATAAATTCGCAAATATTACGCAAAAATTTTCGGGAAATATTACTGAGTAATAACATGGCTGAAATCAAAAGTAACGGGTAACTAGAATAACACAAATGTTAAAAATCCTTCTATATATATATTAGAAATCTGCAGATAGTAGGTAACACATCAGACATCGCCAAACTGCAGCATATAGCAAGATGTGATATTTTCGCTTTTCATAGTTGTTCTTTTGTCTGTGACAACTAGGTTATACACTGACTGCCATAAATAATCGGACAGACTTTGCATTTCACTATGGAGTGCTCTATAAAGCAGGATAGATTATGTGTTTCAATTTCAAGGTACTCCTTCCCTTAATTTTGAAAAGTCCCTCTCTTCCGGGGTTTCAATATCCATACGACTTACACTTGCTGAATATTTCGGTGCATTATCTTCCTGATCACATCATTCGGAGCCCTGATGTGAGCGTCATCCTCTCTCATTTCTTGCAGGTTACATGGCCAGATTTCACCACGATTTACACCGACGGTTCTAAATCTGCTGATGGAGTAGGTTATGCATACGTCTGTCCTTCTACTAATGCCCTGGCACGATACCGCCTACCTATGGAGGCTTCCAGCTACACTGCGGAGGTTCTGGCCATTCGTGACGCTTTGCAATATGGGATTTCTCAGGGCTTCCCCAAACTGCTAGTCTTAACCGATGCGCAGAGTGTGCTGCAGAGACTCTCATCTCCCCGCTGGACGAGAGATATGCACTGTTATCTTTATGAGATACTGACGTTGGTGAACAACGCTACCATAGCCGGACATCAAATTCACTTCCTTTGGATCAGAGGGCATGTCGGAATTCGATACAATGAAGTCGCCGATCGCCTGGCAAAAGAGGGACTCACCCAAGGCACCTTCCAAGGCATCCAACTGCCCTACACGGATTTCTTCCCGGTCCTTCATCGTGACGCCTATTGTCGCTGGAATGACGCCTGGATTTGTTCGCAGTCCATCAAAGGCAAACACTACGCCGCCGTTCAGACGCATCTATCCACGACCCCTTGGTTCTCCAGCTTCAGGATCGCACGTCGACATCTCACCTCCATCATTAGAATGCGACTTGGACATGGATGTTACCCTGTGCATCTACACTGACTACGTCTGATCGATTCCCCTGTATCTCCTGATGACCCAGGCGAAACCGCTGACCTCAATCATCTCATGTTCAGTTGCTCTCGCTACCGAGCCCACCGTTCTTCCTCCGCCGCCTACTTCAACAGTCTGTTCCTTTTCCCGCTAGCGTCAACACCATATTACAATTGTGCCACAAACCTGTATACCAAGCTCTTCTGCAAATTCTTAAAGAAAGTGATCTACAGATCTAGTCTCCTCCCATCCTCTTAATTTTCCTTTCATTATTTTTCTTATTTTTCCCCACGATGGCCATATGGGATTTTACCGAAGGCCAAAAAAAAAAAAAAAAAAAAAAAAAAAAGTACTCCTTGCGATAAGTAAAGATCATTTGCTATGGACATCCATTTTAGAAATTGAGAATGTGGCTAAACTAAGAACTTCCCCACTCATCATGAGTTAACTGACAGAACAAATGAAATGCAGTACTGTGACTTTGTGGGTTTGTAGAATTAAAAGGCCGACTTGATTAAAAATCTCCTTTATTTCCGTAGAGATACACTGTTCAGTTCTCACGTAACAATATTAAATCACATAATAACACAATCTTCCAAGGTCGATGACAATAACAAACATTACCACAACACTCTTGTTACACAACTGCCTTTTCAACAACAAGCTGTTCTCTGCTTACTCTGTTTACAACTACTCACTTTGCGAGCCGTCACGTCCTTAAATACCTAATCTCTATCATTCCAGAAATTTCCGGAAGAATAAAGGAACCAAATATTCTATCACATTCCAGAAGCGTAACTTAATCTATGCCGGCAAGTCCTTTACCTCAGTTATCTTGCTTGCCGCCGCTTGTTTACAATAGCCGCGCTATCATTAACTTAGCAAGGCTCATTATTGCCATGAAAGTTTATCCGCCGACTGTTTTTCTGTTTTTCACTTTTATGTCTGTTGCCGTGACAATACAAACGAGTAGGTGTAGTCTGTCAGTAGACAAAACAACATCGTATAAGCAGTACGTCAACTGTGCACCAAGAAGAAGGCAAGAAGATAGTATGGGGCCCAGAGTTAAGCTTTGAACAGAGACAGTTAGTGATCTATCACTATGAAAAGAACAAAACATCCCGGTAAATAGCAGAGATTGTGAATCTTAGCAAAAGTACAGTTAGTGACATAATTCACCGGTGTAACTATGAAGACAATTGAATCTCGAGCAAAGCCAGGGCGACCAAAACTTCTTACCGATTGGCAGGAGTCATATTATGTGGAAGGTAAAACGGAATACAGATATAAGTGTTCCGATGATTTGTGCTGATATTCAGGAACAACTGGAACTGACAGCCCTGAAACGGTAAGAACGGCCATGCGAAAACAAGATTTTAATGGTCGCGTAGCCAGAAAAATAAAAGAAGAATAAAAGGTAGCGATTACAATTTGTCAGAGACTTTGTTAACAAGACAACCGATAGAATGGGGCCAAGTTATTTTTTGTGACAAAAGCAAATACAACCTTGATGGTACATACCGATGGCAGGATGGTTGTGTGGAGGAAACCAAACACGGAGCTGGAAGAGCGCAATTTACAATACACAGTCAAACACGGCGGAGGGAGTGTAATGGTAAGGGGCTATATTTCCTCTACAGAAGTGGGACAGATGGTGTTCATAGACACAACCATGAACAAGGAAGTCTATCTTAGACTATTCCTGCGAATGGCCACCAATGCTCCTTGGTTTGCCCACAACCAGCAGCTGCATCACGAGCTGGGACTTCTTTCTCTCCATTTCATCCTACAGATTGCTCGACGCTTCTTCTACAATCTACGCCACGTTCCAGGAGCTGTGACGTATAACATCGGCGCCCGAAGTCGTCGGCCAACGCGACTGAAGCGACGACTACCACAGGACCTGCTTTACAGTGATGACACTTCCACTTCTGAATGATCTACTGTTCCACATTTGCTCTTCTATTCTTCTGTTCTGCTGTATAAATTCTCACTATTGAAGTATGTATAACATTTTATTAGTTCAGTATCACATTTGTATTAGTGCAGAGGAGACGTATTGTCCTACCCCTATAATGTTATTACTCTATGATTGTTTTGTTTCTGTTCTCCCAGATCTGCAAAGCATGCATTATTGCTGACCGACGTGAGCAATAAATAAAAAAATAAACAAATGTTGCCTGTACCGTTACAATATTGCAGCACTTGTCATCGCAAAAGTAATCATTTAACAAACTTTGCCCACGAACTGAAAGCTTTTCTGTTTTAGAAAAGAAATCTACAATTGCATCAAAATAGCTGGCACGCTAAACTATTGAATTAAATCAGCTAGACCAGCGTGTCAGTAAAGGCAATGGGAACAGTTGAGCTCCTAAATCTGGGTGATTAAATGAAATCAGTTAAATCGAACTTCAACTGTTTAACATAATGTAGACAGAAATATTTTTAAACAATACTTTCTTAAAGTTACTTACTTTACATTAGAATTTATTATTATTACGAGAACTGTTCAATAAAGAATGATCATAACTTTTACGGCCATACTTTTTCGCACTAAAATTCAATCTTATTATATTCTGTTAGCTTAATGTGAAACAAACACGCCGTAGTAGTTTCATTGTTGGTACTCCTGGTTCCGGCCTGTGAGAACCAGGCAAGTTCAGACATGTTCAGTATCGCCTGCCGCTGCAATGGAGGTAACATACAGTTAAAGTTGATGTTAGAGGAAGATCCGGAGTTTCTTTCAAACGTAATCACTGCTGATGAAACTTGGCTACATCATTTTGATCCTGAGAGCAAACAGCAAAGCTCAGTGTGCAAATCTCCTTCACCATCAACCCCCAAAAGCAAAACTGGTTGCTTCTGCTGGGAAAGTTATGGTCATCTCATTCTTTGATATTCATGGAATGGTTTATCAGCATGTTGTACCTGCCCGCACATCAGCAACTGACAATACTACAGGGATGTCCTGAAAACATTGCAAGTCCATATCAGGCACAAAAGACCACATTTCCGTGAAGCAGGCTGAATGCTGCACCACGATAATGCGCGGCCGCATATTGCCAATGTTGTTGCTGAATATCTTGCAAAAATCAACGTGAAGTACATCCCTCACCCTCCCTATAGTCCGGATTTAGCCCCATGTGACTTTTCTTCTATTCCCTAACTTTAAGAAACGCCTTCGTGGGAGGCATTATCCATCATCAGAAGCAGTGGTGAAGGCTGCGGAGGCGATTTTGAAGGATTTCTCAAAAAAATGGTTTCCAGCATGTCGACGAAGACTGACAGAAACGCTGGGACAAGTGCATCGCATTCAGGGGAGACTATCTTGAGAAGGACCATCCAAATTATGAGGATGAGTAAAGGTACAATGTCAAAAAATTGTGCTCATTCTTTATTGAACAGCCCTCGTATATTACTTTTTTTTTTCGAATAAGCCCACGGAAGTACTTAAAGACGTTTCTTAACTCTTCTATGAATCCAGTCTCATTCTTTGGTTGTTGACTTACTTTCTCTCGTCTGTCCACGTTATTCGGACAACTTGTCACTTATACATCTTCATTCTAAAGACGTCCATGTTTAGGGTATCGTCTTGACTGATTCCTCACAATTTTAAACCATTTTTACTTCATCAATACATTTCTTAGTTACTACTTGTGATTTACATCATTTAATATGTCTTCCTTATAGCACTATGGATGTCTGTATGTTTTGTATTTCCTTTTTACTTCTTTCTCTAGAAGAAAGCGATAAGGAAATACAGATCTAAGATCGTACGATACGTTTCCTGGAAATGTATTTACATAATAACAACTGAGAGACTTGAATAGCACGCACCATGAAATGTTTCCTCATCTTATACCTTCGAACATATAAGAGTTATTGATAAGCCATCGGTGTTTGAAGTGGGCAAGTTTCTCAGGACCTTGATGATCGCTCTAGCGTACCTAACTGCATCTATAACCCTGAAGTTCTATTACATGCTCCTTGGTATTACATTCCGTGACAAGTTCGTATAAGGAAAGGGACGTATTTAAGGGGGTCCAGGGTTCCGGACCCCCCCCCAAATGAATTACATTTCAAACTTTTAATAAATAGTTGAAATAAAACTTAGTTTAAAATAAATCGAAAAAAGTTTATTCAAGCTTCTCATCTTCACGTCTCTATTCACTGTTAGGCAAACATGAAGTTATTTAAGAGATAAATGAAAAGTTACTGCACAGCAGCTCTAAAACTCGTTAAAATACACAAATAAGGTCAATCACAATAATGTAATGCAAAGTTAACCAATTGTTGATTAGAATTCCCAGATACTTACTTGAAGGTATGTAATTTTTAACTTTTAAGTTCAAATGCATCAATTATATCTGATTACTGCTTATATCACTTTCTCCCAGGTATAAGAACAAAAAATGTGCAATTAAAACCTTTCTACAGACTTTATCCAAAGAAACAAGACAAAAACAAATTTTCTAAGAATAATTTGTAGAAACTTGGGTGGAGAAAGTCCTGTGAATATAATATATTACATGTGGTTTTTATTTTTTACTAACATGATAGAACACATCCCTGATTAATTATTTATTAAAAGCAAATAATTCAATGTAGATTTTTTGGACCCCTCTGGAAACTGACTTCTAAATGTATAAGGAGCAGTACCAACATCCCAGCACATTCTCCTCTCTTGTACAAACTATTCTTATAAACACTTAAACATAAACATTATCTTGTTGTAGTTACAAGGGAATACAGTAGACTTTAAGTGATAGTCAAATGGTTTGGTCGTTATGTGATGTATACATGACTTTCTCTACTCTTGTACAAACACTTCTTGCTCTATCTACTTCAAGATAAACATTATCTTATTGTAGTTACAAGGGAATACAGTAGACTTTAAGTGATAGTCAAATGTTTTGGTCGTTATGTGATGTATATATGACTTTCTCTGCTCTTGTACAAACACTTATTGCTCTATCTACTTCATGATAAACATTATCTTATTGCAGTTACAAGGGAATACAGTAGACTTTAAGTGATAGTCAAATGTTTTAAAGATCTGGGCGATATATGACGGCTTTGGAATCCAGTTGCCTTTGTGTGACCAAGAGATAAAAGTAACTAAGGGAAAATTCAGCTGTTATAGAATCCATAGTTTGGTCGAAGGTAGAGCTATGTTTTATTACCAATTTTAACATTGATACCCGCAAGTGAATTCGTGTTGGTAGCCGGAAGACTTCGATTATCAATAGAAAGCAGTAAATTTACAGGAAGGTGATGATTTATTATAGAAACTGTGAGCTAAATAGTTAACACAACCTCCAATATCATTAATGCTTTGATTAAACTAAGGTTCATAGTCGTATTATACTGTCATGAAGTTGGATTTCTATAAATCTACAAAATACACAACTAAACAGTTAAGATCTCCATTTAAGGAAGAATTTTGCCAAACGTGAGTTTTTCTAACTTATTTTGTTTTTAATTACTCCAGACGTTCAGCGCATAATACAACTTGTTGATTAATTTTTCCAGGGGAAGATAGTCAAACAGCATCCTAGGAAACCTCAGCCGTTTCACACACTCTGGTGCTAGAAAACTCTAGCGTTTCCATTCGTTAGTCCGCTGGTGAAGTGACACATTAATTCATGGGTTTTTCTGAAAATGAATCAACATTACCAGAGATTTTCACTCTTGATTCCCTTTTGATCTAGAGTCATGTTGCACATGATTATTGTCACGGCCAAGAAGTTTCTCAAAATGTGAAAAACATACATCTGAAATGCCCAGATTTTTAAAAAATAAGTGAAATTTTCTTATGAAAATAGCAAGTTTCAGCTAAATTCTAATGTTTTACGAGCTAATTCCGTGTAGTTTGATTTTGTTTAAGAAAGAGGTATGAAAACTATTAAATTTACAACATTTCGGTATTAAAATACTCCCTATTTACACTTTATAACGTAACATTGACGAATGTTGGGTAACTCTAAGCTCTATGGACCCCGGGCTCATTTGAGCATCATTTCACCCATTCCATTCATTGTCCGATATGACTTAACGTTGGAGGACGTAAATTAAAACAAAAAAACGTAATATTAAAACGTTTGTGTTTTATTACTTTCACATGGAATTTTCAGTTAACTCTTGTCACGAACAAAGCTTTCCAGAAGCTGACTGATTTATATGGCTTCAGAACGCGGCCCGATGCACTTTTGTCTAAGCACCGCAGCGGTCTCTGTACCAATAACAAACAACTAATAGCTAGGTTCTTGAAAAATGTAGTCAATGTATATAGAACATTTCCGGGATTCAATTTTTTACAATTTGAAATCGCCAGTAACGTCTAAATAATGTAAACATCGGCTAAAAGGTACATCTAGTGAAGCAGCGCTTCTAAGGCAATAATTTATAATTGGTGCAGTAAATCCAAAAGAGATCGGTTTATTCTTAGTGATAAATTTCGTGAATGACTAAATCTAAGAACTGTTGACTGATGAAAATGTCGCTGTTTGACGGACATGTTGGACATTGGTATGAGTCAAATACATCAACAGTTAGACGTGAGAAAACTTTGTTGTCATAAACTGACTAACGATCAAAAACAACAACGTATTGGTTGCTACAGAAAAACTCTGATAAAATTCCAAGGCGACAGTTCAAATTTGGTTTGGAATATCGTTACTGTTGATGAATCTTGTATTTATTATTATGACCCTGAAAACAAAAGTCCATCTACTCAGACATAACCTAACTCTACAAAAGTCTAACGAATTCACAGTGCTGTTAAGCAGATAGTTGTTATATTGCTACTATAGCATTAGAAGATAGACGTGCTGATTGACACACAAATGTCTGTTTACTGCAAAGTTTTTAAAACGTTACTGAAAAACAAAGATAAAAATAATTTTGTATTCATAACAACACTACAAGAAAACTAACAATTGAATATCTGGATGTTCTACAGCAGCAGCCTTGACCTAGCACATGGTAATTTCATTTTGTTTCCAAAAATTAAAGATAAAATATATAGAGTCAGTTTTTCGTGATTAGATAAAACGTAGGAACACTAAAATCTAGTTCATGAAGTACGTTAGTTGAAGTGACATCACTGCTTCAAGGACTGGTTTCAGAAAATGTATTGATGTTAAAGTGGAATATTTTGTGTAAAAGCATTTAAATATTTTAATGCTAATTTTTTTTAAATCTTCTGCAATACCCTCGTAGCTCCATTCATTCAACCATTACGTACAATTTATGATGATTTCTGATATGTACTTCGCACATCCATTGCGTAGTCTTCCAAGTTTAAACTCTTTGGTTCACTTGGAAACAATGATGCATGACTCCCTCGATTGGTCAGCATTTCTTTTACGTTGTAACCGTTGTTTTTTTTTTTGTTATAGCCCTGAAAAGTGAAAATTTGTATGTCTTTAAAAAGTATTGGTTTAAAATGGCTGTTTTGTGTGAAAAAGAAACTGTATTTGTATAGTTGGCCATGAATGGGTAAATTATGTAAATGAGATGATGTAACTTTAAAGAAATATGGTGCAACGAATGGTGTTGACCAATCAGAACGAGAGTTCTTTAGTTGTTATGGCGACGTAGGACAGAAAATCAATAATCATGGTAAGAAGGATTTAAAGTCGTCCCATTTGATCCTGGAACGTCGGAAGTGAAGTACGTAAAATGTAATACATACTTTGTGTGTGTTGGAATGTCGGAAATAGGAAGTATTTCTTAATGAAAGACGTGAATACAATTTGTTCATCACGATAAGAGGAGTATTTTAATTGAAATATAATTAAAATATTGAATAATTTTAAATTGGAAATAATTCAGTTATTTCGCAATTGTGGGAAAAGTTAATTTGCTCGCTCTATACCAGACTCTGAATCCAGAGTTCCCAGGTTCTACTGACTTGAGCTACGCCACAGAACATCCAGTACTTCCAGAATTATCAACTTTCCTTTTCTCCACATACCAATATGTAACATATTATTACATAAAGCACCGCTTCGTGGGACTCTATAACTTCATAGCTTCATCATCAGAATTCCTCATCTCTCCATCGCATACGTAATATAACGTTACAACGTACATGGCTTTCCTTAATTTGCAATACAGTTACGGTTTATAGCAAAGAGAGGCACACTGCGGCCTAAGTGAGACCTACCACAGGTAGGTTAACATTTCACAGTGACGCGCAGAAGTTCAATGCTCGAAGATGTGTTTGTCCTGTGGCAGCTTTTGATATAGGGCGCCAGTGTCCACGGGAAGTAACTTTCACCAAGCATCCACGCCATCTATCCGGCTTCACCCTACACCACGAAACCTACAAACAAACTTGAAATATGAGAAATTGAAACGAAGTTAAGAATATTGGGACAGATGAAAAATCATCCCAACATTTAAAGCTGATTCAAAGCCTACTGCGAAAAATTCAGTCAGAGCGCGTGATCGACGGCATTCGAATTGGGGACTTTCCGAATTAGAAAGGTAATTGAAGGTAATATAAGTGTATAGTGTGTAGGGATTTTACTGTCGTATTCTAGGAAAACACTAACTTAAAATACCAAGTACCCGTCACTTCGTTTTCTCAGTTACGCCGCTCTGAAGGATATGGCAGTAACATTTTTAAGCAAAAAATTCCCCACTTAAAAGAGTTTTGATTTTCTTAAAAGCGGCTCCAAGGATTCTGGTCAAATACAATGCACTTAACATATTTATAGATACATTAAATGTATATTTCTTGACTTTTTTGGTAATGTTTTCACAAATGCTCTTCATCTTGAATGACTTGTGTATAACTAGTAAACTATAAGAGATGGACAAAACTTACTACACAACAAATGTAGATTTTGTTAAAACATACAATTTCATCAAAGAATCATGTCTGCGACATTAACTATTTTTATATGCGCTTAATTTTGTTAGACGCAGGTGCTGAATCATTCAAAGAGCACGGAGTTACAATGGCCATCACTGATTCACGGGAGGTTGGGTTAGGTTCATTTCTACTTGTATAAAATTGTATGTTAGCTGTCGCCATGGCAATATCTCATGCTTAAACCTTCCATGGTTACTTGAATTGGTATACTACTAGTAAAAAACGTGTACTTACTACACAAAAGCAGAAAATGTGTAAATATTTTTAAAGCACGCAGTCTATTAGAAGTGATTTTTTTAGTGACTGTTTAAAAAAAGACAACTTAAAGCCTACTATACCTATACCAAGATAGTGTTTGTCTTGGTTATACATTAATTATATAGAGGAATAAACGTTTCTAAGAATAGCTTGTACAAGAGTAGAGAAGGCCATGCGAACGCAAGAAATCACATCTTGTTATTCAGGAGGGGGGGGGGCAGTATTACAGTGAAATCTCGTATGCAGCTTTTGGTAGATGTGCATTCTGTCTACGTAAACATTTGCTTTGCTAGTTATTACAATGTAAGAGGTGTTATAGTGTTGAACTCCCCGCAAAAGTGCAGTTATTAAGGAGAGGGATATTCCGCCTCTCCCACCAGTCTACCTGGACGTGACATACCGTGTTCCTTCCTACGGCCAAGCATTCCCTTCCACGCGGGTCACTCGAGTTCAACATTGTTGCGCCTGCAGCTTAAAATAAACCTTAAGGTAAGAATACATTTCGTATAGTTTGCTTAATGTTTAAACTAGTTTCAAATTCTGTTTAATTCAGCGGGGTACTTGGTAAATCAGTGCAAGAGTTTCGTCCCGCAGGAGTTGTTTAACGTGACAGCAGAGGGCAGGATTTCCAAACCCTGAATCAACTCACTCCGTGTGCGTAATTTAATTCTCAATTTTATAGAAACACGGTTTGCTTTTTAAACTTTGGGTTAAGTAGTATGTGAGATCTGAAACTGCTGTCGATGAAGCAATAAAATATTACAATAAAATATGATAATTTATGACCAACTCGAATTACGTTTTTTAAAAAATATAAACTCCTCCAATATATCTATTGCATCCTCAGATTTGTTTTTTGGTTAATACCGCTAGGTTAGGTATTGTTCTCTGTCGTACTGCCGTCTACTGGAACCAAAAGAAATTTATGTATAGAATCAACCGAAGATATTTCAAAATTCATCATGCGATTTCTATTTTTCAATAAAACGATTTTCTCCCAAATTATTAAATCTATCGGTCCATTAAATTGTTTTAATAATTTAACTTTTGGATTTATTTCACGGTTAAATAACCAAAAATGATCCGCAACGCTAATTTATCATTCTATTTATATTTAAAATATCTAAAATGTTCCTTCATTCTGGTTCCTAAATTACGTTTGGTCCTTCCAACGTAAACCTGGTCGTAATCTAAACAGTTAAATTGATAAATGTCAGATATTATTATTGACTGCATTAAATGGTCCAATAGATTTAATGTTTAGGATAAAATATATTTGTCTTGAAAAATAGAAATGGCGTGATGAAACACAGTCGATTGTTTCTACACCTAAATTTGTTTTGCTTCCAGTAGATGGTAGTACGATAGCGAACAATCTAACCATGGGAAAATAAACAGTAAACAAACCTGAGGTGCAATAGGTATGTTGCGAAACTAGTCATTTTAAGAATTTATACTTTTTAAATACATTTTAAGTTTTTTTTTTTTTTTCCCTGTATTTTTAAAATGTTCTTCTAATACTTCTACATATTTGTTGGTGCTTATTATTCTTATTGTGTACTCGTATATAGTTTATATGATATCCAAGATGATTATAACGTCCCACATACTTGATTATTTGATCTTTAATATTATTTTTGTTCTTGTTTAACTGAATATGCCATAACTTTCTTTTATTTAGTGAAATGTTTAGTTTATACTCTTCTAATATTTTATCCAACTTATACATGGCCTTCTGTAAATATTTTCAGTTTTCTCTGTTATGCAAAGATGGCCTGCATATAGTAATAGACTTGGTCTAATTTATTCCTTCTACCTTAGAATGATTTGTCCACGTTCTTATGGCATCGTCAATATATATGCTAAACTGCAAGCCCGTTTACATCTCTATTTACTAAAACAAGTTTACTAATAACTATTTTCTCTTAATACTATTTTTGTGTTATTGTATAATATTTTAATAGTATTTATTAGAAGTTTCGGGAATACCCTGAACAACAAAGTTAGAGTTTATTCGTGTGTAGTGTATTTAACTCCTATGTTGCATACCTTTGCAGGGGCGCATAACCAATGCTTCTTTTGAAGTCTGCGAGCATTTTAGTTCATTGACATTCAATAACGGTGTCGTCATGCACGATAGCTCTTGCTCTGTGCAGATATTGCGGTCAAGATGTTAGCTGTAAGAACTAGCGAGTGCTAAATAAGATTATAATTTCAGTAAACGCTTCCTATATAATGTAAACAAGCGTTAATTTGAGGTTAATCTTGCTGAATATTTGAGACTGCTATTTGTATGCAACTCTGTTCTTCTGTGAAGGAAGGTCACGCCACACCAGCGGCTACAGTAAACTATGTACAGCAAATTACCAGGTAATTCGTTTCTGTGAATTGTTACAGACACAAAATGTTTCCTGCTACGTAAAGACTTGGTACTGGACATCCTTGTGTGGTTAATAAATGTTAACTTTGTTCACTGACAAATATTAAACCCTTAGCTGAAATAATGAAGTATATTTATCACGTATGACACTTTCTTAAAGCAATGCATCGGCAAAATTTAGTGCACGCACATGACTTTACTTCCTATTGTGCAAATTATTTATAAAAACTTATTCCTCAAGCAACCTTATGCAAATCGAAATAAACATTTTATTGTCAACTGTTAACAAGGAATGACAGAAGGTCTTGAGTGATAGTCCAATGTTTCAAAGAGAGGTTACTATCTGATGGTTTAAATTTTGTTCTCTTTACATGGCCAAGAGATAAAAGATGAATAACTACTTTCCATTTGAAAAAAGTATATTTGGACAATTCAATAGATACATTTGATTTGTCATGAAAATATCTTAAAATACGTGGCATTTAATGCCAAGTTTGGCGATAAGCGACCTTTCAGTTATTTTATTCACAGACTAAATGCGCCTGAAGAATCCCAGTTAGACGATTTAATTTCTTTCGAGAATGGAGAAGGATCAAAGACCCTACTTTCAACTAAAACTAGAATGCTAAAAATCATACTGTAGGACGCAGAGGAACTGAACAACATACTAAAATAAACATCCAAACGGCACAAAAAATTTGGTTGTACTTATAGCATTAGAAACATTTGTACTAAAGCCCTATGACATTCCTGAATTTTATGGGATCTACTCGATTGCCAACTCAACGGAAGGCAGACCTGAAGGGGGAATATCCTGCTTCCTCCGGTGCTCAGCAGTGTAAATATAACAGACATATAAGGTAGTAGGCATGGTCATAGGACAGATATCGATGTTAAAAATACTTGGAATATATATGAAACCGGATACATACAAGGGTCGCTTGATAATTCTGGACATCTCATCTTATTTCTCGACAAATTCTCCATTGATTGGCTATACACTTGGTCCAGCTATGTTCCAGCTAGGTTCCTTCAAGGTCTGCAAAATATTCGTTGCCGACGACTATCACTTCTTCATTTGATGCACATTTCTTACTACCAAACCAAATTTTCAATCTTCGGAACAAGAAGAAGTTACTTGGAGCTAAGTCTGGTGAATTAAGTGAATGACGAACTAATTCAAAGCCCAACTCATGCACTTTCGCCATTACGATTGCCGATGCGTGTGATGACACATTATTCTGGTGAAAAAGCACTCTTCTGCGTTTTAATCTCTTTTTAGTGAACTCATGTTCAAAACGATCCATCAATGAAGCATAATATGCGCCAGTTATGGTCTGCCTTTTTCCAAGTAGTCCACGAGGGTGGGTCAAAAAGTAATGCCTCCTATTTTATCCCCTTAAATAGTAAGTTATGTGAAAACTTTGAATTTGGCACAATTCCTCAAACCTTCTTCTCCAATCCCCTGCAGTAGTGACTTCCTAAGTCAACAGGTGGCAGCACTGCATCCTCTTGCAAAATGGCTGACATTGACATTCGTATTAGACAGCGTTCTGTGATTGAATTTTTGACTGTGGAAGGTGCAACGCCAATTTGCATTCACGGAAGGCTAAAAAATGTGTATGGTGATGCAACGGTGGATGGCAGCACTGTTAGATGATGGGTTCGTCGCTGTAACGAAGCTGAAAGGCAAACACCATTGGCAGATGAAAAGCGAAACGGCAGGCCGGTGACTGCAGTGACTCTATGCAACGTTCCGCGAGTCGATGACATCATTCGTGTTGATCGCTGGGTAACAACAGATGAATTGTGTCGCATTACCTCTCTCAGTAAAGGCAGTGTGATGACGATTATTCAACAACTGGGTTACTCAAAAGTTTGTTCACGTTGGGTATCAAGAATGTTAACCGCCCAAAACAAAGAAACAAGGAAAACAATAGCCTCCGAACACTTGCAGCGCTTCAATTTGGAGAGAGAGGAGTTTCTGGAGAAAATTGTTACTGGAGAGGAAACATGGGTTCAATTTTTTGAACCTCAATCAAAGAGGCAGTCAATGGAATGGCATCACACGTCACCGAAGAAAAAAATATTCAAAACTCAGCGATCGGCAGGGAAAGTTATGGCGACAGTATTTTGGGATGCAGAGGGTGTGATTATGATTGATTTTTGGGAACAGGGATGCACAATAAATTCTGTCCAATACGTCAGAACTCTCAAAAAGCTGAAAGCACGTCTTTTCCGAGTTCGCCCAAGAAAAACTATGGCGGATGTTCTTCTTATGCATGACAATGTAACACCACACACCAGCCGTTACACCACTGCAGAAAGTGAGAAATTGGAATGACAAGTCTTACCTCACCCCCCATACAGCCCTGATCTGTAACATCAGACTTCCACGCGTTCGGGCCACTAAAGGAAGCTCATTGTGGTATTCATTTTGAAGATGAGGAGGCTGTGAAAACGTCCGTGCGTCAATGGCGTAGGAAGCAAGACCGTGTGTTTTGCCACACTGGAATACATGCCCTAGTTAAAAGGTGGACCAAAACTGTGGAAAAGTACGGATATTATATTGAATAGTGACAAATTAATCGTCAATGTTGTAGTTTTCAAGCTATGTAAGTTTGATTAAATTTTCTTGGCAATTAAAAGAGAGAGAGAGAAAAAGGAGGCATTACTTTTTGACCCTCCCTCGTATGAGGATTATTCCTTGAGAATTCCAAAAAACAGTGGCCATCACCTAACTAGCTGAAAAATGGTTCTTGCCTTCTTTGGTGCACTTTTACCAGCTTTTATCCATTGTTTTGACTATTGTTTTGACTCTGGAAGCAAGAAATGACCCCTTCCTGCCGGTAAGGAAAAAATAGCTCCATAACCCCAAAAAATTCTACATAATAATTGGGAGTGTCACTTTCAAGCATTTCTGAACAAATCTGCGAGGACGTAGTAGCTTGCGATACACAGCTTACAAACCTATGCGGACCAACTACCTGGTTCAACACCTGGCGACTTAGTGTCAACCTACGCAAGCCATCACCTTCACCAGGCGGAGAGAAGATGACGTCCCAGAACTGCGCATTGCGGGTGGTTACGTCCACTGGACCACCCAGGCCAACTATCTCGGTGTCACTCTAGACAGAAATTTTCTTTCTTTTTTTAAAGAAAATCTAATTTTATTAAAACAGAAACAAGGAACTTCGTTTCACGTAAGAAAGCGGGGTTAGATGAGAGAAATTGGAGAGGCAGATCCCGCATTCAGCACTCTGGAAATTATCGTTTGTTACCTAAGCAGCATAAATGGTGCTGTGTTGTGTAAGTACAAGGCCAGGATGCCGGACATGGCTTGCGCCCTGGAAGCCAAGCTGGGAATTCAGTGGGGCATGTGCTCCTGTTAGTTTTGTTGTGGTGTCGGTCGGTGTAGGTAGTTCATGTGGGGATTTACTGTTTTGTTGATTACTCTAAGTCGGCGATGGTGTCAGTCGGTGTAGGCAGAGAGTTGATCAATTAACTGAATCAGGAAATTCTGGTTGGTATCAAATCTTCTGACTATGGTCCCGAGTAAAGTTGGAGTGTCTCGAGTTTGTGGTAGATGTCTTCAATCCTGCAAAGTTTACTGATCAGCTCCTCCATGCGGTCTAGGCGGGCTGAGAATTTTGAGAGTTCTGTCGTGAGGTAGGTCAGGATGGTGCTGAAGTTCTCTGCTGCAGTGTCTGTGATAGTCTCGTCGAGCTGGGTGAGGATCTCTGCAATGTCACGTAGTGTCTTCGTGGAGGCTGGCAGGTTGGTCGTGGCGGCGACCTGCGTTTCCAGTGCAGCTTGGCGGACGTTAGCATTCTGTAGCTCGATCTGGATCTTTGCTGATGTTGTCTTGAGTTCCTCGCTGAGTGCCTGCGTAGTTAGCGAGGAGTGGCCCAAGGCTGGTTCTGCGCTGTTGTTGGGGTTGAGTAGGCACTGTGCCTGACCTGTTATATCGCAAGTGGCGTAGTAACGGCGTAGGTCGTGGCTCGTGCATTCTGACGTCAGGGATGAGGCGCCGCAGTAGTGGCACCGAGGTGGAGCATCGCGGGTGGTGGCGTCGTGTCCGTAGCCACAGCATCGCCGACATATTGAGTGTCGTAACGCTCTGCTGGCCTCGATTCTGAGACACCGCCCTAACAAGGGCAGGCCCGTCCTCAAGGAGGCTTCATATTCGGTGGCGTTGGCGAGCTGCAGTCGGACAAGGTTGGAAGGTCCGTGGCGCGTGGTGATTCCGGAAGCCTTCAGGGTATAGGGCCAACGTTGTTGAGCGGCGGCGAGTATGAAGCGGGTTGGAAGATCGCGGGGTGCCCCGCGGATAACTGTCGAGTGTGGTGCAGCTTGGCCTGGAGTGGGAGCAGCGTACGCCAGGCGACTGGGGAAGTAGAGATGGCTTCAGCGTAGGTTGGCTGCTTGGGATGGCTTGAAGCGGCTGCGTTTCGGGGTGGCTGGATGGGTCGTGCTGCTGCAGCCACTTCCTGATGCGTAGATGTGGTGTCTGGCAGTGCGGACAGAGAGGGCCCGAGATTCAGGCGTGGCTGCGGTGGGCTTGGCAGGCGAGCGGTGTCAAGAGCTGGCTCAACGCTGGGCCTCCGAGGGGAGGCACTAGCCCAGAACTTACCCCTGGGCTCAGCAAGCGGCTCCCCCTCTGCTGCCGGTACTGGCAGAGAGGCGGGAGACTGTGCCCGAGAGCTGGCATGAAGGCTGCGGTGGTTTATGATTCGTTACCCGGCTGGACAGCTTCTTCGCGGCGTTCCCCTTCTTTCCGGCGTTTCTCTTTCCCATGGTGAGCGCTTCCCCATGAGTGAGTCCTGCCTGAGTCAGTGGGTCAAATATCCCCCCCAGACAGCAAACTCACCTGGAAACCTCATATACCAAACGTATGCAACAAGATCTCCCATAGAATGGCCCTCCTCTAGCATCGTAATTCCTGTATGTCAATTTCAAACTTTATCTCTACAAGCAAACCCTCCGTTCTGTTATTACATACGCATGCCAAGTATGGTACACTGCTGCACGTCGCCAACTTCAAGTCCTCCAAAATCGGTTCCTCCGCATATCAGCCAACTGTGCTGGTACATCCCCAATGCTGGCATTCATCGCCACACATCCATCCCTACACTTCACGAGTACATCCTCTCCCTCTCCTCTCCCAACAGTTTCAATACTCTTATCCGAGGCCCTGGAGAGTATGATATAGACTCCAGAGGACGCTGTAAAAGGCCCAGGCTAATACTAGGCACCCACTGTAAATTTCAACTACCTCCCAACCTTAAATATACTTCATTAAAAAAACATCGCTGACACATTCACACTGTTCAACCACAACCTCTTTTTATCTCCATCAGTCTACCAGCGAAGGACCTAGTCCTGGCACGGTAATAGTCAGGAAAGACCACCTTCCAGTGACATGTACTGCAAGGAAGGAGGGAAACAGAAGAACCTACAACAAGGATTATAAACGGACCAAATCTCAGTAGAACATATCAAGGGCTCCCTCG
Source organism: Mantis religiosa (assembly GCA_030765055.1). Classification (NCBI taxonomy): domain Eukaryota; kingdom Metazoa; phylum Arthropoda; class Insecta; order Mantodea; family Mantidae; genus Mantis; species Mantis religiosa. The sequence continues at coordinate 8,678,034 of CM060953.1, read as the reverse complement.
AGTCCAGCAGTTTGTGTGAGCAGTTTGAAATACATTAAACGTATGTACTCGCAAAACGTTTTCCAATAAGTGCACTACAAAATAACTAGGGATCATTGAAATACAATTGATAGGCTTTATATGTAGGCTTCTTATTTTTGTTTCATATACCTGGTGCCGGTACAATGGACCCTGCTTACAGGCTCTACATTTGCATTATATTACAGTTTTCAGTTTTTGTTGGTTTCGACGTCATGGTTTTACATAAAGCCCATATGGCGTCCCTTTATGGGCGCACCGAGAACGGCTTTAGTTAGTTCGTTTTCTTTTAGGTGCTCCTGTTTTTCCTTGAATTTTATGTTTTTTGTGATTTTATTTACTTATAACACACACACACGCACTCATGGGCATACGTACTCACACACTAATTCACGCACACTTCACTTCACTTTGTACACTATTTACACTCAGCTGTCCTGCTGTGCAGCAGCATTTCGCTCATTTCCTTGTCGCTCATTTCATTTACAGTATTTTCACCCGTTTATGTTTGTGGTGTTTTGGGTCACCTTTTCCGATATTAAGAATTAAAGGGTTTGTATGCCGACGAAAACGCGCCCAAATGGAGGAGGCTCTTTTCTCCAATGCCTCGGGGATGGTCGGGATGCGGACTTCTTGATGGAGGGAGTCGTTTGTGGTGCGGATGGGAGTGGAAAGGATTTTCCTGAGGGAGAGGTTTTGCAGTGGTTGATGGTTGTTTTGGATGCGTTTGCCCAGGCCACACATGCGTACAGAACCACTGACAGAATGAACGACTTGTACAAGATAACCTTCGAGCGGAGTTTCAGTTGTTTACTCCAAAATATGGGGGCCCACGTCTTTTATCGCTGCCGCCCTTTGTTGGCAATATCTTTTATGTGGGTGGACCAGTTCATTGTGCGTGTCAAAGTCACGCCGAGGTATTTGACTTGCTGACGGCAGTGCAATACTTGACCACCGACCGTTAGGTTCATAGCAAAAGGGAGCCGCATTGAAAAATGGATAAGCTGGAATTTATTTGCATTAATTTTAATTTTACAGTCATGGAGCCATGAAAGGAAGCGGTCAATATACCGCTGCATCTCTAATAGGCCGAAACGAGGACTTTTATGGTGGTTGTATATGCAGTATCGTCAGCGTACATTGCCACTTTGCATCGGGCGTTCACGGGGAAGTCGTTGGTAAACAGTATGTACAATAGCGGGGACATGATAGCCCCTTGCGGGACGCCAGCATGCATGACTCTCTCCTTAGAGGAGGAGCCGCCCACCTGGACGTAGAAGCGTCTGTTTTCTAAAAAGTTGTGCAGCAGTGCTAAGGAATTTTAGAGTCCGGGAAACTTTAGGTGCAGTTTGTAAATCAGGCGTTTGTGCCAGCACCCATCAAATGCAGCTTCTACGTCCAGAAATAGTGCCAACGTTGAAGCCCCATTGTTAAATTGCTCTGTCACGTCATCCGTTAATCTTAAGAGTTGTAGATCTGTTGAATGTTGTTTTCGAAAACCGAATTGGGAGTTGGAAACGTCATCCAGTGACGAAAGTTGATTTTGGAGTCGAAACAGTATCACCTTTTCGAGAAATTTACCAATAGTAGACAGGAGACTAATGGGGCGGTAGTTTTGAGGCTGCCTGGTGCTTTTCCCATGCTTCGAGAGCATTAAGACCTTGGCTCGTTTCCAAGTGTCAGGGAAGTAGTTCTGATGCAAACAGGAGTTGAAAATTTTTGTGAGGTGCACCAGGTAGCTTCCTAACGAGCTTGTAGACTTCCTGCAATGTTGTGAGGGAAAAGTGTTGCTCATGCCTCTGTGCCACCCAGTTTTGTACCCAGGCCTGGACTTCCCGTTCTAACTCGGGGTTCGTCGCAGGGTTCTCTGTGACTTTTTCTGCCATACAGTCTGCAAAAACCTCGGCTTTCTTCTCGGAGGAGAAATGCAGGCCGAGGCGAGTGTGCAGCACATCAGTGCCTGAGTTGGTGCTCGAGAGACTTTAAATGCCCTTAGTAATTTCCACAAAGAATGGCCCGAATGTGTGGTGTTTAAAATTTTCTGCTCCCACTGTTCAATTTTGTTGCGTTTAATTTGTTGCCGAATGATGTTGCGTAGCCATTTTCCTAGCACTATGTACTCGGGCTGGCGGGTAAGCCACCAAAGTCTCGTCAAGCGCCGCCTCCTGGCGATGAGCTGCTCCACCTCAGGGTACGTGCAAAAACTGGGTGGGTTTATGGTATAGCTGGTAGAATTTATTTTGGCCGTGTGCAGCGAGGCGGTGTAATTTTCAATGGCGGCGTGAATGTCCGTCTCGCTGTAGTATGACAGCCCAGGCTGCGCCATCTTGTGCATTTCGAGCGTAAATTTATTCCAGTCTATATATGCGCGCCTCAGAGGGCCTGTCAAACCGGTCGTGATGGCGCCGCAGATGTCGAACTGCACTGGAAGATCGTCGGAGTCCAGGCTGTGATACACAATGAAGTTGTTTCCTAGTGTCCCATCTTTTGTGAGCGTGAAGTCCAAAATTTCAAGGTCTAAGTGTCCTGTTTTGTGCCAAAATTTTGGTTCTTGGGGAAGATGAACCTCGAGGTCGTCATTTTCTGTTATAAGTTCTACCAGGAGATTTCCAGCAGCGTTCGCTCGGCAGGAGTACCACCAGGGATGCTGAGCGTTGAAATCTCCTGTAATTATAACGGGCTCCTCCATTGCGAGGATTTGTTCGAGGTCTTGTCGGAAATCGGGAGAGTGCGGGGACGATAGAGGGCTACCAGCATCACCGTTGTCCTGTTAATACGTGTTTTAAGAGCCGTGCACTCTAACGCTGTTGATGGTGGCAGCGTGACAGGCGCATGAGCAACTTTGCTTTTGAGTAAAATGGCGGCTCCAATTCTGTCATTCCGAAAAGTCTGGTAACCCCTGAGTTTAAAATCGCACTCTTGTTTTAATTTTGTTTCACAAATAAATGCGACATCAATTTTGTTACGCCGCAGGTAGTTCTCAAGCTCGTACTGCTGCCTGTAGATGCCGTCGGCATTTCACAGGTGCGCGCGAGTTTAAGTTGTACCTCCCCTTGGTTGAGCCATTTACTCGAATACTTCTGAGAGGAACTATACTACAGCTTCTAATTTTTCCAAAGTGCTGCTGCAGCTTTTAAACTTCGTAACGAAGGGCTGTAGCTTTGGTAAGATTGTTTGGATAGTCAGTTCCTTAAGGAGAATGAATACCTCTTTAATGCCACCCAGGTCGCCAGAAGGTGCCTGGGTGTGGGGAGCTGTTGGAGGTTGGCCAGTTTGTGGTGGCACGGGTGCCGTTTGCCCTCTCATGGCGCCTGCAAATGAGACGCCTTCTCTGACCAGGGCCGGGTTGGCAATGGGTCTTGGCCCTGGTTGAGCACTTTGGGGTGCCCTGGCTATGGCTGCCAGTTGGCGACGGTGGCGTTCGTTGCGGAACGTCTCGCAATCTCTATAGCTGGCAGGGTGCGTCTTCCCACAGTTCACACGGTGGGGTGTAACGTCCTGCTTGGCCTTCTTCGGGCAGTCAGCTAAGCGGTGGAGGCCACCGCAGGGAACACACCGGGAGGTCATCTGGCACATTTTAAACGTGTGCCCTATCTGCTGGCAGTTAAAGCATTGAGCAATATTACGGTTTGTTTTCAAGACCTCCACGGTGACCAAAATATGGCACACCTCTCGCCCTTGCAACAAGTTCTGATTTTTTGTGGTTCTGTCTAGTGTAACTTGGAATATTGGCAGGGGCCTGTGATGGGATTTAAGCTGGCGTACCTGGACGCCGGTTTAGCCTTTTCCCTTCAGGTCTTCTCGGATGAAGTCCTCCTCGAAGTCCTAGGGGAGCTGCTTCACGATGTAGCGGAGGGGCTGGTCGCTCCTGGGGGTGAATCTGAAATTTTCAATGCCGGCGTTCTGCAGGAGCATCATGGTCGGCACTGCATCCGGCTTCCGCTGAAAAAAGACTTTCAGGCACGTGCGTGTCGTCTGCAGCTTGTATTGTCCGGTGGGAAGAGAGCTCCGGAGGATGCGGAGAACGTTTGTCGTCTGGCGACCGTCAGGAATGACGATACACGGCGGCTTTTGGCCGTCAGTTGAAGGAGTGATTTTGGCGGCGGTAGTCAGGGTGGGAGTAGTCGTAGAGGTAGATGGTTGTGAGTGTTGTATTATGGGGGGTGCTCGGGTGGGTCTTTGTCGTTTTGGGAGCGTGGGTGTGGGATTTGAACGTGCTGGTAAATTGGCTTCGGTTGGTCAATGTCCTCATCCTCCTCAGATGAAGACAGCGCCGCGTTGAGCGGCAGGTTGAGGTGCCGTGTCTTATTTTTCTTTTTCCCTGTATGGGGTCCCGGGCGCTCCCCGTCAGTATGCGATTCCCAGCCACTGCTCCGGTGTAAGGGGCACTTTCTTTGTGGGGCGGATTGCCACCCTTCGCCGAGCTGCACTAGATGACGCTTTTTAATAGCGGGCTCTTGGTAGCAGCGCGCCAGGTCGGTAGCAATTTTTTTGAAACCCCGGGACTCCAGGGCCATGGCTTCCAAGATTTCTTGGAAGTGAGAGATCTCCTTCTGGAGCACTTTAACTTCCCGGGACAGTTTTTGGAATTTTCGGACGATCTGCTCTTCCTCCGCGCTGCTCTGGTCCATGGGGACGTCACCGCTGGTGGATGGTGCAACCAATGTTGCTCTGAGAGGAGGATCGTAGCTGCTAGTGGTAGGCTGTGCATCTATAAAGGCGGCCGGCTGACCGCTTCGATGCCTGGCGGGTGGTTGTAGGGCTGCTGCTACGGCCGGCTGACCGAGTCGAAGCATTGGTGAGCCAGCCGCTTGGCTGGCACATGGTGGTATTGCTGCTGTTGCCGCCATTTTGGCCGCCATTTTGGAGCAGTGGAGGTGCTGCTGGGAACGGCCTGGCGTGAGGACCTTACTTGTTGCATGCAACAAGGGCACATAGCCGCGCCTCCGACGCTGCTTTCGGCGGGGTTTAGGCGCCTTGGTCCTGGTCACTGGCACTTTGATATCTCACTGTTATTAAAACACAAACACACTGCTATTGCACTGTTTCCACCACCTATCTATTTGCATTACCAATGCAATTTGCACATTTTCCACTACTTCACAAAGACACGCACAAATATTTTAAGATAAGTATATTTGTGCACACAGTGCTTCGGCACTACACCCAAAACTATGACGTAACACCTTAACACACTAGTTCAGCAGGTCTCGATATAAAATTCACAACTATATGCTGAGGAACACAATCTGCTGAGGAACTTCAGTACAGTCACATATCAAAACAACATTATCCTGTTCACATTGTGTTATTCGACCATACACAATAGATGCACATGTATTTCCCAAAGATATATAAGATTCAGCCGCCTTTCGTTTCCGAACGATAAAAGTCAATAAAGCTCTATTGTTCCATTAATCGCTAAAGTTTAATTTCTTTTAGTCAATTTAAAGTAATTTACATTTTAAGTAAAATAGCGATTATTGTGCCAGTGGTTATCTCAAATACCTTTGAAAGTTTGTAAGTTTCATCTGTGATACGAAAGAACGCTTGTGGCGTCGTCTAGCGGCCAATAGGGAAATTCACTGAACAATAAACGCTAGAAGTAATCCGCTCAACATCGAACTTTGGGTAGTATTACCAATGTGACAAAACTTTCTCTACTCTTGTTCAAACTATACTTACAAACATTTACTGCTCTATATACTTCATGTTATTCAAGACCAGCGTTATGGTATTGCTAATTTTTCTTATAGTGAAAGGGAATTTGGGAAGCAGAAGACGACAGTCAAGTGTTTTGAAGCTAGTCGCTATGATGTCTATGTTTGCATTTCATGGTTTATAGATTCGAACAATGAATAATGACTTCAGTTTTCAGAAATGTATAAGTTTTGGAGAATTCATACAAATAAAAAGCTACTCAACCCACGTATAAAAGTTACTTAATTTTTATACACTACAAGAGTACTTAAATGTAGATTTATTTTAATGACCTGCTGACGAAACCTATTGCATTGTATGCCAAATTGTTTAAATTAAAAATATTTATTATTATTATTATTATTATTATTATTATTATTATTATTATTATTATTATTATTATTATTATTATTATTATTATTATTATTATTATTATTATTATTATTATTATTATTATTATTATTATTATTATTATTATTATTATTATTATTATTATTATTATTATTATTATTATTATTATTATTATTATTATTATTATTATTATTATTATTATTATTATTATTATTATTATTATTATTATTATTATTATTATTATTATTATTATTATTATTATTATTATTATTATTATTATTATTATTATTATTATTATTATTATTATTATTATTATTATTATTATTATTATTATTATTATTATTATTATTATTATTATTATTATTATTATTATTATTATTATTATTATTATTATTATTATTATTATTATTATTATTATTATTATTATTATTATTATTATTATTATTATTATTATTATTATTATTATTATTATTATTATTATTATTATTATTATTATTATTATTATTATTATTATTATTATTATTATTATTATTATTATTATTATTATTATTATTATTATTATTATTATTATTATTATTATTATTATTATTATTATTATTATTATTATTATTATTATTATTATTATTATTATTATTATTATTATTATTATTATTATTATTATTATTATTATTATTATTATTATTATTATTATTATTATTATTATTATTATTATTATTATTATTATTATTATTATTATTATTATTATTATTATCGTTATCGTTATCGTTATCGTTATCGTTATCGTTATCGTTAGCGTTAGCGTTAGCGTTAGCGTTACCGTTACCGTTACCGTTACCGTAATCGTTATCCTTATCCTTATCCTTATCCTTATCCTTATCGTTATCGTTATCGTTATCGTTATCGTTATCGTTATCGTTATCGTTATCGTTATCATTATCATTATCATTATCATTATCATTATCATTATCATTATCATTATCATTATCATTATCATTATCATTATTATTATTATTATTATTATTATTATTATTATTATTATTATTATTATTATTGTTATTGTTATCGTTATCGTTATCGCTATCGTTATCGTTATCGTTATCGTTAGCGTTACCGTTACCGTTATCGTTATCGTAATCGTTGTCCTTATCGTTATCGTTATGGTTATCGTTATCGTTATCGTTATCGTTATCGTTATCATTATCATTATTATCATTATTATCATTATTATTATTATTATTATTATTATTATTATTATTATTATTATTATTATTATTATTATTATTATTATTATTATTATTATTATTATTATTATTATTATTATTATTATTATTATTATTATTATTATTATTATTATTATTATTATTATTATTATTATTATTATTATTATTATTATTATTATTATTATTATTATTATTATTATTATTATTATTATTATTATTATTATTATTATTATTATTATTATTATTATTATTATTATTATTATTATTATTATTATTATTATTATTATTATTATTATTATTATTATTCATGGCCACCTCAAAGCGTCTACAAAAGCCGGTAAAACCTCACTATCCTTTTGTTTACTGAGAAAGAAAAAACTTAAAATAGATATGGCAAGTCTATTAAGAGTTTATATGCTATTTCTGTCTTGAATATTGCTTTTGTTGTTGTTGAGTCTGCCATGTATTATTGTTAAACCGGCTATTACTACATTTGCAACGAAATAAGTTTGTTTTTTTTAGGTTAGACTTGCGTTTTCTTCCAATTGGTAAGTAGTTAACTATGCAGCTACTGTTTTGAAGAACAAATCTACGGGTTAACAGTAAAATGGTCGACTTCCCATTTGTAAATAAACAGTTTTGTCTGGATATTTATGTGCTGAACTTTTATTACACGAAACAAAACATCTGATTTGTTGTTACAAACTTTCTCAGTTATGTTGTCAACAATGTTTCCTTTGCCAAGTACTGTGATCAATAGATTAATATATAACCAGCAATAACAAAGTTGATAAAAGTTGTCATGGCACAAAAGAACTAAGGCTACGAAAAGGACATTGCACTATAGTATGCGACAAAAGGTTCAGTGCAGCGAGATAAGCGCGGCTTGTGTACACAAAGAGCCTGCAGATAAAGATACAGACGGATAGTGTATCACTGAGATAAAAGGCATGCCAAAACACACAAAGTCAGAACATTCTGGTAACATCTTGATTGATGGAGAGCGTTCGGTTTCTTGATTGTTCTGGGACAGTCTGGAAATTATGAGAAGAGGTATTTAAGGGAGCGACGACCCGCCAAGAGTCAGTCCTAAGCAGTAAACAGCTGAGCTGATGTTGTGAACAGATGTAATCAGAACGCTGTTTGTGTGGTCATCGACCTTGGTAGATTGTTTTGTGTATGTGACGTAATGTTGTTACGTGAGAATTGAACAGTGTATTTCTAGGCAAACAAAGAACATTTGGAATATCTGCAACTCGGACTATTAAATTCTACGAACACACAAAGTCTATATATAAGGACATTGCAGTATAATATGTAATTAAATATAAACATATTTATGCAATTTTAAACAGAGTAACAAAAGAGAGAAATGTCAAGCTCTGTTCCTAAGAAATTTAAAACGATTTGCTTCAAATATTACCGGCCCTCTTGATCATTCAGCTGTTCGTAAATGTATCTCAGGACACGAATGTATAGCATTCACTTTACTGCAAAAAATACAAAATACCTGAAGTTTAAAGAAGGATGACTATAAGATCAGACCACCTGCTTCTCAATTCTAAGATACTAATACAAGGAACGGAACGGAAAAAAACACTAAAGATTCTAGTAAAAATTGAAAAGTGATTTTTAACACACATTTACTGAAAAAGAATCTATCAGAGTCGTACACAAAGTCAAATAAAATCTTATCAGACATATAAACCTGTTATAAAGGCATTAAAAATATGAATGTAATACAAAGCACTTTACAGTGTAATTTAATAACTCTTGGCTTTTATTGCATTATTTTAATGTTGATTTTTATTGTACGAGCAGTTATAAACACTACAATCGGTTTTTTTAACTGTTATGTTCCTGACAAAGTGGAAACAAAAGAAGATATAGACCTTTTCTATGTAGTTCCGGGTTCGAATCTCGGTTAGAGTAGATTTCTCTAAGGTTTTTTCCTTTTCTTAAAAAATGAATGTTAAGTAACTTTGAGGAATATTTGAGCAAAATTTCACCTACTGTCCAATTTGAACAAACCGGTTAAAGGCCCGCCTCGGTAGCGTGGATGGTAGCGTGTGTGCCTAACGTTCAAGAGGTCCGAGTTCGAATCTCGGTTAGGATGAGTTACCTGGATAAGGTTTTTTCCTTATGCTAAAAGACAAATGTTGGGTAGCTCTAAGCTCCATGGACCCCGAACTCATTTCAGCAGCATTTCACCCATTTCATTCATTGCTCGATATGACTTAACGTTGGAGGACGTAAATTACCTTAAAAAAAAAAGGCTAAAGCACTTTAAATCTTAAGAGAGAAGGGGCTAACGAGAATCCTGTCGCTAGGGGCGCTAGTGTGGCCGCTTATCCGCGAATTGACAATGGTGGCAAGTTTAAAATGCAGCCGTGGAATTACCATTTCACAATTTGGCTAATTCGCGGCTGTTTAGTTCTACTTATTTCGTCAGAATACAGCAAGATTTAGAATAATAATGGATTTCTTAGTGCCTCGCTTGCAAGGTCAAGAACTCCGTTGTTTCATAAACAGACGATCTCTCTAAAAAGCGCTTATAATATGTTTTTGATGCAAGTCAAAACATAATCTATTGTAAACTGTCTAGCAAGTCGTTAAAAACATTCATCTTTTGTATAATCATTATTTATGGCTCTAGTGAACCTATTATTTCTATTAATATTATTTTTGTTATTAAATTTAATAGCTAAGAGACATGAATTACTTCCCTCTTGAAAAGAAAGCGATAAGCAAGTACAGATCAAGATCGTACGATATATTTCCTTGAAATGTCTTTATATAACTTTTGAGAGACTTGAGTAGCACGCACCATGAAATGTTTCCTCAACTTAAGCGTTCGAAAATCTGAGATAGACAATTTACTGATAAGCCACCGATGCTTGAAGTGGCTAAGTTTCTCAGGACCTTGGTGAGCGTTCTAGCATAGCTAATTGAATCAAAGTTCTATTACAAAATCCTTGGTATTGCATTCCGTGACAAGTTCGTATAACAACTACATATCGGCTCTCTAATATGTTGCACTTACATCATTTTCTGTACAAACTATTACTTGTTTCTCTATCTACGAATCAAAATAAAGATTATCGTATTGTGTGTACAAGGGAATGCATTACTTTAAGCGATAGTCAAATGTTTTAAATCCCATTGCTATGTAAAGGCTTTGAAATTCTATTCTCTTTTTAGGCTAAGAGATAAAAAAAATGAATAACGATTTCTCATTTGGAAAATTCAAACAAATGATATCTCCGAATCAAAAGAGAAAGTATCATATATGCTGTATGTTTTAACAAGATCTACATTCGTTATGTAGTAATATTTTGTCTATTTCTTACAGTTTCTTTATCAGTTATACAAAAATCATTCAAAATGTAGGACCAAGACCCGGGCCTCTTAAAACCCGGGAGTTATCCGAGCTGTCCCAAAGGGCGCTCGGCGTCCTCCATGGGTGTTTCCATAGGGCAAGACCTGTGTGACAAACAAGGGGTACCCCATCTGGTCCAAGGACACAACAGGGGATGGAAGTGGATACGCCACTTACGCGCGCCAACACCAAAGGTGAAGGCTACCGGTATGACCTCGGTGGGGCCGCCTGGCGATCTAGCACACCTACTAGCTTTGCAGGCTAGTACCCGGGAGAACTAATGGCTTCCCTCAACCCCGTCCGAAGACGTACCCGATTCCCACGGGTATCGGGAACACACAGCCCCCTCGAGACCAACCCAATCCGAACAACTCCCAGAGGGAGGGGCTCAGATGTTCGGCCCGAGGTTCCTCTAGTAACGTCAGAGGTACCACGAGTGCTAAGGGTCCACAGCCCCCGCACCACGGTAGCTGAAGGGGACGGATCCCCTCCCCTACGGGAGTGCCACTGTTATTGCTGGCCTACCGCTCATCAACACACGACACCACTGGGATGACGTCAGCTAGCTTAATGTTCGGCCGAGAGTTACGCCTCCCTTGTGATCTGGCTTTTGGGAGCCCCCCGGACGCAAAACAGCCAGCAACCGAGTATGTGGAGAACCTGGTGGACCATCTCCATGACATGCATGAGATGGGTCGTCAAAACATCCAGAAGGCGAGCGACCGCATGAAGACCCGATAAGACAGGCAAGCCAACAGCCAAGGGTTCCAGCAGGGTGACCTAGTCTGGTTGTACCGCCCTACCCGGACCAAGGGACGATGCCCGAAGCTCCAGCAACCATGTCAAGGACCGTGCCGGGGGGTGAAGAAGATTAACGAAGTGGTCTACCGCATCCAGAAGGTGCCCCGAGGGAAGATGTTGGTGGTACACCTGGATCGTCTTGCCCGCTACGATGGAACTACGTGTGACTTTGTGGGTTCGTAGAATTTAAAGTCCAAGTTGCAGCAATTCCAAATGTTCTTTATTTCCGTAGAAATACACTCACAGTAGCAGGATTACGTCACATACACAATCACATTCTATCAAGGTCGATGACCACACAAACAGCGTTTTGATTACATGTTTATCAACTCTCGTTACAACTTACAATTGTTTACTACTTTACTGTGTTTACTACTGTTCACAACTGCCCTTAGCGAGTCGTCACTTCTTTAAATGCATCCACTGATGATTCCAGACTGTTCCAGAACAATCAAGAAACCGAACGCTCTCCTTCAATCAAGATGTTACCAGAATGGCATGCCTTTTATCTCACTGATACACTATCCGTCTGTTATCTTTATCTGCAGGTTCTTTGTGTTCATAAGCCGCGCTTATCTCTCTGCACCGAGCCTTTTGTGCTTTACGCCGCGACTGTCTTAGGTAGCGTACTACGAGGTGTTGGACTTACAAACGAATTTTGAATGGAAAAGGCCTTTCATTTGTTGAGTTATGCTATTCACACACAGAGATATTCATCTTGGATTGGCGAAGTCTGAAAATATCGAATTTTTGTGTAGATATATTATTGAGGAGAACATTCATTCAATCATTCATTCATTCATTCATTCATTCATTCAAGCAGGTGGCGGCTGACTGAGGGTCAGCACGATGTGTGTCATTCGTGTACCTGTCCTACACGGACTTAACCACTTAATGACAGGAAATGTGGGGTTTTGCAGGGTGGTGGTTTAAGATTATGTAGATGAAAAGAAGGGAGGTAGCCATAGCTCCTCATGGTAGCCAACTCGGGTGCAACGCTATGTTAGCACCGCTGGTGTGATAATTTCAGGAAGAGTTTAATTTAGAAAGACTATTAAATTCAATTCAAACAGTAATAATTTTAAGGTTGTAATAAGAATTTTATTGTTACCGGGTGTGCCCGCATGCCATGCGGGGAAGCCGGTAGAGCTTGTAGCGTCTTTCGGAGGTTCTATAGTTCCCTAGAGACCTAACCAGGGCGCTCTGATGTTGAGGCAAACTCGCGTAGAATTTTGTGGCCCGGCGCCTAATGACATCTTCCACATAGTGGAGAGATGAGGCTTCATGAAGGTATCTCACGGGAAACCTCCAGCAAACAGAATAGATGGCCCTAAGACATCTATTTTGTACACGCTGAATTTGTCGCAGATTGGATCCTGCGGCCATGCCCCAGATCTCACAAGCATAAAGCATGATTGGAAGAATTAAAGCCTGAAAAAGGCGCAACGTAAGGGGTGTCGGCATTCCTGAGCGCATCATGGGGTATAACGAAGCCGAAGCTCCGCACGCCCGATGAGCTACCTCCTGGATGTGACCCCGAAAAGTTAGGCCCTTGTCCAGCTTTACACCTAGGTACTTTAGAGAGTTTGTCCACTCTATCCTTCTGCCAGAATAGGTAAAGGCGGGGAGGTTGGCGGGAAAGTGACGCTTAGTGAAGAGTATGGCTTGGCTTTTCTCTGGGTTGATAGACAATCGCCAAAGCCTACACCAGTCATGAATGAGGTTTAGGTGTCGCTGTATTGGGTTGAAGGCTCTGCGTGCGTTTCTATCTGTGGTGTATAGTAGCACGTCGTCTGCATATTGCGCTATGTTGACGTGTAGCTCCGTGGGGAGATCCGCCACATACACGCTAAAGAGTGTAGGGGATAAGACAGAGCCTTCGGGGACGCCTCCTCTGATGGGTCGTCTGGTAGATAGCTTTCCCGCCACAGCAACTGTGAAATGTCTGTGTTTGAGGAATGAGTGTAGAATGTGTATCATGAGTATGACTGAAGTGAAACATTCCTCAGCATCCAGGTGCCTTTCATTTTCGAACGTTGAAAGTCGATAAATCTCTGTTGTTCCATTAATTGCTAAAGTTTCATTTTATTAAATAAACTTAAAGTAAAGTATATTTTAAATAAAATAATGATATGTGTGATAGTGGTTGTCTAAAAATACCTTTAAAAGTTCGTAAAATTCTTCAGGGATATGAATGAACGCTTGTAGCGTCATCTAGCGGCCAATAGGCAAATTCACTGAACAGTAAATGCTAGAAACAATTCATAAGCCACATATGTAATATGGCCTCTCCACGTCACACCAAGATACTTAACGTAAGTTCTCCAATGGACGTCCTCAAGTTAATCGAGATAAGCGCTAAGTTTTCTTGTAGTGCAAGGGAATCTGCGAAACAGTAAACGACAGTCAATTATTTTGAAGCTAATCGCTGTGATGTCTATGAAATGAAAAATGATTTCAGTTTCAGAAATGTATAAGTGTTGGAGAATTCAGAGAAATGGCTCGCCCCACCAATAAAATATACATGACAATGAGTTTTAAGACATCTGTAGGCTTGCCTCTCATGACTTTTTACTTATGTGAAGACATCCAGAACTGAACCCAATTTCTGAGCAATTATTTCACCTTAAAATTCAACATTCCTGTACTTTTCATTTGTCGTGGAATTACCTCAAGCATATGATACTGTAATGTAAATGTTAATTATTATTGTACCACCAGTTACGAATACTGTAATCGGATTTTTGCCCGTTATGTTCCTCAACAAGTGGAAACAAAACTGTGAAAGAAGAGATAGACTTCTTTATGAAGTGCCGGGTTCGAATCTTGCTTAGAGTGGATTTTTCAAGTGTTTCCCTTCCTAGGAAGTTGAATACTGAGTAACTTTAAGCCATATGGGCTCCGGTCTCATTTGAGCAACATTTCACTCATCGTCCTGTATGATCCATTAACTTAACGTTAAACCCTGGAGGGATTAATGGTAAAACTGACGCTAGGGGCGCTAGTGGCACCGTCAGTCCGCGAATTAAGGACAATGGAGGCAAGTTCCAAACATAGCCGTAGGATTACTAGTAGAACATTTGGCAATTCGCGTCTGTTTATTTTTATTTATTTTGTCAGAAGAGTGACGCTTACATTAATTATTATGGCTATTTTAGCACCTCCCTTGATGGGTTAGAAATTGTCTTGTTTCGTAAACAGGCAATCTCTCTGCCCTGTGCTTGCAGCACATGCTGAAAAAGCTCTTACAATTTCATTTTTTGTGCGAGCCAGTACATCAATCTATTAAAAATAACTAGGAAGTCTAAAATATTCATCTTTTCTATAATATTTATTTATGGCACTACTGAATCAAGACTATTTTATCTACGAGTGGAAGGCTTGTTAATTTCCACGAGTGTATAAATACGTTTTGTGCCATACAATGTTTTATCCAACACTTACTCTAATCATTAAAAGGCTTACTACTTTGTACACTGAATTACAATAAAATAGAAAACTTATTTGTAATGTTATTTTCTGGGCTATATGGCTATTTAGTCCAAGGCCGGCTGGCTCATATCTAACATAAGAGAATCGATGTTGGCTAGTCGTTTGTTTTAATTGTCAGCATAAACCTACGGGAATTGATCCAGTAATTTATTCATGCAAATCGAGAAAAATATTGAAAGAAAAGAAGGTATCGATATCAGCCAGTAAATATTATACTTAAAAGGTAGACCTAGTGATTGTATTTTATTAATGCAATGGTTAAGGTGAAGCTTCATGCTTTCTTAATATTAAAGTGCTAATTTAGTTGATTAATTTCTATTATTAAAGTACAACTTTTCAAGTAAGTGTTGGATAAAATATAAGGTGTGTAGGTGAGATGCTTACAAACACTTACAGAGTTGCTTTCTGATGACTTCGATATACCGATTTCTTTACATAACCTCAAAAAGAATGAACACACACCTACATTGTGTATCTTAACGGTACTTTCTTTCAATTGTTTTTTTTTTCTATAATCTCAACCTGAGTTTGATTCCAGAATCCTGCTTATGGGATTTGTTGTTCATAAAGTGGCATCTGACTGCCTTTTCTCCGGTTTCCTTATACATTTATTCTATAACTACCTTTCCTTTCATTAATTTAGCCATATCATGCAATAGTCTAGTGTCTCCATTGTAAGGGCGTCGTTGTCATGCGACACGAAAAGCAAGCTGTACGCCACTGAACTACAACTCACCAGGAAATGTAGAGATTGTACACTTCTCACACGTTAAACTCTACATTTAACATGACATAAGGTAATTTGCTCATGGTAAGAGCGCTGTATATGGTCAATTCAACAGTAATTGCGTTTCTAATGTCATGATATGGTACATATTCTCTCGTTCCCCTTTCTCCTCTGTTTTTATTTCGAAATTACATTAACACAATTTCTGATTTCGTTACAGTCGGTGCAGTTACCGATTACGAGTTCATTCTCCTGATATTAGCTTCCTACACTGAAAGTATTTAGAAATCAAACAAGAAATAATTTTTAAAGTATTTAAATTTTATTTTGTTTTCAACATATTCTCCTTAAACATTAATACATTTTTGAAACCAGTTCTTAGAGTTATTATGTCACTCTTTCTTAGATATTTCATAAACCAGGTTTTCATTTGATGACGAAAAAGTGATTCCATACATTTTGTTTAAGTTTTGGAAACAAAAAGGAATCACAAGGTGCTAGGTCAGGGCTGTATGGTACAGGGCATCCAGATATCCACTTGTTAGTAGCGGCGCCGTGGGCGAACGGTTGGACCACTTGACTCTCAAAAACCGGCCCGGGTTTGATCCCAGGCGACCTCAAAGTTAGGATGAATTTTCTCCGGGATCTCCGGTTTTCCCCTCCATCATTCCACGATGCTCCAGCTTCATTGCATATATTATCAATGTCACCGCGTGCCACATGTAGTAATAGCGGGCGTTACACAACACACATTCATTCAGTTGTTAGTTTTGTTGTATGTGTTGTCATGATATAAGATATTATCACTTTGGAGCGCTGGTTTTTCACGAATTTTTTTATAAAACTTTATGTAAACAGACATTTATATATGTTCCAATCGATATTAACAGTACGTATATCTTCTAATGGTATAGTAACAATATAACAATCATTTTCTTACTAATAATGTAAATTGTCAGACTTTTGTAGTCTTAGGTTATGTTCAATTGTCTTTCGTTTTCACGATCATAACAATAAATCCAAGATTTATCACTAGTAACGATATTCCAAACCAAATTTGTTGCTGATTTTGATCGGTAGTCAGTTTATGACAACAAAGTTTTGTCACGTCTAACTGTTGATGTATTTGACTTATACCAATGTCCAACATGTCCGTCAGTAACAATAGTTCTTGGGCTTAGTCCTTCACAAAATTTTAATCACTAAGAAGAATAACCGATCTCTTTTGAATTTGCTGTACTAATTATTATTTAGGCGTTAATGGCATCTTAATATCGTGATAAAATCCTTACTCGGAAATATTCTGTAGTCAGATTCATTTGAATTACTAATTTATGATAATAACTAACAAAATATTACAGAAAAACGAAGATATAAAGAGCAATCAACTTGCAAAACATATGAAAGTAGATATGAAGTATAAACAGATGTCTTTTGTTTGTATAAACATGTAATATTATAACTTTTTAGCCTCTCTGCCGTATTGCACTTCCAAGGAGAAAGAAAAGACGTCTTACTAGTGAAGATGTCTTTGTGAAATATTTGATTTGATCGAGTTGAATGCAATTCTCCGCACACAAACAAACGAATTGACTGTGTAATGGCGAACAGTTTATGGAATCTCTCTGCGTTTACATGAACTTTCAAAGTGTGTTGACACCTAGACACAAAGTTGTTTGAGTGTACGAGGGTCAAAAAGTAATGCCTCCTACTGTTTTTCTCTTTTAATTGCCAAGAAAATTGAATCCGATTCACATAGCTTGAAAACTACAACATTGACGCTTAATTTGTCACTATAAAATATAATCTCCATGCTTTTCCACAGTTTTGGTCCACCTTTTAACTAGGGCATGTATTCCAGTGTCACACACGGTCTTGCTTCCTAAGCCATTTACGTACGGACGTTTGCACAGCCTCCTCATCTTCAAAATGAATCCCACGATGAGGTTCCTTTAGTGGCCCGAACAGATGGAAGTCTGATGGTGCCAGATCACGGCTGTATGAGGGGTGAGGTAAGACTTGCCATACCAATTTCTCAAATTCTGCAGAGGTGTAACGGCTGGTGTGTGGTCTTGCATTGTCATGCAAAAGAAGAACATCCGCCATAGTTTTTGTTGGGCGAACTCGGCGAAGACGGCTTTCAGCTTTTTGAGAGTTCTGACGTATGGACAGAATTTATTGTGCATCCCTGCCCCAAAAAATCAATCATAAGCACACCCTCTGCATCCTAAAACACTGACGCCATAACTTTCCCTGCTGATCGCTGAGTTTTGAATTTTTTTTTCTTCGGTGGCGTTGTGTGATGCCATTCCATTGACTGCCTCTCTGATTCAGGTTCAAAGAAATGAACCCACGTTTCTTCTCCAGTAAAATTTTTTTCCACAAACCTCTCTCCCTCCAAATTGAAGCGCTGCAAGTGTTCGTAGGCTATTGTTTTCCTTGTTTCTTTGTTTTGGGTGGTTAACATTCTTGATAGCCAACGTGAACAAACTTTTGAATAACCCAGTTGTTGAATAATCGTCATCACACTGCCTTTACTGAGGGAGGTAATGCGACACAATTCACCTGTTGTTACCCGGCGATCACCACGAATGTCATCGACTCTCTGAACGTTGCATGGAGTCACTGCAGTCACCGGCCTGCCGCTTCGCTCTTCATCTGCCAATGGTGTTTGCCCTTCAGCTTCGTTACAGCGATGAACCCATCGTTTAACAGTGCTGACATCCACCGTTGCATCACCATACACATTTTTTTAGCCTTTCGTGAGTGCGAATTGGTGTTTCACCTTCCGCAGTCAAAAATTCAATCACAGAAAGTTCGAATCTCGGTCAGGGTGAGTTACCGGGATAATATTTTCTCCCATATTTCCCTGGTTTTTAAGGTTTACAGACGAATGTTGGATAGCTCTAAGCTCCATGGACCCTGGACACATTTGAGCAACATTTCACCCATTTCATTCGCCGTTCAATATGACAAGTTTGGAGGACGTAAAATTACAACAATAACAAACCAGAACGCTGTCTAATACGAATGTCGATGTCAGCCATTTTGCAAGAGGATGCAGTGCTGCCATCTGTTGACTTAGGAAGTTTCTACTGCAGGGGATTGGAGAAGAAGGTTTGAGGAATTGCGCCAAATTCAAAGTTTTCACATGACTTTCTTATTTAAGAAAAAAAAATAGGAGATATTATTTTTTGACCTACCCTCGTAATAGTAACGTCTGTGCTAGATGGGTGTCGTGTTTGTTCACACCTGATCAAAAGCTGCAAAGAAAACTGTTTCTGCTAAGAATTTGAAGCTCTACCGTAAACTTTCCAGTGAATTTTTTGAGACAGCTTATTACTATGGATGAAACTTGGATACATCACTTCACTCCATGAAGAAAATCACAGTCAAAAAGTTGATTGCGCCAGGTGAACCCATCTTCACAAAAGGCAAAGTCAATTTTGTAGGCTAACAAGGTTATGGCGAGTGTTTTCTGGGATGCACAGGGAATTATTTTATTGATTACTTGGAAAAGGGTAAAAGTATCACTAGTGACAACTACTGCAATGTTTGAGTGATGAGGTAAAAAGAAAATGACCTCATTTGTTTCTTTACGACAATGCCCCGGTCCATCGTTCAGTCATTACAATGCGAAAAATTTGCGAATTAAAGTTTCAATTGCTTGAACATCCACCCTATTCGCCAGATCTAGCGGGGGGGGATGCGTCCCCTTCAGCTGCTTTAATGCAAGCGCTGCGGACCCTTAGTACTCGTGGTACCTCTGACGTTACTAGAGGAACCTCGGGCCGAACTGCCGAGCCCCTACCATCGGGGAGTTGTTCGGATTGGGCTGGACTCGAGGGGGCAGTGTTTTCCCGACACCCGCAGGAAATTGGGTACCTCCGGCCATGCTACGGCTGCCCGGAGGGCGTTGAGGGTTGCCTCGTAAGTCCCGGGTACTAGCCTGTAGTGCTAGATCACCGAGGTTATTCGGTAGTCTTCCCTGCGGGGTTGACGCGCGTAAGTGGCGTATCCACTTCTACCCGTCTTGACGTTGTTGTCAACGGGGGGGGGGGGGGCTTTTGAAGAAATCAGGTATTGCCCTATGGAAAGTCCCCCGGAGGTATCCATCGCTCCCGGGTTGAAGGAGGCCAGGTTGTTCGGACTTTTGGGTAGATCCTCTGCACTTAACCCAGTGACTACCACCTGTTCCTGAACCTCAAAAAATTTCTTGGAGGACGAAGATTTCACAACAACGAGGAGGTCATTGATGCAGTAAACAGTTACTTAGAGGACAATGATAAATCACATTACAGAGATAGTTTAATTAAATTAGAACACCGATATGACAAATGTATTAGCCTTGCTGGAGATAATGTTGAGAAATAAAGAAAAATGTGTTAATGTTGTTTTTATTGTTAGGCCCGATACTTATCAGCCCTTGCCCATTCCGCTCTGGAAAACCAAATCGCTGCCTCCTATATTACTAAAATAAAATTAGTGAAAGAGCATCGAACTTTTTGAAAACTGGTACTAGCAGGAAATCAGTTAAAACAAATTCCACGTTTTGATAATCTCTGCGTTTCTCTCCAAAGAAATTTCTAACTTTTATGGTTTCTTATTTATGCGGAAGTACACAAAATTCAATAGGAATGAAGATGTGGTCACAACCTATTCCTACTAAATTCGAGATATTCAAATATTAGATAAACTTTTAAGAACATTGAAAATGTCTAACTAATATACATTAATGTAATGTTTGAATTGGTAAGCATTTCGAGAAAATCTTCGTTTGCTTTTTTCTCGAAAGATGCTTTACATATTTTGTTTTTGCGTTGTGTTTACAGTTATTTCTCTAACACGCTCTTTTTAGGTCCACTCAAAACATTCACTTCGGGTGAAATATTCCTATACAATACTTAACGTATTACGTGCGTATTACATAAGAAAGAAAGTAAAAGTTCATATTTTATAAATTTTCCTATTTCACAGATGTCAGGCATAGAGCTTTGCAGCGTACTGGCATTTTCGCTAGAAGAAAAACTGTTGTTTTGCTCTATGGAGAGTGAACTTTGCTGCATCGTATGATGCTATTCTTTGCTGCCGCTTGTTTCTGGGTGTCGAGTACATAACAATATTGTATCACTCACTCTCGAAACCACGGCCCAGTTTTAATACCATAAGAATATTTGGGGAAAAGACACCCATAACATGACCTGACTTTGTCTGCTCTTATACAAACTATTCTTAGAAACACGCATTTCCCTATGCTTCATATCAGTTGAGATAAACATTTTCTTACTGTAGGTAAAAGAGAATATGGTAATATAGTAGACTTTAAGTAATATTCAAATGTTAAAGAACTAGTTTTATTTTTGGTTAGAAGTAAAAATAACCTAAAAGTTAAAACATTTTACTGTCGCTGAAAGTCTCCTGCATTCTTTTACATGGAAATACGTAATAAAACTAATGTTTTCTACAAATATTTTAGGGCAACTATTTCATACATACGACACTATCCTCATATTGACCAATCAAGTACTAATGTTCATCAAATGCCGACCATACGCTGACCTCTAAATCGATAATAATTGTATACCAGGCGTAATTATCTCTCAGTAATTATTACATGTTCCTTTACTGCTGGGTGTAACGATCACATGAAGAGGTTACTTTCGTAGACAACATGCAACCTCTCATCAGCTCTTACGTCTTGTAGATGAGGTGATTCCGTTTGGCACAAAGGTCTTCAATTCCGATTAATTCATCATGATTTCTCTTCACATTTAATTCACTTAATCCATAGCTGCCTCGCACATCGCACTTTTGCCATTGCCACGGACGACATAGTCTCCCAACCCTACTTTGTCAATGCAGGAGTACCCCAAGGCAGTGTTCTTGGCCCCCTGCTCTTCCTAACCTATATCAACACCCTCCATACCCTCAGAGAGTGCAGCCTTTATTTATTTGCTGATGACACCGCAATAACCTCGGCATTATCTAATCATCTCACTGCAGTACAACGTGCCCAGTGTTATGCGGATATGCTCACCGTCTGGTTTACAACTTGGCACCTCAAGATTAATGCCACTAAGTCCCAGGCAGTCACATTTACCTCACGCCACTTAAGGGATATACCTGATGCGCTTAGCTGGATCAGAAGTACCATGTAACACAGTGGAGTGCTATTTGATATGCACCTTACCTGGAAGGCACATACTACATCACTAGCTTCCAGAGTATCCAAGCGTATGGCGCGGCTCTATCCATTGTACAACAAAAAGTCACCGATGGCTCTGAGGAATAAGCTCCTTCTATACAAACAAGTAATAAGACCCGCCTTCGCCTACACGTGTCAGGTCTGGGGCGCAGCTGCAAAAACTCAGCTCTACAAACTTCAAGAACTGATACCTTCAGAACCGATACCTTCGAGTAGCAACAGCTGCCGAATGTTACATTCCTAATGACAACATTCATTCGGACCTATCAATTCCCAAATTAAGTCACTATATCCTCAACCTCTATCATGAATTCTATTCCCGTCTTCCCTATAACTTCAATAAACTTATCTAAGGCCTCGGGGAATATAACATTGACCCCGGGGAAACCTACAAGCATCCCAGACTCACCTTAGGCCCTTCATAACCTCAGTAGTCTCCTATAGTTAACAACATATCCTCTCTTTCATCCTACAAATTGTAATAACCACCATCTACCCGCTATCTACTGTTTTAAATCCATCAAAATGTCAGTAAGGGACAGAGTCCCGGAATGACAAAAGGTCGAAGGCTCTTGTCCTCGGAGAAGGGTGACTTTTCAACGACACCTCCATGCTGTGCGTATATTCTTTTAATGTAGTGGCAACAAACAAGTGAATATCGATAGAACTTAAAAGAATAATTAAACATTGGAACAATTTAAAATAGAAATGGCTGATGGCACAATAAAAGTTAATTGGTTTAAACATATCTGTAGTTCGTTTGTTGCTTGAAAATAGAGGTTATGTTACCTAATTATTTTCTTGTAATCAATCAGCGGCACCTGGCGGTCTTAAGACCAAAGTTGCTTTTACCAGTGTTAACTTGAAAGAACTATTAACCTTGTATGCCGTGACTTGTGAGGTTGTTTCATTTATGTGCTAATGTAGGCCTTTGTGATTTAGGGAATCAAAGAACTCCTTTTGTTGCTTTTAACAAATTGTTTTATTCGTGAAATAGTCTCTACAAATGCAACTCGTGGTTTTGAACTTCATCGCTCGTGAATTTATCGGTAATTTCAGAATCACTCGTGACATTACATATAGTAAACAGAACCGTCAATACTTTTAAGAACTTATAGAACGTCATGATTGCAATGTTAACATTATTTACATCGTGTTTTTGTAAGTCCACTAAAACTGTATGAAAGAAATTACTATTAAGACTACATGGAAAGCTTCTACAACAATGCAATCACATCATATTTTATTTTGAGATCTAGGCATTAAGCCAATTTAACTATTGACTGTGATCAGTGTAGCAGTTTGTTTCTGATGGCATTGAAATAAGAAATTGATTGAATTGCTATATCTTGATAAAGGATTTCTTGAAAACTCTTTAAAGGTAAAAGTACACAGTGTCCCGCGGTGTTGTAAGTGAAACCATCTTTAATAAGCAGTATTTGCGCTAAAGTAAAATGTTACATGAAGTGACCCACAAGGAAGGTAGGGAGTAATGTCTCTAACATAACTTAAAACATCCATATTTGTAGCACAAATCGTTTTCACAATACAAATAAATAAATTACCTATATATTATAAAGACACGTGAAGTAAACACTATAATTGTATGTGTGTACATATATTTGTAATTAATCAGTGTGAAATGTAAGCTATTGATATGATGTACTAAGGGAATTAATTTGAACAATTCAAGGAGTTTGTTAAATTCGAGGGAGAGCAAACAGTTTACTTCCTGTTAGCCTGTAGAATGCTGTATCGTGAGTTGTCACATTATAAGTTTATTATTCCTTCGTTTATTTACTATAAAGGGTTCAAATCATTATTATTTAGTCATTCTTCGGTTCAAAAGCTGTTAAAAACTGTACCAGCTGACAACTGTAATGAGACACGAAGTAATCTGCCTTCTCTCTTACCGTTGGCAATACATTCTAATTGAGTTAATGTGGATTCAAATAAAACGAGGCGTTGTAAATGGAATTAACACTGTTAAACTGACGTTGAATGAGTTATTCGTGTAGAATTGACAAGGTAACGCAATACTGGGAAAGCTGGCTGAGACATGGAGAAAAACTACAAGAACACGACGACTTTTGTACAGAAATAGCACTTGATGAGGTTTTGGAGGCGATCTTCATAAATTTACAAGATTCAGACGATGAAGACAGAGACAATAACGACTTTTCTGTTCAGTTACACGGATTAGGCACTGACAGTTACATTGGATTAGAAAAACAAGTAATTTATAAACTATAACTATAATTATAGCATTTGAAACATATACATATCATCTGTGCCATTTGTCAGTATACATTTGTAAGATGATAAGGAAATGCAATTAAGGGAAATGGCAGAAAGGAAGTCTAATGTGAAAGTAAGTATCCAGAGTGATAAGGGGAAAGCAGGAAAAACCCAAGATGAACACGCGACCTCTCGATTGCGGGTCACCTCACTCGGCTCTGTATCCTTTTGGTTGCTAACTGATTTGCATTAAAAAAATTCGGCGACGTCACGTATGTACTAGCCAAGGCTGAAAGTTCGTGCATCTTCCCTTGTCTAAAGGTTAAACGAGATTACTTAATGCTCCTGACAACTAATATCGCAATTATAACCTTGAATGTCATATTGATCATTGTTTCTGCGTGTCTTCTAATAAATGTTTGTCGCTATTAATGCTTATCGCGACCGGTGTGCCGGAGTTTCGTCCTGCAAGAGTTTCTTCACATGGCAGTAAATTGCGCTAGTCGCTTTAAATGCAGACGTCCTAAGGTTCGTAAGGTTTAAATTGAATCATGGCCTACTCCCTATGACAAAGGAAGGGTGACAAATTCCGTAAACGCATTGCCAATGCTCCAAGTTTCGCTTATTTACAAACAGTCCTTTATATTGACAGTGAAATATGGCATCAAAATTGGAGTTGTTGTATGACATAAGTAACACAAACAAAGATGAGTTAAAATGGTATACAATAAATTCCATAGTAGAATTAAATGGACGTACCTAACCTCTGTATCACTGTGATATGAATGTTATCGAGCTAATATGGACACTAATCAAAGCAGATGTGACAGAACATAATGTGACATTAAAAGCTGATTTACAATGCAGCACTAAAAGTCAATATTTGTCAATGAAAACATCTTATCCCCCTTCCAGTATTAAAAGGAACCGTTTACTATGTCATTTATCTTCGTATGACCACAAATCTGATTTACATTTAGTTTTAATGTGTGTCATTTGAAATTGCAAGTTTTTTACAGTTTTAAAAACAATAAATCAGAAACCATTTGAAAAAAAACCTTTATGGCACAATTAAATATTTCTATTTTGAGAATATAATTCACAAATTTCACCGGAAATTGACGAGAACGTCATCTAAAACATTTTCAAGTGAATGTGCTGAAAAAATAATGTTCAATAACCTTATATTTCAAAAGGAAATGTTTTGTTAACTTACGTTATATTACCAAATTGCAATGATGCATTCCCTTAAATGGGATAAATGAGGCGGAAGTGTCCTATGTTAAACAATGGCCGTATCCCACTGCACCACAAGTTAAATAATACTAATCTGCAGTATTCATAAGTCGTCTGGTTTTGCGTTCCCATACGTTAGACAATGCGTTCACCTTGAACCTGTGTGTCGTAACTTGGTGAGGATAAAGAAACAAAATGACTTCTTATTTAGGTTAAGCAGATATGTTTCATGGTATGAGATCTAAATCACTGCTTCCGCCTAAGAAGATTATTTCTGTTCCATTCTGCTGCTCATCACTCACCAGTTGAGACTGGATATTCGTACGTTAGCGAACGTAAGAAATCCAGAGCTTGTATTACACGTGGGCGGGAAAAAACATCTGGTCAGAAGACTTTCTCTACTCATAAAAACTTTTCTTACTATGACTTATTCCTATGACTACCTCATCTTAATCAAGATAAACATTATGTTATTGTCAATGTTTTATGGTGCAAAGAGAATACAGGAATATAGTAGGCTTTAAGCGATAGTCAAATGTTTAAGCTTGTCGCTGTGTGGTGGCTTTGAAATTCTATTCTCTTTGCATTACAGAATATTAAAAAGTTAATATAATGACTCCCATCAGAAAAATAGTTACTTATCTTACTAGTGAATCGAGAGTATTTTATCCACCAGTGGAAGTTTTGTTAATTTCTGCGAATGTAAATAAGTATTGTATCATACAATGTTTTATCCAACACTTACCCTAATCATTAAAAAGGCGTACTCCATTTTAATTAAAGCATAATAAAATAGGAAAATCATTTGTCATTTTATATGGGAATATAGGGCTATTTAGTCCAAGGCCAGCTGGAACTAATATGAGAGAGTCGATGTTGGCTAGTTGTTTGTTTTAATTGTTGGTATAGTTTGAATGATAACTTACGGAAATTGATTCATAGTAATTAAGAAAAATTATGTTTATTTTCGTTTTGATTGTACTACTAGTATGTCTAGTAGAAGTTGAATGTAAATGTTTATAATTATGGAGAAAAAATTAAGTTGATTTTCATTTCAGATAGCTACATTGACGAATGTATTGCCATTAGAATGTGAACATATAGGAAAATGTTTGTTAAGTAGTGAATGAATAGAAGTTGTAGCTATAGTTACACATTTACATTTCATTCTTAAAACTACAATAAATATTATACTTGAAATGTAGGCCAAGTAATTATATTTTATTCATACAGTGGTTAAAGTGGCATTTTATACATCACTAATAATAAAGTGTTGCTTTAGTGGGTAAATTTCTAATATTTAAGTACAATTTTACAAGTAAATGTTGGATAAAGGTATTTAAAAATTCAAACGAATAATAAGGAATATATTGGAAAGGTTAGCTCCACAAAAAATGTGTTCACTGTCTGCGATGGGGGAATTTTGTTGAAAATCTCACGCGAAACTTCCCTTTCCATAGAATATTTTTCAAGCAATTTGATTTTTTTAAATGACAGTAATAATATTAATTAGAATATCATAAGTAAAAATGTTTGTCAAATGACAAATAGGTACATCTTTAATATTCTAGGAAAATGAAGTTTTAAACTAATAAACAAAAGTACATACTTTGTTTATAAAGTCATATGAGTACAAAACATTACAATTTGTCTTATATTTTCCGATTCCTCAGTAGTTTAACGTAATAGACGTATTACTAACAAAGTCACATTGAATTTGTGCATTACATACCTACATCCACTTTTTTCCAGCACGAATAAAAATGGCATCATCATCTTGGGAAAATGCCTTTACTTCACCCATCATTAGGTTCGTTATGTAACATATAAAACAAGAGAATAGCAGTTTAAATTACCCGTCTCATTAAACTGTGAAGGATAGACAAGATGCAATGTTTAGAACGACGTACCAAGTTTAAGGAAATCCTAGAGAAAGAAACTACGCAACTTCTCGGTCACATGAAACAATGTGCAACACTAATTAAGCGGAAATATGTCATATATGTCAAAGTCACCCTTGTCAGAGCAGGAGCCTTCGACGTTTTGCCAACGTTATGATTGATTTATAGTAATGGACGGTGGGTAGATGGTGTTTTATTTATGAAGTATCACAAGTTGTAGGATGAAAGAGAATAACCGTACCCATTCGACTCACATAATTTTCTCATTCCCTATCACTTGCTTATTTATTTACTACAAACTGTTCTTACAGTCTTATTACTTTCTCTACTGATTACCTATCTATAATAACAAAGGCAATGTTGATGCATTTCAAATCTTTGATACGGAATATTTCACCGGAAATAAAACGCTCTGAGACTCGATGAATCAGAAAAAACCACAAAAAAAAAACACATTTTTAGAATAAGGGCCAAGCGATAGACGAAAACGAACCACAGACTTGTTTAAAACAAATAACTTTTATTGCACCATCAGCCATTTATGTTTTAAATTGTTCCAACTGTTTAATTACTCTTTTAAAGTCCTTTCGATATTCGCTTGTTTCTTCTGACTACATGACAAGGCCGACTATTGAAAAGAGAATGGAATTTTAAAGACAGCGTTCAGTGGTTAAACACTTGACTGTCGTGTAGCTCTAACAAAAGATGTAATGTGAATATTTCTGTAAAGTTTTATATCAATTAAAAGGAAGTAAATGAAACAAATAGCAGATTACGGTCGTTTGTATACACACTGATGAACGAACGAGGATAAAGGAAGTCAGTTGAATGCAATTTGTTTTATTTCGTACGTATTTCACTGACGAATACTGAAGACAAAGATGATCGAATATTCAAAGAGCAGTTATGATATATTTGTGTTGTTTTGTTGTGCTCTGTCTAACCGGCTGTGATTCAGCATAATATAACAACGTTATTCACCGTGACGTGCAGAAATTGGCTCATTGAAAATGCGTTTTTATAAAAGCTATCGTATGATTGCAGATTGCTCCCACAGCTTCAAAACAATGGAACTTCTAAACCGTAAGGGATGGCTTAGGCGGAAGCATTTGTGGCCCGTTGTTTCGATTCTTGTGACTGACCTTTCTGATACATGACAACAGAGTACCGTTTTCATTATTGTTCCATGTAAATTGAAAACGAGTTCAGTTTTTCTGGTGTGATTCAGCATGTAAGGTCACGAAGAAAGTTGATGGTATGAATATTGTAAAAGGGATGGCGGAGAAATGAAAAGATATTTAAATGCAAATTAGATTTAACTGAAACGTTTAAGAAGGGGCAACTGTTTCAAAATTGAGTGTTGATTACGGGATTGGAATGCAGATTGCTGGAAGTGCTGTCAACTCCTCTCAGAAGCAGATCACGTACTATTTTATGAAATAAGTAGGCCTAAAGTAATTTTTTACAAAAATTGAATAAATCTTTGGAAAAAGAAGACAATTTTGTAAATAAGCTTTTAAAATAATTTCCTATTTACATATGTATATCGTAAATTAAAAGTATTAAATTGTGGGTTTCTCGATTAATCGTGTTCTTCGATTATAATCGATACATTTTCTACTTCACATTAACCGAATAATTAAGAGTATACTGTTTCACTGAGTATCTATTCCTCATTGATGACTATAAACAAACTACTCGTTATATTAGGTGTGCTCTAGACACCTAGTGGTGGGTAAGATAAACCAAAAGTGATACAAATAAGAAGGCAATCTACATACATACCATTGGAACAATACTTAAGGAATCATTACACTAATATTATCATTGCCCACAATGCTGTCCATGCAAGTACCAACACAGCCACTACTTGTAATATAATCGCATATGAAAAATAACATGTACTCCAGAATTTTTGACAAGTTAAGCGACAGAGAGAAACAGACTACTAAATGCTAAACCTCCTCGCCTTTATAAATACACTTTCGGCAACTTCTGTGCCCTTTGTTTGCATTGTCCATAGGCCAATCAAGATAACAAATAGTCTTCTGGTTTCCCTCAATGTCAAAGTAAATATCATATTGAATATTTAACAACAAGAGAAAAAGTTTCACACTAATGCCCGATTTCACCAACAGATGTTAAGATCGAACTTGACAAATGTAACGTAACAATTGTTACAGCGGTAAAAAAAGCTGTTAAATTCCTTGCATTTCACCAACCTGTTTTCTGAAAATGTTAACGAACACGTGTTAATGTTGTTGTTAGGTTAACGCAAAGAGACTTGTAAATATTACAGCTATAGGAGGCTAATAAGTCGTATTATTTTCTGAACGTACTGCGATGCGCTTTTGTTTTCAATTTCGTCGGCACACAGCTAAAAGTGGCGGATAAACAAAATCATAAACAAAAGCCGTGAAAGAAATTTCTCATCGATGGAGAAAGAATTGTTAGTTGAATTGTTAATTGCTGACGAAGTATAAGGATGTCGTGGAAAATAGGAGGACAAAAGAGAAAGATGTCACGTGGGGAAAAATTGAAAACGAGTTTAATTCAAATGCATGTGTCACTACTAGAAACACGAAACATCTTCAGTATTACGTAAATTTAAAACGAGTGACTTGAACGTTTCAAGACGGGAGGTAGACAGTGTATTATCCACATAATTCAGTGAATTATAAAATCGCAAAGTTATTAATACTTGAATCAAAGACGAGATCGTCATATTCCTTTCGATGTATGTTCTAACACAGTATTGCGTAAATTTAAAACGAGGAACAAAGAAGGACAAGTGACTTGAACGTTTCAAGACGGGAGGTGGACAGCGTATTATCCACATAATTCAGTGAATTATAAAATCGCAAAGTTATTAATACTTGAATCAAAGACGAGATCGTCATATTCCTTTCGATGTATGTTCTAACTCAGTATTGCGTAAATTTAAAACGAGATGCGAAGGACAAGTGACGAGAGCTTTGAACGTTACAAGACGGGAGGTGGACAGTGTATTATCCACATAATTCAGTGAATTATAAAATCGCAAAGTTATTAATACTTGAATCAAAGACGAGATCGTCATATTCCTTTCGATGTATGTTCTAACTCAGTATTGCGTAAATTTAAAACGAGATGCGAAGGACAAGTGACGAGAGCTTTGAACGTTACAAGACGGGAGGTGGACAGTGTATTATCCACATAATTCAGTGAATTATAAAATCGCAAAGTTATTAATACTTGAATCAAAGACGAGATCGTCATATTCCTTTCGATGTATGTTCTAACTCAGTATTGCGTAAATTTAAAACGAGGAGCGAAGGACAAGTGACGAGTGACTTGAACGTTTCAAGACGGGAGGTGGACAGTGTATTAGCCACATAATTGAGTAAATTATAAAATCGCAAAGTTATTAATACTTGTAGCAAAGACGAGATCGGCATATTCCTTTTGATGCATGTTCTAACCTCTCTTGTACTTCATAACAACTTGTATCGACAGTCTATCCCTCTGTCTGATAGCTCCTCAAAATAATTTCTGTTCATAGGCCGTACTCTATTACGAATGTCATTTAGACGGTCTTAAATATAGCAAATCGACATCACGCCCGCCATCTTGATTATTTACAATTTTTAAGGACTTAACATCAGAAATTTGACTTGTTTGTTCAACAAGAGATTTAACACGGTGTTAAGCTAACACTTGTTGGTGAAATGCAATTTTTATAACTATTGTTAAACCCGTGTTAACTCGTAACATCTGTTGTTGAAATCGGGCGTAAATCTAAAAAATTTAGCAAAACTAAAAAGCAATAACTAGATAGCAATAACGACTGCTCCGCCATCTGCGCACAGATAACGAAATACGGTTGAGACTAGTGCCATCTGTCATGTAGTTTAGAAGCTCGACACAGAAACACCGGGACGTTAACAATTTTGTACTAAATCTTTTCCAAACTTATTGTTATATA
Organism: Mantis religiosa; assembly: GCA_030765055.1. NCBI lineage: Eukaryota > Metazoa > Arthropoda > Insecta > Mantodea > Mantidae > Mantis > Mantis religiosa. The sequence goes on along the minus strand of CM060953.1, from coordinate 8,646,802 downwards.
TATTACATGTAAATCGGGATAAACTACTGCACAAGTGTATATACAAAGCAGTTTCTACAATAACAATAAAAGAATACTGTCGCGAGCATTGTTGCGGCCGGCATGCACAAAGAGACAGAGTGTAGCGCGGGAATAAAAGCTTGCCGAAACAGATAAATATAGATAACTGGAAGGTTCGTCTTTCTAGTGCCGTCTTGATTGTTAGAGCACATTCCACAAATTTCTAGAACTATGAGTAGAGGTATATAAAGAAGCCGTGACTAGCCAAGTAGACAGAGTTGTAAGCAGAACTTGATAAACGTGTGCGTGCAGCTGTGTTTCGAAAGTGAACTCTTTGTGGTCGACGACCTTAACGATCGTATTTGTGTATATTACGTAATTCTGCTACTGTAAGAGGTGTACAAAGTGTATTTCTACGGAAATAAAGAATATTTGAATTTCTACAAATTGTGCTTTTAATTTTACGCACCCACAGAGCTACAATTGATGTCAGAGAGTGTAACATACGACAATGGAGGCTGCATTGGCAAAAATTCTAGATGAGCTGGAAGAAATGAGAACAGCGAATGACAATACAGTGGAGTTAACCGATAGAATTGAAGATGTAGCATGTTATTCCTCAATATTTTAACTACAAAAACCGTCTTTTTCAACATAATATCTGTTCAAATGCTATGGCCTTACGCCACCTTGATGGGAGGTCCTCTATGCCTACACGGTCTATTACGGAGCCAACGTCATGCTACATCAATAACTTCCATATCATCCACGTAGTGTCCGCCTCGGTAGCGTGGTCTGCCTCATATTCAAGAGGTCCCGAGTTCGAATCTCGGTCATGGTGAGTTACCTAGATAAGGGTTTTTCCGGGGTTTTCTCTTATACTGAAAGATGAATGTCTGGTAACTCTAAGCTCTATGTACCCTGTACTCATTTAAACATCATTTCATTCATCGTCCGATATGACTTAACGTTGGAGGTTTTCTCTTATCCTGAAAGATGAATGTCTGGTAACTCTAAGCTCTATGTACCCTGTACTTATTTGAACATCATTTCATTCATCGTCCGATATGACATAACGTTGGAGGTTTTCTCTTACTCTGAAAGATGAATGTCTGGTAACTCTAAGCTCTATGTACCATGTACTCATTTGAACGTCATTTCATGCATCGTCCGATATGACTTAACGTTGGAGGTTTTCTCTTATACTGAAAGATGAATGTCTGATAACTCTAAGCTCTATGTACCCTGTACTCATTTGAACATCATTTCATTCATCGTCCGATATGACTTAACGTTGGAGGTTTTCTCTTATCCTGAAAGATGAATGTCTGGTAACTCTAAGTTCTATGTACCCTGTACTTATTTGAACGTCATTTCATTCATCGTCCGATATGACTTAACGTTGGAGGTTTTCTCTTATCCTGAAAGATGAATGTCTGGTAACTCTAAGCTCTATGTACCCTGTACTTATTTGAACATCATTTCATTCATCGTCCGATATGACTTAACGTTGGAGGTTTTCTCTTATCCTGAAAGATGAATGTCTGGTAACTCTAAGCTCTATGTACCCTGTACTTATTTGAACGTCATTTCATTCATCGTCCGATATGACTTAACGTTGGAGGTTTTCTCTTATCCTGAAAGATGAATGTCTGGTAACTCTAAGCTCTGTGTACCCTGTACTCATTTGAACGTCATTTCATTCATCGTCCGATATGACTTAACGTTGGAGGTTTTCTCTTATCCTGAAAGATGAATGTCTGGTAACTCTAAGCTCTGTGTACCCTGTACTTATTTGAACATCATTTCATTCATTGTCCGATATGACTTAACGTTGGAGGATTTCTCTTATCCTGAAAGATGAATGTCTGGTAACTCTAAGCTCTATGTACCCTGTACTTATTTGAACATCATTTCATTCATCGTCCGATATGACTTAACGTTGGAGGTTTTCTCTTATACTGAAACATGAATGTCTGGTAACTCTAAGCTCTGTGTACCCTGTACTTATTTGAACATCATTTCATTCATCGTCCGATATGACTTAACGTTGGAGGTTTTCTCTTATCCTGAAAGATGAATGTCTGGTAACTCTAAGCTCTATGGACCCTGTACTTATTTGAATATCATTTCATTCATCGTCCGATATGACTTAACGTTGGAGGTTTTCTCTTATCCTGAAAGATGAATGTCTGGTAACTCTAAGCTCTATGTACCCTGTACTTACTTGAACATCATTTCATTCATCGTCTGATATGACTTAACCTAACCGAGATTCGAACTCGGGACCTCTTGCTCATGAGGCAGACACGCTACCACCACGCTACCGAGGCAGGCAACTGCTTTCTTGTATCATGTAGTCTACTGTAGTTGTATTTGTATAACTGTTCTGGTGGACCACTGTATAACGCCGAAAACTGATGTTGTAAATGTCTTTGGTTTGGCTCCTGCAATATAGTTACTTGTTTCTATGTCTTTGTAATACGTACCTGAGAAGCGAATGTAACTGATAGAAAAGTTATTCGACAAATATACATTTTTGATAAGAGTACGACATTCGTTCCCTTGCCGCTGTCAGCTTTGCACTGAAAACGCAGGTTGCTATTTCGAGCAATTCCTATAAACATGATGTAAAGAGTTGCATTTACTTTTTATTATTTGTAAGTTCATTCACCCTTTAAACCACCTGACAGTTAGACGTACAGTATGTGAAAATATTAAGAAGGATTAAACCTTTGTTAAAATTGTAATTAATTGCACTGACAAGATAATATATACAATAATATATATTGTTGTATACAGAACAATTGAAAGCTTAGACAAAATATTGGAAAAGAACAACCAAACAAACAAAACAAAAATAAAAAGGACATGTAAATTATGGAGACTCAAACCCAAACTTTTGACTCGAAAGCTAATGTCATAACCACTGCGCCAGAGGGAATGCTCCGACACGTCTCTTTATTTTCGCGTGTGTGAGTTGGCACTCAAGTGTTATCAGCGGCGTACTGGCAGTTTAGAAGCTTGTAGAACTAACTTCCACGTTTGAACCAAAAAGGCTATCTCAGATTACTTATTTAAGACATCTCTACTCCAATCTGGTTCTTCGTGACAAGGACATTGGCGAGGTTGTGGTGTACAAATTATTACAAATTAATAAAGTATAAGTAATTTGTTCTTCAAATTAAAAGATGCCTATAGGTTGCATGATATTATCCGTTGGGCCCGAACCCTCTGGTCTTATTGCAGTCCGCACCTGATCGGTAGTCAGTTTAGGAAAACAAAGTTTTCTCACGTCTAACTGTTGATCTATTTGACTCATACCAATGTCCAACATATTCGTCAGTAACAACAGTTCTTGGCCTTAGTCCTTCACGAAATTCATTACTAAGAAAAAAGAACGATCTCTTTTGAATGCACTGTAACAATTATAAATTGTTGCCTTGGAGTTTCTCGCCAAATCCATCATTAGCCGATCTTCCATTGTTTAGGCGTTGATGACGATTTAAGATAGCAAAAATCATAGCCCGGAAATGTTCTCCAATCACATTCATCTTTTGGTACATAAACGATGATCAAATATTAGATCAAATGAATAAACTGACAATCAGCTCATAAATTTGTTAAATATATACAAACTTCATTTGTTTTTACATGAATGAGTGTCCCTCTGGTGAGTTTGGACAACAGTACATTGCACCGTTGCCGATGTGAACGTTTATATTGGAGGTAGAGGATGATCGGATGAGGTGATTAGAATGTATCAGAACAGTGACGTAGCGGTGCGTGACCTTCCTTGCAGCTGTAATGGCGCACCTGCCGTCGAAAACAACGCGTCCTCTTTCCCTAGTTAGATGTCTCTTTATGACTCACAGGTGTGTTCAGAAAATCCCCAGCGGCCTTCTGGTTGCAAATATCCCTTCTTCCTTCTGTTGGATTGAAACAAATCTTGCAGCACGTTTGTGTACCGATTTCGGCCAAAATTCGCACAGATAATCTGACGCAAGGCAACAAATAGCTTAGAATTCCAAATTATCCCGCTCCATTTTACACAATTGATTTTATGGAATGCCTACAAAAGCTCGCAAGGTCATCTATATCTTTGCTGACTGTAATTAACACAATTCTTACGTTTTCACGGCCTCATAAAATAACAGACGAACAGCTAATTTTTGTAATATTCCTTGAACATGGAGTAACAACAGTCAAATTTAAACTTTTTTTTGTTTTGAATTTCTTGTATTTTCTTAGCAGTTTTGTGTTATTTATTAATGACAATAAACAACGTTATATTAACGTTAGAGCTATTATTTCTTTCCAATGCGATTTTCTTTAAAAATGGGGACGAGGTAGGCAAATGTGATAACGTGAAAGTTGCTTGGCTGCATTAACGAGAAACTATCAATACAAACAGTTTTATTTGAGGTTACTACCCATAAGTAATAAAAATAACGAGAAAATACAATACAAAAGTATTGTTAAACAAAGTAATCTTAAAGCCCCATATACTGTTTGCAGTATGAAGCGATATCATATAATTATGTGTATTTTTATTTTTTCTACTACGTAAGTAGACGAAATACTGTACTTAACACTAAAATTCACCGGAAGTCCGTGTTTTAAGACTCCCTGAAATATAAAACAATAATGTTTAGACTAGGGATGGCTCTTCGATACTCAATATACTTGCATCGATACTTCAAAAAATTCGCTCGATACTTTTGTGGTGATTCTGCAACTTTTATTTTATTTTAAAATCACAAAATATTATTGCCACAAGTAGTACATTACAAAGCCCGAGAAATTCTCAGGAATCTGGTAGCTGTACCGTAACATCATACAAGAAAATAATTGTATGTGAACTGTCAGTTAACAGTTCCCAAGAACAAATCACTACATATCTCCTGTCACCTCCTCTTTCTAGTACACTGTATTAGTGGAACACAAATTCAACATTTCCAGAACTACAAAAATTCGCCGCTAATATTGGTGCATTCCAGTTGCAACAGTTTTCTCTGAAAGACTATTTGGTACAGCAGGACTCATGTGTGACAGAATAAGAAGTAGACTTGACCATGAAACAGTGAAAATGCTAGTATTTTTGAACAAAGCTTCTAAAAGTGGACTGTTTTAATTTTAAATGTCTAATGCAGAGTTTAAAAATAGAAACACTTATGGTTTTAAGTTTTGTTTCATTAGATGTGTCACCTAATTATTATTATTTTTTTTAATTTACGTCCTCCAACGTTAAGTCATATCGGACGTTGAATGAAATGGGTGAAATGATGCTCAAATGAGTCCGGGATCCATGGAGCTTAGAGTTACCTGACATTCGTCTATCAGGATAAAGGAAACCCCCGGAAAAACCTTATCCAGGTAACTCACCCTGAGCGAGATTCGAACTCGGGATCTCTTGAACGTGAGACACACTACCATCTACGCAACCGAGGCGGGCTTAATTTTATTGCTTGGGCGAGAACAGGAATGAGAAATTTGAAAGGTATAGGTGAAGAGAGGGAGCTAGATAAATGTCCATTGTGTGGAGAAGAAAATGCAGATTTCCATTGTACGAGGGCAGTTCAATAAAGAATGATCACAACTTTTTTTGACAACGTTCCTTTACTCATCGTCATAATTTTGATGATCCTTCTCAAAATAGTCTCCCCTGAATACGATGCACTTGTCCCAGCGTTTCTGCCAGTCTTCAAAGACATGCTGGAAACCATTTTTGAGAGATCCTTCAAAATCGCCTCCGCAGCCTTCACCATTGCTTCTGATGATGGATAATGCCTCCCACGAAGGCGTTTCTTCAAGTTAGGGAATAGAAAAAAGTCACATGGGGCTAAAGGTAGGGTGAGAGATGGTTGATTTTTGCAAGATATTCAGCAACAACATTGGCAATATGCGGCCGCGCATTATCGTGGTGCAACATCCAGCCTGCTTCACGGAAATGTAGTCTTTTGCGCCTGATATGGACTTGCAATGTTTTCAGGATATTCCTGTAGTATTGTCCAGTTACTGATGTGTGTGCAGGTACAACATACTGATAAATCATTCCATGAGTATCAAAGAATGAGATGACCATAACTTTCTCAGCACAAGCAACCACTTTTGCTTTTTGGGGGGTTGGTGATGGAGATGAGCTTTGCTGTTTGCTCTCAGGATCAAAATGATGTAGCCAAGTTTCATCAGCAGTGATTACGTTTGAAAGAAACTGCGGATCTTCCTCTAACATCAACTTTAACTGCATGTTACCTCCATTGCAGCGGTAGGCGCTACTGAACATGTCTGAACTTACGTGATCCTCACAGGCGGGAACCAGGAGTACCAACAATGAAACTACTACGGCGTGTTTTGTTTCACATTAAGCTAACAGAATATAAGAAGATTGAATTTTACTGCGAAAAATTATGACCGTAAAAAGTTATGATCATTCATTATTGAACAGCCCTCGTATGTTGTAGTCAAACAAAGATATGGAGAGAACCGGCCTGGCTACGTAAATGGGACAATTTAGGGGGTGAAGTAGTAATTAGAAAAATGTCAGTAAAAGGGGAAAAGAACAGGAGAAATATAGGGAATTATTTAGGGAAAGATAAAGAGAGATGGCTAAAAACTATTCAGAGGAAAATGTAGAGTACGATAGTTGAAATGGAAAAGTGTAAAAAGGAGTAGAGGACATCGAATACACAAAACCTAGGGTTAGGTGTATGGGGACCATGGCAAGCAACACGATAGGATTTTCAAGATTTAGGAATATACGGCGTTTTCCAGTATGGATTTTATAATTGCAATCTTGATTCTGTATTTCCATTTGATGACGGAAGAGGAAAGATGATAAATAAATTACAAATTAATTTTATTGGCATTACGCAGTTCTCCCAGGATTATATTTTGTATTGAAACTAGCGTGCGTATGTGAATTTAGGTTATAGTTTTCACACTTCCATCCCGAACCATCTACTGCTTTTACTTTCTCAACTATTTAGCTATAGCGAGTTTAAACAATGCAATACCTTGAAAATCCTCTACCATTTAAACGAGGGGAGGGACGGATGTTGGCGGTAATGATTTTTATTAAAATACCATATGAATTTCTAACACAAATACATTTTATATTTTGAATTTTTAGATCTTTTCCATTCCACACTAAGAAGACGAGGCCTTACTACACAAACTTCAGTTCTCGTTATAACATACAGTTTATATCAATTTTTGTAACGTTAACAAGTTTGGTTTGTTTTTGGCTTGTATTATCAAATAATTAAACGTTCCTCAACTGTTATTTATTTTTTGTAGTATGGAATTTCAAAGTCATCACATACCAACTAGTGATTTGGCCATTTGTATCCTGTTTACAACGAAATATGTATATATGAATTGAAATTTTATCGATTAACAAAATGTACCTGCTTTCGTAAGAATAATGATTAGAAAAATGGACAATTTAAATTTTATAGATCAGATATTTTGATTCATTTAAACCCAAATCTCCGTATCAAATCATTAGGTCGAATTATCATAAATATTAGTTGTTAAAATGATCCCCTGTACAACCATGACCCTGCAAGGCATGCTCTGATAACTGCACTGAAGGAAAACTACAAACCACGTGGCCTGACTTTACGCATGACATTTCCTTCCGGAGCGCGCCAAGAAGCATTCAGTCAGACCACCACCACATGTCCCTCCCTCCAAAATAAAGTGTAATACTCCCGGAGATACCGGCCCAGTGCTCCATCAGCGACAGTGCAGTGTGCATCGGTGTACAGTGTAAGTGTCTGTGTAGTGTTTCCATTCATATCATTTTACCTTCTATCGAATGGATTAGAGATAGTCAAATGTTTTTAACAACTGAACGCTACATGCTGGTGTTAATATTCCATACTTTTTCTATGGAATCGCAAGAAACAACTGAAACTCGAGAAAAATTAAATAACTTGGGCCATTAATAATCTCGGAAATTTCGTATGCAACAAGAAAATGTTATTTGAAATAAATTTAAAGCGATCTATAGTTTTTATACGTCGATCGCTTAACGTTTACGGCTTATAAAAGTATATACAAAATTCTTCCGAAATGAAAAAAGATATCCGTACGTTACTTCCAAAACATTTGGAAATACGTTTCTTTATGCCCTACATCTTTAATATCCACAAATCACTGGACCCACTTTTTGAAAAATATGAAATTTCGAAAAATACTGCAAGTATACCGTAATTTTCTTGAAACGTTTTTGTCACATCTATTGAACTTAAATAACTTTCCTTTTTTAATTACTTCCGTTGAAATACAGAATTGTGTATGTACATACGTGATATGGGATGGTGATCGCAGGGTGAACTGAAACACTGAGACGACACAAACAAAATTGGGCAGTTTTGTCTATCAAATATTCGATTAAGTAGCTGAAATGAAAATATGATGCGAAGGTTGTATCAGAAATAAATATTTCGTAATTAAGGAAAAGCAGTTTTCAGAAAAGGGTGCCTGTATACATGACGCTAAATATGAGGCCAATACACACAAAACTCTTTCTGTTATATCTTAGAACTTAAGTATTTTCGGTTAAACCTCGTCCAATTTTAGTTACATGCAATAATCAGTGGAACGGCTTACGTGATTCCCTTTCTGAAACCCACTAATTTTGTTACCTTTTATTGCAAACCCAACCGCTGTTAAAATTATATCATTTATAACTCAAATTATAATTTTTCTTTATTTCCTCTTTATTTAAGATCTAAAAGGACGATGAATGAAATCGGGTGATATGATGCTCGAATGAGCTCGATATCCTTAGTTTATTTGCCTGACATTCAACTTGCAGAAAAGAAAGCTTCGATATTAATTTTTGAGTAGCATACTTAAAAACTATCAGTTAAACTGGACTCAGACTGGTGAATAATATATCAATGAGAATGTTCGAAGGACGCTCGCGTGTAATGTTTACTGAAGATTCTCTCACGCGATTCGCAATTGTTTGAATATTGTCGTAGTTGATATGTTTGATTAGTAAGCATAAAAAACGAAGAAAACTTCATTAAATAGCATGGAAGACTGTCCTAGTTACGGCATTATTATGAAGTAAAGTGAATTAAAATATTATATGATATAACTTTATTTCCAGTTTATTAATAGTGTTGTGAAAAGTGTCATTTAACCCAAGGAAGGATAAGCTAGGTTAGGCTTGTTTAATTAGCGTCTTCCAACGTAAGTAATATCGGGCAATGAATAAAATGAGTGAAGTGATGTTCAAATGAAGTCAGGATTCATAAAGCTTAAATTTCAGGATAAAGGAAACCTCTGGGGAACTCGCCCTGGTCGAGATTGGAACTCGGGACCTCGTGAACGTCAGGCAGACACGCTACAGAGACAGGCAAGGTTAGGATTGGTCTATGTAAGTAGGTTTAAGAAAAGTATGGTTTTATATACTACAGAGCACTAAGAATTAAGTGACGCGAACGTCGTAATACGCTTTTGGCGTGCATTTTCATTCTTTTAAATCGCTTTCCTTCTGCATCTACCTTAAGCGTAAAGCATGATGTTCATTCAACATTTTGTACAGTAGTATTAGTAAATATCAGCGGAATGTGTCAACATGGGTCCAATTTCCTGAGTATCAAGTCACAAACCAAGGACAAGGAAGGAAGTGAAAGAGGAATAACACCTGTTAAAAATATCTTAGTCCAATGACCCGGCTGGTAGTGTCTTGTTAGGGTCCTTGCAGGATACGCGTGGAAGAGACATCTAATTTTCAGGGATAAGTAAAGACTTGTCTTTGGGGCTAACAAGAACAAATTCCTAAACGAAAAGCGTTATCGGTTGATGCTCCGATATGCGCAAAATAGAATTTTGGTTAATATTATATTTCTTTTCTCTTAGAACTATTTTATAAAGTCCCCTTATCAGTAGTAGTAACCTTTGTAAAACAGTCAGACAGTTTTGTAATACGTGAGTCATATACGTGCTACTTGGCCGGCTTTTTCACATTCTTGGATTGCTTAAAACGAAATCAGTCATATCTACTCCAATACCAAACAATACTGTGACAGCTGGTCTTAGTATTAGTAAAGAAACCAAAGTAAGGTTTAAAAAATTGCCGAATGAATGCAAAGAATAAATAACGAATAGACTGACAACTTTAATCCTTGCATTTGATGATGAAATTGTTAAAGAGCTTGGGGAACATCGACCGACAATATCGAACTCGTTCCTGATGTTACTAATGAAACGTTCCAGGTGATTCATATAAAAGTACTACAGCAGATGTCCTGAAACTAAAATATGAATTGAAAACCTACTTTCACAGGCATAAAGGTGGAGAAGGGACTCGTTAAAATATACGATGTGGGCCATTCCAACGTAACCAAGTGTGATTTTTCAACATCAAATTTTGTATTCTTAGTTTCTGTATCACATTTAGTAAATAGAGGTGTGTGTGTGTGTGTGTGTGTGTGTGTGTGTGTGTGTGTGTGTGTGTGTGTGTGTGTGTGTGTGTGTGTGTGTCCTAACTTCAAAATTAAGTCGTTTAAATATAAAATTCAGTACGCCCGTCTCGGTAGCGTAGATGGTAGTGTGTCTGCCTCACGTTCAAGAGGTCCCGAGTTCGAATCTGGGTCAGGGCGAGTTACCTGGATAAGGATTTTTACGGGGTTTTCCCTTATCCTAAAAGACGAATGTCGCGTAACTCTAACCTCCATGGAACCTGGGTCCATTTGAGCATCATTTCACCTATTCCATTCATCGTCCGATATGACTTAAAAAGGTTAAAGGGCGTAAATTACCAAAAAAACAAAATCAGTAGATAAGCTCATATATTTCTAGGATGTGTCACGAAGATTTTAAAAAGGTTCCCCCGCCAAGATTACCAAGATTACCCTCCGAAAATTTTGATTTTCTCAAAAATGGGCTTAACTATTTTGATTAAAAGATATTTTAATGACAAACGAAATTTATATCAAATTTTCTGCGAATGTCCTCAAGTTCTCTTCATTCTGATTGACTTTTGTATAACTAGTAAATCATAAGGGAAAAGAGAAAATCTTACTCTACAAAAAAAAAGTGATATGACTTAATTTATTAAATACAATTTTAGTGGAGGTTCATTTCCGAGATATTCATTGTTATTTCTATATATTTTTCTACACTGTTATCAAATAGGAATACGTTATAAATGTATGTCTTGGCCATGCAAAGAAAACGTAATTTCAAAGACATCACATAACGACCAACTGTTTAAAACATTTGACTATCACTTAGTCTACTGTATTCCCTAGTAACTGCAATAAGATGATGTTTATCTTGAGTAGATAGAGCAATAAGTATTTGTACAAGAGTAGAGAAACTCATGTATACATCACATAACGACCAGATATTTAAAACATTAGACTGTCACTTAGTCTACTGTATTCCCTTGTAACTACAATACGATAATGTTTATCTTGAGTAGATAGAGCAATAAGTCTACTGTATTCCCTTGTAACTACAATACGATAATGTTTATCTTGGGTAGATAGAGCAATAAGTCTACTGTATTCCCTTGTAACTACAATACGATAATGTTTATCTTGGGTAGATAGAGCAATAAGTCTACTGTATTCCCTTGTAACTACAATACGATAATGTTTATCTTGGGTAGATAGAGCAATAAGTCTACTGTATTCCCTTGTAACTACAATACGATAATGTTTATCTTGGGTAGATAGAGCAATAAGTATTTGTACAAGAGTAGAGAAACTCATGTATACATCACATAACGACCAGATATTTAAAACATTAGACTGTCACTTAGTCTACTGTATTCCCTTGTAACTACAATACGATAATGTTTATCTTGAGTAGATAGAGCAATAAGTCTACTGTATTCCCTTGTAACTACAATACGATAATGTTTATCTTGGGTAGATAGAGCAATAAGTCTACTGTATTCCCTTGTAACTACAATACGATAATGTTTATCTTGGGTAGATAGAGCAATAAGTCTACTGTATTCCCTTGTAACTACAATACGATAATGTTTATCTTGGGTAGATAGAGCAATAAGTCTACTGTATTCCCTTGTAACTACAATACGATAATGTTTATCTTGGGTAGATAGAGCAATAAGTATTTGTACAAGAGTAGAGAAACTCATGTATACATCACATAACGACCAGATATTTAAAACATTAGACTGTCACTTAGTCTACTGTATTCCCTTGTAACTACAATACGATAATGTTTATCTTGAGTAGATAGAGCAATAAGTCTACTGTATTCCCTTGTAACTACAATACGATAATGTTTATCTTGGGTAGATAGAGCAATAAGTCTACTGTATTCCCTTGTAACTACAATACGATAATGTTTATCTTGGGTAGATAGAGCAATAAGTCTACTGTATTCCCTTGTAACTACAATACGATAATGTTTATCTTGGGTAGATAGAGCAATAAGTCTACTGTATTCCCTTGTAACTACAATACGATAATGTTTATCTTGGGTAGATAGAGCAATAAGTCTACTGTATTCCCTTGTAACTACAATACGATAATGTTTATCTTGGGTAGATAGAGCAATAAGTCTACTGTATTCCCTTGTAACTACAATACGATAATGTTTATCTTGGGTAGATAGAGCAATAAGTCTACTGTATTCCCTTGTAACTACAATACGATAATGTTTATCTTGGGTAGATAGAGCAATAAGTCTACTGTATTCCCTTGTAACTACAATACGATAATGTTTATCTTGGGTAGATAGAGCAATAAGTCTACTGTATTCCCTTGTAACTACAATACGATAATGTTTATCTTGGGTAGATAGAGCAATAAGTCTACTGCATTCCCTTGTAACTACAATACGATAATGTTTATCTTGGGTAGATAGAGCAATAAGTCTACTGTATTCCCTTGTAACTACAATACGATAATGTTTATCTTGGGTAGATAGAGCAATAAGTCTACTGTATTCCCTTGTAACTAAAATAAGATGTTTATCTTGAAGTGGATACAGCAATGAGTGTACAAGAGTAGAGAAAGTCATATGCACATCATATCAGGACCAAACATTTGACTTTCACAGTCTCTTACGAGTGCTGCACATCACATTTTTTTAAACAATAGAAACCTTATATTGTATCTGACGTAATTGATAGGACGGAAAATAAAATAGTGACGTTTGTTGCATCGCAGTAGGTCAGTTACACCCCTAGAAGTTGCAAGGTCAAGTTGACGCTTGAGATACAATGAAACGCACGTTTGTTGCGCATTTTAAGGTTGAACCGCGTCGTTGAGTCTTCTCGTTGCACCTAGTTGCTAAGTGAGTGACGTTTCTCAAGTGACAGAAGCTATTCTTGATAATACTTCACTGTTCTAAGTTGTGCTGTAAAATAACACAATATCTCCAGTCTGACAGACACGCACGGAAAGTAAATAAATCGTCAACTTCACATTCTCAGGATATAATTGACCTATTATGATGCAACGTTCTTATTTAGTTACCATATAACTTAAATATTGCTGAAAAGGTAAGAAGAATTGTTAATTTCTTAAGGATTATGAACGTTCTTATATCTGGTATTAATGCTATGAAACAAAAGATGAACAGAACAAATGAAGACACCATCTATCGAAGTAACACACCATGGCTAGTTCAGATACCATTTCTGTGTAGAATTTGTACACTTTAGAACGTCATTTCTCAAGTATATGTTTTCACAGTTCTTCCAAAATATGCAACAGCCTATGTCATCTACTTTAAACCTGTAATGCATGAACTATTTTGTTAAATTCATATTCCAGTGCTTAAGCCTAAAATTTAGATACCTTATCACAGGACTTTAATCAAGGGATTCAAATGGCCGTGTTTATTCACAAACATTATTACAAAGGAGCACTTTAAGACGCTAATTTCTTGTGTATTAGCTCCTCTTTGATTTTATGTTGGTGGACCAACTTTCAGCACCAGTAGAATTCTGGTAGAATTCGTTTAAAACCAACCGGAATGCATTCTGTAAAGGGAACAGACTGACCAACGAGCAGGCAAAAGTTGTCTTTGTGTTTTAGCTGATAGTGACTTTGACAGACGTGCGCCATCTGCAAAATAAGAGAATGTGACACTTTTTGTGTATATGCAGAGGAAATAATGAGGTTAGGACTACTAGCATCTGTTTAATTAGTATATCAAGACAGTTGAATCAAAGTGGGCCACTTGTTTCAAAGAAGGCTTAGTTCAGTGTAAATATAATTTAAAATAATTTATCCTATACAGTATGAATAAGTATTGTCTAAAATGTAAAATAAAGTAATACATAATAAATACTATAAATATTAAAACGAAATCTATATAAGTAAAACACATGTCTCAAAACATACACATCTGTTGAAATATTGTACGGAACTTTTGGCTAGAATACAGTAGGCAAGAAACTTGGATGTATACGATACAGAAAACATTGTAAAAACTATGAACGGGGAAGATTGAGCAGAGAGAAACAATGAACTCAAGGATTTCTGGACAGAAATTAGAACATAACTGGAGGATATTGAGAAGTAAGAAATAATAAGCACTTTTAAGGAAGAAATGACATCATTAAAAACGGAATCAGGAAAAGAAAAATTCATCTAAGTACGCTGCAAAGAAATCAGGTTGTGGTATGCTTGGATAATGAATTTAAATGGCGTAACGCGGAGAAGGGGGTACAGATGTATTAAATGCAGCAGATTGCAATTCTGGAATATGAATATAGGAACAATGAGACAGAATTTAACACTAGAAATGAGAAACTTTCACAACTGAACGTAAAAGTTAAATCGCTTTTTACCACAGGATAAAATGAATATATAGAGAAGGCAGGACAATATTTACTAAAAAAAGCCTAAAATGGTCGAAAGAAATGTGAGGAAAAGTGCGAGGGGGGGAATAAGAAACAAGGTATAAAAGCAAATAGTAAACACATTTTACTTTCCCATTTTACATGCACAACGGAATGTTAAATACAGGGGAAATAAATTCCAAGAGTGAGATATAAATTGTGCAAATTGCATGTAAAGCTTACACAAGAAATAAATAATTCATTCAAATTATACGCCCGCCTCTGAAGCAATTCTAGTAGCGTAACTGGCTCACATTCAAGAGGTCGCGAGTTCGAATCTGGGTTAGAATGAGCTTCTTCAGTTTTCCCTTATGCTGAAAGATGAAGGTCTGGTAACTCTAAGCTCTATGTATCCTGTACTCATTTGAACATTATTTCATTCACCGTCCGATATGACTTAACGTACAAGGTTTTCTCTTATCTTGAAAGATGGATGTCTGGTAACTCTAAGCTCTATGTACCCTGTACTTATTTGAACATGATTTCATTCATCGTCCGACATGACTTAACGTTGGAGGTTTTCTCTTATCCTGAAAGGTGAATGTCTGGTAACTCTAAGCTCTATGTACCCTGTACTTATTTGAACATCATTTCATTCATCGTCCGATATGACTTAACGTTGGAGGTTTTCTCTTATCCTGAAAGGTGAATGTCTGGTAACTCTAAGCTCTATGTACCCTGTACTTATTTGAACATCATTTCATTCATCGTCCGACATGACTTAACGTTGGAGGTTTTCTCTTATCCTGAAAGGTGAATGTCTGGTAACTCTAAGCTCTATGTACCCTGTACTTATTTGATCATTTCATTCATCGTCCGATATGACTTAACGTTGGAGGTTTTCTCTTATCTTAAAAGATGAATGTCTGGTAACTCTAAGCTCTATGTACCCTGTACTTATTTGAACATCATTTCATTCATCGTCCGACATGACTTAACGTTGGAGGTTTTCTCTTATCCTGAAAGGTGAATGTCTGGTAACTCTAAGCTCTATGTACCCTGTACTTATTTGAACATCATTTCATTCATCGTCCGATATGACTTAACGTTGGAGGTTTTCTCTTATCCTGAAAGATGAATGTCTGGTAACTCTAAGCTCTATGTACCCTGTACTTATTTGAACATCATTTCATTCATCGTCCGATATGACTTAACGTTGGAGGTTTTCTCTTATCCTGAAAGATGAATGTCTGGTAACTCTAAGCTCTATGTACCCTGTACTTATTTGAACATCATTTCATTCATCGTCCGATATGACTTAACGTTGGAGGTTTTCTCTTATCTTAAAAGATGAATGTCTGGTAACTCTAAGCTCTATGTACCCTGTACTTATTTGAACATCATTTCATTCATCGTCCGATATGACTTAACGTTGGAGGTTTTCTATTATCCTGAAAGATGAATGTCTGGTAACTCTAAGCTCTATGTACCCTGGGCTCAGTCAGACATTTTTTTTATGTTCGGTATGACTTAACATTGGATGAGCTTAATTTTTAAAACAAATCAAATTATACGTAAGCAATATCCTCTAATATTTTAGAGGATTTTTAAAATTACACGATACTGGATAGAGAAAGTAATGTGGCTGTAACATATTTTTCAAATATTGTAGTGTTTTTTCTCAGAGCGAAATTGCAAAGTTTCATCCTCAAGCACAGAAATAAGATTAAGCATATTGTCATCAGCGGTATCTGAAATCGAGACGCAAAGAAAATGCATCATGCCTCTATGCGTGTAAAACACGGAATTATAAGTCTAAAAACGTGTCAGTAACAAAATGGACTCTAAAGTCCTGAAAATAAGGGAATGTTTTATTTGGTGAAGCCAGAAGTATGAAGTTCACGATTATTTCCGTATTTAGTATTGTTATCTTATCAAGGAGCTATAAACAGAAAAAAGACGCAATTTCCCGTTCCTTTTATGTCCTTGCAACGCTTGTTCTGCAGCACACGTTCAGCGAGAGGCATTAAAACCGTTTATTATGCTCATAGCTCCTTCATTGCCTTGGAGGAATGCAGCGCCTACCTTACCACTGTAATGCGTAGTTTTACTTTCTCTGTGCAAAATATGGGGGAAAACACTACAAATTTTGATGGAGAAATTGATGCAATCAACACTTCTTTTGTTTGGCTGCAAAAATGTAAAAACTTTGATATTTTATCAGATTCTAGAGCAGCAATCCAAGCAATAGCTTTAACTCGAAATCCAAAAACAGGAAAAATAAGAGTAATTCATTGTTTGGATAAACAGATACAAAATTTAAGTAGGAATATACTCTTTCAGTGGATTCCTGCACACTGTGCATTGAGTAACTGAAATGTATCTTATCTCGATTAACATTCAGTAGGTGGAAGAATAAGTGTTAACAACAGCCACACAGAAGAGTTATCCTTGTCCGAGGAAAAGGAGCCTTCCACCTTTTGCCATTCTGGGACTTGAGGCGGTCCGGCCCGTAGCGTACCACGTCGAGCTCTCCTTGTGCTCAACGCCTGACAATTAAGGATCGGTGGTGTGAGGGGGTTAAGGAAATGGAGATTGTAATCGGTTCGAGGTGACCTGTTGCTCCCGCATGAGAACTTTGATCTGTTCTTCAGGAGTGGGTGCGTCCTGACTGGTTGTGCGTTAATGATGACACCTCGGATCTGGTAGACAGAAATTTACTGTAGTCCTTAGGCTCCTCTTACAGCCTAGCTCTTAAAAATGTAATACATTAAACTATTATGTGACCTAAGTTGCATTATTCTTAATTACTATTTGTATTATTATTCTGTTAATTACTACTGTATTACTTTAATCACTATTGTATTATTTAACTACTATTGTATTATTTAATTACTATTGTATTATTCATAAGAAATGTATTATTCTTATGGGTACAAATTTGACGAAGCCATGAATATTGTATATTCCTAGGGTGAATAAAACTATCTATCTACCTATGCTCGCCACTGTAAAGTCGTCGTCAGTGTGGTTGCTAAGTTAAGCGTCTCTGCCAATATTGTGATGTGAAGCACGGAGGCGGTAGCACTGCGTAGTCGAATTCGATATATTTATCGTCCTCCCAATACATTACTCGTTGTGCTAACTCTCACTGGAGAGATTGTTAAACATTGCACTTTGCCTCTGTGCATGGCGTGGAAGTATACTTCTTAGGCGGCGCCGAATACGCGTCCGTCTCATGTAGAACTCAGGACCGAAGTGTCTTACTAGCAAAACCTAATTTGCGCCATCACTGAATTACCCCCACTCTAGGTATTTCTCGGAGTTGCGAAATCGCATGAACAAATATCAATTTTCTATTTGCTCTTAACTATCCCCACTTGAGATCAGTGTTCATAATTTCCAGTTTTGGACCTAACATCAGAGACGCTTTCTCTAATGGTCTGTTGCAAACATTAATGCGAAGAAATGTGCTCTGCGCGAGGGTCAAAATCTTATAGCCTGTTGTCAGAAGCACGCATGGGGTTTTAACAATGGGTTGGTTTCTTTTGAGGCCAAAACAGACAATAGAGTAGGGCTGTTGTTTACAGGAATTGCAAAGGGAGTTTACTGACCTTCGTAGAGTGACCTTGTCATTGTGGCGGTCTCCGGAGTATATGCTAGCATTATGACATGTGTCTATTCTGGTATACGTCATTTATTTATATTTATTCGTTGGTGTCAATGTCTTTCTGATATCAGGTTATATGTCGTCTGTGTTCCTAGGTGACAGGGGCTGCGTCAGACTCCGCCCCTTACTGGCGTTATGATGCATTTATAATAATAGACGGTAGGTAGATGCTGTTTTATTTTGGAAGTATCAAAATTTGAAGGATGGAAAAGAGGATATATTGTTAACTGTACGAGACGATTGAGGTTATGAGGGGCCTAAGATGTGTCTGGGACGCTTGTAGGTTTCCTCGAGGTCAATGTCATATTCCTCGAGGCCTCGGATAAGTTGATTAAGCTGTAGGGAAGACGGGATTAGAATATACGAGAGGTTGTAAGAACAGTTTATAACAGGAATGATTGGAGCGCAAGATTGTTTCCTGAAAGTTGACTTGGCTTGAACAATATCATACAAAACGTTTGTTCCTATGGGTGAGAGTGGAAGGAAAGCTTTCCAGCGTCAGACATGTAGGCCGCGGGAGTCCCGGAGGGTAGTGTTCTATCACCGCTGCTCTTCGACTTTCCCACAGAACCACAGACAGTTACATACCAGTATGCGGACGGTGTTCTCACAATGGCACGTAATAAAAACGTCAAGTTCTGCTTCCCACCGCTGCAACGCCAGCTCCGAGCGATCGGCCGCTGGAGTGAAGTGAAGGATGGCAATTAGTCCAGGAAAGAGCTCAGCTCTTCTATTGGCTAAGGTCCGACGCTGGACCAACGGCTGCGGCAGAGACAAATCCCATGGGTTACCTCAGCCAAATACCTGGGTGTCCTGCTTGATCGCGGGCCAAGGCCAGACTTGGACATGCTGCACTCAGGCAGTTATTCCCCATCTTTAAATAAAAAAGGCCCACACACCTTAAACTGCGCCTGTATCGGGCGATTATTCCACCCTTGATTCTGTACGGGTGCGAGATCTGGGGATTGGCGGCTCCGACTACCGTCCGCAGACTGCAGTACGTGCAGAACCGGGCTTTAAGGATGATCTATGATACTGGGCGTAGATTCCCATCTCGTATCCTACGTGAATATTCCCAAAATCCATACATAGGGAATATGGTAAGAGAGAGATCTGGAACCCTCCACAACAAAATGTCTGCCCATACCAATCAGCTCTCTGGGTCGGTATGACCACAGAGCTCCCCGAAGGACGAGGAGATGTATACTCCCGAAGGACACCATTGGTTATTAGCCTAAGAGTATTTTTCTCCATTTTTCCAAAAACCCCTGGTCCAGAAAAAGGTGTGCAATCTCTACCCTTCACACAGTTTCCTACCCCCTCTGATAGTGCTGCCTGCACTCTGACCTCCTTCAAGCGGGGATACCAGGTGAAGGCAGCCTTGGGAATATATACCGCAGGCGGCAGCCTCAGCGGCTTAAACACAACAGATCAGAGAAACCTATGCCCAGACAAACGCTTGAGACAAACAACATTCTTCTATTACCGCCCAGATAAAGTCGCAGTAAGCGGCTAGGTGCTGTGGCGAAAACACGCCCACACAGGTTAACCTGAGTGACCTGATTCTTCTGCTGGTCTGCTACAGTTTAATTGCAAATAAGAAATGTTTTAAAATTGCTATTAAATCTTATGTTTAACTTTAAATGTAGAAGTCCCAGACATTATATAATATTATGACTTTGTGAGTTCGTAGAATTAAAAGTCCAGTTGCAGAAATTCAGAATGTTCTTTATTTCCGTAGAAATACACTTTGTTCAACCCTTACAGTAGCAGAATTACGTCACATACACAATTACAGTCTTCCAAGACTGCCGTCCACAAACAAAAGCGTTCACTTTCAAAATACTGCTGCAGGCACACGATTCAGTTCCGATTACATTCTCACTCTAACTGGCGATCGCGGCTACTTTTTATACGACCATTCAACATTCCAGACAGTTGTGGAATGTTCTCTCTCGATCAAGATGTCACTAGAACTTTCTAGTTATCTATCTGTATCTGTTTCGGCAAGCCTTTTGTCTCCGCACTGCATTATGTGTCCCTTATCTCCATGCTACACTATCTGCCCCTTTGTGTGCGTCAGCCGCGCTTATCGAAACAATGGGCTCACGACAATATATATGCAAAGAAGTGTTAATATCTACAGTCTTCTAAAAAGCTCTTTGGAAGAGCGTCTGCTATGGCTGTTAATTTTCTTGCGAAAGCTTATTTTCTATTTCCATTCGTGTTAATGGGGATAAACCTTGGCAGAGGCAGTTCCATTAGATATTCCGTTGAGAGTACAAGTAATATTCCTTCTATTCTCATTTAGGGACCCTCAAAATTCGGTGTAATCTCAGTATCCAGTTTTTAGGCTGGAATTCAATATTCAAACTTACTCTAAGTACGTAAAAATCGTTAAACTTTCTTTTAAAAGGACAAAAATGATTGCAAATTTGGGAATATTATTTGTAACGGGAATATCCTCTTGAAAATCTTCAGTTTTGCATCTTTAAAAGCTGTAGAACTAGAATCAACGTTGACGTGTAGAGATACGAAGGCAACACGACACATTCCTATGCATGAAATGTTCTTTGTGTGGCAACACTGTTTATTTATTTATTCTTCTGCGTGATTGTTGCGACTCCTAGAGACACTAAAAAGTGTGGTGTAGACACCAGTTAAATAATAATTACTAGTTAAACGCGAGAGTTGTTATTGATGAAGAAGTTGATAACCCACCATTACCTTAAATATTTTACGGTTTTCAGTCATACTCGTTCTCGCTCTCTGCACGAAACTTCCTCTAAAAGTACTTTATTGGATTCAGGGAATCTCAAAAGAAAACTTCAACAACGAATGTTAGAGGGAATACAATCCGCGTAGATTACTAGTTTATGTAGATAAAAACAACAAAGCAATGCAAATAAAGTAAATGTTTCTTGTTGAAAGAAACAAAATAGAAGTAGGGCACTTTTCACAGTCAAGCAGAAGTGTAATGAATGTTACATACCAAAACTAGGCCACGAAAGTCTCGGTGCGAAAACGGTAAATTTCCAAGCTCATTTTACCAACCTTGGTAAGAGGCAATGACCCAAGTTGAGAAACGCTGTTGTCATTAAGGCATTTTCCTCTTGAAAGTTCAAACCACCTTCATTTAGCGTCTCCTAGGTGTCCATTGTTTAAATTGAAACTAGGTATTCATCAAGTACCTGCTATATAAGATTTTTAATTACGTATTATATTTTCATATTTAACTTTTAATGTTTTATTGGTTTAGGGTTGTAGTTTATAATACTAGTAATTTTAATAAATCCATATAAGCCTTCTTTATATAGGTAATTATTGTAACTTTTCATTTTATTTTAATTAATACTGCAACCAATTAACACATGCTTCATCTCTCCACAATTACAATATAGATCAACCCTTTTCACTTTGTACAGTAATAAGGGAGTTCGTAATACAATCTTACAAAAGTAGTGTACATCTTTCCTATTACTATTTAAAAAAAAAAAACATTCTCTTAAAACACGGAGGTGTATTTGTTTCATGGCCTTGTGGATTCGTAGAATTACAAGTCCGAGTTGCAGATATTCCAAATGTTCTTTATTTCCGTAGAAATACTGTCCAATTCTCATTACGTCACATACACAGTCTACCAAAGTCGATACCCAAACAGCGTTCTAATTACATCAGCTCTCGTTACAACAGTCTACAGCTGTTTACTCCTCTCTGTTTATGACGTCCCCCAACGTAAAGTCATATCGGACGGTGAATGAATTGGGTGAAATGATGCTCAAATGAGTCCAGGTTCCATGGAGCTTAGTTACCCGACATTCGTATTGAAGAATAAGGGAAAACCCCGGAAAAACCTTATCCAAACTCACCCTAACCGAGATTCGAACTCGGGACCTCTTGAACGTGAGGCAGACACGTTACCATCTACGCTACCGAGGCGGGCAACTAGCCATGGCTTCCCTTTATACAACCATTCATGAATTCCAAGACTGTTGTTGAATTTTCTCTAACATGTCACCAGATAAAACACGAATGTTCCAGAATGTAACTATATCCGTGTCGGCAAGTCTTTTATCTCCGGCGCTATGTTTATCTGCTTATGCAAGCTCTTTATCTCCGTGAAACACTATCAGTTCCTTCGTGAGCGCAAGCCGCGCTATCCGATCCGGTTCGCGACAATATATCCAAAGATCTTATCCTGAAAGATGAATACTGGTTAACTCTCAGCTCTATGTACCCTGTACTTATTTGAACATCATTCCATTCATCGTCCGATATGACTTAACGTTGGAGGTTTTCTCTTATCCTGAAAGATGAATGTCTGGTAACTCTAAGCTCTATGTACCCTGTACTTATTTGAACATCATTTCATTCTTCGTCCGATATGACTTAACGTTGGAGGTTTTCTCTTATCCTGAAGGATGAATGTCTGGTAACTCTAAGCTCTATGTACCCTGTACTTATTTAAACATCATTTCATTCTTCGTTCGATATGACTTAACGTTGGAGGTTTTCTCTTATCCTGAAAGATGAATGTCTGGTAACTCTAAGCTCTATGTACCCTGTACTTATTTAAACATCATTTCATTCATCGTCCGATAAGACTTAACGTTGGAGGTTTTCTCTTATCCTGAAGGATGAATGTCTGGTAACTCTAAGCTCTATGTACCCTGTACTTATTTAAACATCATTTCATTCATCGTCCGATATGACTTAACGTTGGAGGTTTCCTCTTATCCTGAAAGATGGATGTCTGGTAACTCTAAGCTCTATGTACCCTGTACTTATTTGAACATCATTTCATTTATCGTCCGATATAACTTAACGTTGGAGGTTTTCCTTATCCTGAAAGGTGAATGTCTGGTAACTCTAAGCTCTATGTACCCTGTACTTATTTAAACATCATTTCATTCATCGTCCGATATGACTTAACGTTGGAGGTTTTCTCTTATCCTGAAAGATGAATGTCTGGTAACTCTAAGCTCTATGTACCCTGTGCTTATTTAAACATCATTTCATTCATCGTCCGATAAGACTTAACGTTGGAGGTTTTCTCTTATCCTGAAGGATGAATGTCTGGTAACTCTAAGCTCTATGTACCCTGTACTTATTTAAACATCATTTCATTCATCGTCCGATATGACTTAACGTTGGAGGTTTTCTCTTATCCTGAAAGATGAATGTCTGGTAACTCTAAGCTCTATGTACCCTGTACTCATTTGAACATCATTTCATTCATCGTCCGATATGACTTAACGTTGGAGGTTTTCTCTTATCCTGAAAGATGAATGTCAGCTAACTCTAAGCTCTATGTACCCTGTACTTATTTGAACATCATTTCATTTATCGTCCGATATGACAACGTTGGAGGTTTTCTCTTATCCTGAAAGATGAATGTCTGATAACTAAGCTCTATGTACCCTGTACTTATTTGAACATCATTTCATTCACCGTCCGATATGACTTAACGTTGGAGGTTTTCTCTTATCCTGAAAGATGAATGTCTGATAACTAAGCTCTATGTACCCTGTACTCATTTGAACATCATTTCATTCATCGTCCGATATGACTTAACGTTGGAGGTTTTCTCTTATCCTGAAAGATGAATGTCTGGTAACTCTAAGCTCTATGTACCCTGTACTCATTTGAACATCGTTTCTTTCATCGTCTTATATGAGTTAACGTTGGAGAACCTAAATTTAAACAAGTAGGTATGGAAAACTAAAACGAATAGCTACTTAGCACCTTCAAAAGAGATAAGGTTTTGAGAAGTCAGAAAATTACGTAGAAGAGTATTTAATATAAATGTTATGTTTTATCAAGATCTCCATTTGTTACGTAGTAATATTTTGTCTATCTGTTATACAAAAGGTATTCAGGATGATGGGGACTTCTGAGGATTTTCACAGAAAATTCAAAACATAAATTTCGCTTGTCATGAAGATATCTTAAACATACAGAGTTTCATCAAAATAGTTTAGAGATGTTATCAGAAAATTACAATATTTGTACAATCTTCCTTGAATGGGAAATGTTCTGAAAAGTGACTTTTCGTTACTACATCTCTATCACACGGTTTAAGTAGGCTAATTGTTACACAGCAAGAAGTAGGATCCGTTTGTTAACGGTGAGAGATAACCTTAACAAATGACGTCGCTTGTTACCATGACACATTTTTTCATTATAATGCATCTACCCAGTTTTCACGCGTCACTTGTGTGCATGGTCATCTTTAGACCGCGTGCTTTAAGTCTTAAGAAGTACATCGTTTAGGTACTAAACTAGACTCTACAACTTAGTAAAACGATAAAAATTTTCAAACATTTACGATACACGAGTTAAAAGTAAAAAATTATTTTGTAAATAGGCGTGATGCCGAAACGAGGCCGCACGCCGAGACCTACTAACAAAATAGCCTGTACATCATGCACTATTATAGGTTATGTATAAATATATGGTATTGTTTTGCCTTTTTTAATGACCGTGATATTATCGGATTTCAATGTTCATTTGTCTTGAGTAGCATCAGCGTTGACAACATGACTTAGAAAACATACTTTGTGTTCGGAATAGTTATTAATGAAGTTCAGGTTTTGGTTGTGTTGACACCTTATCAAAAGTTGCAAAGAAAAACTGTTTCAGTTAAGAATTTGGAACTCTACCGTAAAAATCCCAGTGAATTTTTGAGACGGCGTATTACCATGAATGAAACTTGGATACATCACTACACTCCAGAAAGTAAATCACAGTCAAAACAGTTGATTGTGCCAGGTGAACCAACTCCAAAAAAAGGCAAAGTCAATTTTGTCAGCTAACAAGGTTATAGCAAGTGTTTTCTGGGATGCACAGGGAATTATTTTTATTGATTACTTGAAAAAAGCTAAGATTATCACTGGTGGCTTCTATGCAAGCTTACTGCAACGTTTGAGTGATGAGGTGAGAAGAAAAAGACCCCATCGTTCAGTCATTGCTGTAGGAAAAAATGTGTGAATTAAAGTTTGAATTGCTTGAACATCCACCCTATTCGCCAGATCTAACACCCAGTGACTACCAACTGTTCCTGAACCTTAAAAAATTTCTTTGAGGACGAAGATTTCACAACAACGAGGTGGTCATTGATGCGGTAAACAGTTATTTTGAGGTCTATGATAAATCGTCCTACACAGATGGTTTAATTAAATTAGAACACTGATATGACAAATGCATTGGCCTTTTTGGAAATTATGTTGAGAAATAAAGAAAAATAATTTTTATTTTTTATTGCGAGCTCTTGGACTTATCAGCCGACCCTCGTATTACTAAACATGATGTTAAAACATCATTTGTCAGATTTTTTCTCTGCCAATGAAATATTTGAGATAGTCCTTATTTGTTTTAATTTTTCAATATTTGTACTTTCCTCAATTGAGAAGTCGTAATTCTTTTGTTTTTCTATGTCTTAGCCATCCAAAGAGAACATTATTTTATAACAATCTCATAACGACCAGTTGTTTTAAACATTTGACTATCAGTTAGTCTCTGTATTCCCTTGTACCTACAATAAGCTAATGTTTATCTTGAAATAGATAGACCAGTAAGTGTAAAAATAGTGTGTATAAGAATAAATACCATTTATCAGGTTTGTTTTTGGTATAATTCAAATCTAGAATCAATAAAACTCCAACTAGTTTCTATACAAATGAACACTAAAACATTTAAGCAATATTTGAAAGAAGTCAACATTTCGTTATCATAAAAGGTTTTGATTTTATTTTGATAAAAGGGTGCCAGTTACTGCTATTTCATCTTAAGTGTACAGCATATCTGAAGATGACTTTGACTTTAAATATTGTGACTTTGTGGGTTCGTGAAATAAGTCGAGGTTACAAGCACAAAAACTGTACTTTATTCTCGTAGCAAATACACTCTACACAAATTCAATTTGCTAGATAACCTAAAACTGTTTATTTTTCAAACACTTCGCTCAACTGTCTGTCGCTTCCGGTAACGATCGGCCCCGAAGTTTCCCGAATGTCCACCGGCCATCATTCATTTATCGGCATCGCGAGTCTACCGCCAGGGTGACACTGCTCCCTCCTCAAAGCTGGTCGTCCCGAACAGCGCCTTCGTAGCGGGCCAGGCGATCCAGGTGTACCACCAACATCTTTCCTCGGGTCACCTTCTGGATGCGGTAGACAACGTCGTTAATCCTCTTCACCACACGGTACGCTCCTTGCCATGGCTGCTGAAGCGTCGGGCAGCGTCCCTTGGTCCGGGTCGGGCGGTACAACCAGACCAGGTCACCTTGCTGGAACCCTTGGCTGTTGGCTTGCCTGTCGTATCGGGTTTTCATGCGGTCGCTCGCCTTCTGGATGTTCTGGCGAGCCATCTCGTGCATGTCGTGGAGATGGTCCACCAGGTTCTCCACATCCCTCAAGAGTGGCCCCAAGTCTGCGTCCGCCAGCTGCTCCCTCCTCAGGCCTGCGCTATCCCAGCCATCCGCAGGCACTGACGTGACTACTCGAACTGCTGCGGCACGCTCCTTCCCCTCCACTCTTGTGCATTGGCCGCACTCTTCTGGACAGGGTCCTCGGGACATAGCGTCCGCGTTACCGTGACTCTTCCCTCTGCGATGTTCCGAGGTGCAGTCGTACTCCTGCTGCCTCTGGACCCAACGTGCTGTCTGGCCTTCCGGTCGCGCCGTCACCATCACCTCGCTCCTCGCGGGGACAACCACGTCTTCGTTCAAGATGACCCTGCAAATTCCAAGGCGCTCTTCTGGTTGACGGAGTATAACCTCTTCTCCGTTGAGCCTCAGGACCTTCCTGCCGACGTCGACCGTCGCCTCGTGGCTCCTGAGGGCATCCACTCCCTGAATCACCTCCTCAGCCACCTTCGCGACGAACACCCACAGACGCACGGCACTCCGTCCCAAGGTCAGCTTCAGTCGGGCCTCCTTCTCCACAGGCAAGGTATCGCCCGATGCCGTGACGAGCTCGTATGGTCGGCTCGGCTTCCTCGTCGGCAAACCCTTCGCCACGTCAGGTCTGATGATGGTCACGGCCCCGGTGTCCACCAGCACGCGGCACGGCTTTCCTCTTACCCAGCCGTCCACGATGAGGTTGTCATCCATCCGCCGGCTGACGGCGCGGATTGTCACTCGAGGGGATGGTGGTAATGGCACCGACGTACCCCTCTCCACGCCGGGCCTTACTCGTTCTTCCCGCTGCCCTTCCTGGTGTGGGCAGTCTCTCTGCAGGTGCCCGGGCTGTCCACACCCCCAACACAGGCCACTAGGTGTTCGCCGGTGTCCCTCAGCTGGTCTTCTGTCTCCGGCGTAGCGGACACTCCTCGTTCTCGACGTCGGGATAGATGCTACCTTGGCCGCCTCCATCCTTAATGTCGCTGTCAGCGCCTCGTGGATGGTTTTATAATCGCCGAGCATTAGGCGCTGACGAATCTCCGTGTCCCGTACCCCGTCGACAAAGTTGTAGGCGGCTTCCCGGGATACGAACTCCAGTGGCAGGTCAACCAAGGCCTTGCTAGCTAGCTGCTCAATCGCTATGGCTAACTCCTGCAGCGTCTCCCCCGGCTGCTGTGACCTTGCCTTTACATGGCTGCGGTACGCTGCGGCTAAGCGGTGGTTCCCGAAACGATTCTCCAGGGCCTCCCAGATGTCCTTGGGCGCCGCCGTTGTCTGCACCGCGTTTAGGACTTCCGCGGCCCGTCCCTGGAGGCTGGCTATTAGCTGTGTGGCCTCCTCCTCCGGTGACCATCTGTTGTGCTTGGCCACTGTGTCGAACTCGGCGGAAGACCTCAAATGTTTACGCACCGCCATATTTCGGCGGTTTGACGCGCGCAGATGTGTCACGTCCCGGCGCGTCGGCCTTCAAATCCTTCAGTTTCCTGCCGACGACGTCCTCTATTATGGCGTTCAGGGACTTGACGCTGCTGTCGGCCTTTCCCTCCAGGTCGTCAACGCGGCTCGCCAGGTCCTCGACGCGCTCGTCCACTTGGCCCATCCGCTTGCCCAGCTCCGTCACGTTATCCCTCACGCCGGCCAACTGTTCTTCAAATTTGGCGGCGAGGGCCTCGTTCGCAACCTTCATTTCTTCCAGCTTTGCGGCCAGGTTGTCATTTGTAGTCTCCAGCTTCGCGGCCAGGCTGTTATTTGCCGCTTCTGTTTTTGCAGCGAGGTTTTCATTTGCCGTCTTCATTTCCGAGGTCAGTTCGGCCTTCATTTCCATCATCTTCTCCAAAATCTTTTCCAATGCCGATTCCATGGCCGTTATCCCACTTCTGTCGCCAGTTGTGACCTTGTGGGTTCGTGAAATAACAAGTCGAGGTTACAAACACAAAAACTGTACTTTATTCTCGTAGCAAATACACTCTACACAAATTCAATTTGCTAGATAACCTAAAACTGTTTATTTTTCAAACACTTCGCTCAACTGTCTGTCGCTTCCGGTAACGATCGGCCCCGAAGTTTCCCGAATCTCCACCGGCCATCATTTATTCATCGGCTTCGCGAGTCTGCCGCCAGGGTGACAATATTGTGCCGAAAACGTCCTCCGTCCACTGAACACGTGGGTCTATCTCTCTTATAGTTCGCTGGAGTATTGCGTTGTAATATTTTCCCTCAGAGTCCAAAGGCATGTAATGTAGACTCTCTCCTTCAGATAAAGCTACAGGAAAAGGACTGGTGGGGTCATGTACTGTGACCTAGATGGCCGAGTGTTCCTGGAGATTTTGCGGTCTATGGATCGACGCCATAGACTCACGAGGCACCGTTCTGTTTAATATCATCCAATTGCTCAATGTCGATAGTCTTCGAGGAAAAATGTTCAGCCACTATTCTCTGTACTGACAGTGCGCACCAAACTCAGAGTTACAGTTGCTGCATAGATGTTATTAAATGCCATGTGGATTTTGTACTGATCAG
Source organism: Mantis religiosa (assembly GCA_030765055.1). Taxonomy (NCBI): domain Eukaryota; kingdom Metazoa; phylum Arthropoda; class Insecta; order Mantodea; family Mantidae; genus Mantis; species Mantis religiosa. The sequence continues at coordinate 8,617,417 of CM060953.1, read as the reverse complement.
TTGCCTATGTTCTGTAAGTCTAAATGAACTCTTAGATGAAAACATGCCTGGTCTACAGGACGATATTTCCGGCACCTGGCAGCGCTGATACGATCTTGTCAATTGACAGCGTCGTTAAGAAACAAAATTTATAATTGTCATCCTTTAACCTTATTTGGTTTGAGCAGCACTTGAACAGACATTACGCTATAGCATTCGTCACAGCTCTGTGGTATATAACGGGTCAGACTGCTCTGCAGTCACTCCTGAATGCTCCTCAACGTCCTCTGTAACCGACGGAAGTCTGGACGAACGTTGATTCTGGAGGTCTTGTGTAGCAACACCAGTTGGACAATAATTTGCGAACACTACATTCGCTTTGGTATCTATGTAATCTGCATAGCTTGACCGAGTTCGTTATTTAATATCTTGTAACCATAATGTGCATTTTAACTTGATAGTGATAAAGCATTAATCGTTACAATCAAGCGACGACCATGATGATAAAACAACTGAGTTGTAATTCCAACTGCGACATCTTTTAATAAATACCCGCAGGATCTCCCGCGTGATCCAATAGTTTTCGCCGCATTACTATTCAAATAAAGGAAGAGAGGTAATCACGGGTTTTATATGAATCACTCTTTAGTTATCTGCTACAGTTTATGGAGTAATTAAACGACTATTCGGCAATACCTGGAGCTGCTCAGGAACCCGTTCCTGACGTCGAAGAGCCGCTCCTAATATCTAGGAAACGATGGTCGCTGAAGCATGGCCAACTGAAATAAAATTCGTTGCTTGCATTTCTCTCTTGCGAGTCTTATTCATTAGCCATGCTGTGAAGCAAAGCTACCTGTATTATCGACACTTATAGGTATTGTAAGCTGAAGAAAGGAATACCAATACAAATTATACACCAATTGTAGATTATAGTGCTTTATTTACTAACCTTGAATTAGTCCACCTCTAAATTATTGGGGTAAGTACAGTAGTCAGAATTTCTAATAATAACATTGAAGTTGTGTCACTCCATTCATATTTTAATCAAGGTTAGTAATTCTGTTTCAGGACAAATTCCATGTACTGAGTTCTTAAAATTATGTCAAGTTCAGTGGCAACAGCTGATTTCGGTATGTTACTGTAGTTCACTACCTTTTAATACTAGCATAATTACGATAATTATTGACTATATATTCAGGTTAACGCTATAACAATGAAGTAAACTATGTCTAAATGTTAAATGCAGTAGTTGGCAAATTATGGCAAGAGACCGATTCTGTAACGATTGTGTTCCATACTTGCTTTGAGGTTCGGACAATAGCGAGTGCCTTTTGTCTATTGTAATCTGTGGAGTTTATATTGAAGGTACGTCAACATTTGAGTAAAACTTAACGCTAGACATGTGTAATACAGGATTATTAGACGAGAGGTAGAGGTTCAATCCAAAGTTAGGTTAAGGTTAGTGTGTGTATGAACTGGATTCAACTAAGTACATCAGAAATTGTACGTTTGTTTCTTCTGATATCCTATTCTCACAGATTAGGTTTGGTTGGAAGTTTCCTCCGCGCAAGCGCAGTTTTAACAAATGGAGCAATTTGGCGAAATGCAGGGTAAGCACTGTTAGTATAAAGACATGCTTTAAAATAGGCGAGCGTTTTATCTCGTTTTAAAGCCGCTATTATACGATTTTCTTTTCCTAAGTTACTAATTTTGTATTACCTAAAAGCTACATTGGAACTAAATCTCACTTTGATCATAAAAACGCATACGTATGTACTAGTCACTTCAGAAGAGGTAAACTGATCAATGTACGTGTCTGACCCTGCACAAGCTCGTGGCTAAACATAGAAGTATTATAAAATAAACATCTCTGTAATCTAATTTCTTAAAACGGGGCTAATAGGTTAGATTTTTTTTTTTTTTTTTTTTTTTTTTTTTTTTTTTTACATTTATTCACATTTCATACATACAACAATTTATAGACACATTTATAAAATAAAAAGTAAAATAGTACAATAAAAGTGGAATATAAAAGTAATTTTACAATTATATAACATTTGTAAAATAAAGTATATAAAATAAAAATTATTGATCAATTTAATTTAGATAAAAGCATAGTTTTAGTAGAACCAATAACAATATTCAATATAAACTGACAAAAATAAAAACGGCTGATGCCTGTTTGAAAAAGTTGTGTGGCTATGGTATTTGGTTTTTAAACGAACTAAGAAACAAGCAGAATACCTAGGTACATATCCTCAATGCTAAATATTATCGTCTTCTGCACAAATTGTCCTGCATCTCTCCTAAAGCAATGCTAAATAGTACGTGTCTATGCACAAAAGCCAAATACGTGTTGGGTAATGTCAGAAGACTCTTCAGTAACAGCTCTATTCAGTCACGTGCATTAAGTTGCTAAATACAAGTACACTAAATCGAAATCACTGTGCCCAATATAGAAGTGAATCTGTTATCATTCCTCTGTGTAGCCTTAAATTACTCACGCGGGTATTGCATCTTTTTTAACTTTTAACGTCCTTTTAACCAGTTAAGTCATATCGGACGAGGAATGAAATAATGTTCAAATAAGTATAGAGTACATAGAGCTTAGAGTTACCAGCCATTCATCTTTCAGGATAAGAGAAAACCTCCAACGTTCAGTCATATCGGACGAGGAATGAAATGATGTTCTAATAAGTACAGGGTACATAGAGCTTAGAGTTACCAGCCATTCATCTTTCAGGATAAGAGAAAACCTCCAACGTTCAGTCATATCGGACGAGGAATGAAATGATGTTCTAATAAGTACAGGGTACGTAGAGCTTAGCACGTAGTCAATTAAGTTTGGCATAGGAAAAGCGCATCTGTTTTGTTTACGTAATAAACCTGGCCAAACATAAAAACGAAATTACCTTGGCCACATATATAAAATTTGTTAGGTATAAAAATATTGTCAACTAAGTTCCACTGAATGGTTCTGTACCCTAGCAGAACCTTTGAGTTCCGCATACACCGCTAAGAAAAGCATCGATATGTCACTTCGCCGACAAACGGCATTAACATACTGTAGCAAAATGATAGGCCAGGATCAAATAATTGTGCAATATTAATTGATAATTTAGAAATTAGTATTCATAAAACGTTATATATATCTATTCATGCTTAATATTGAATTTAATGGCACTCGTAAAAATAGACTCTCTCGTAAGATATTCATTGGTTGCCATAATCCTTTTAGGCGTAGCGATAACGAAAGCTTTCTTGTGATTTTTAAAAATATATTTACAACATGTTGCAAATGCCTTTTGATAATGAAAATCAATCATAATGGGTAGAGAATGTGACTGAAACATAAGAATTTGTACTTTGGAGATCCAAATGCATCGCATTCCGGTGTCAGAAACACTTTTATTGACCTAAGAACTGTACATTCCTGGAGATCAAAGGTTCACAAACAAATGTGGCGTGATCTTGATCAGACTTGGGTCACCTTCACAAAACGTCCATATCAGAGTACACACGCGTATCTCTAAAAGCTTACAATTGTATGTAAAATGCATGTTCATTCTTACACATTTAAAATCGGAGACTGCTATATACCACCCAGGCCAGGAAAGGATCTTGGTATAAACAAATGCACGTGCTACTGCTGTAGCACATCTTTCAAGTAGATGTAAATAGTTTATTATTGAATTTCATGTATTATAACGCTTTTTGTACTTTAAAGGGTGAATCAGTGGTGTGACTTTCAAAGTGAGGGAAGCTCCAAATAATTTTCATTGAAATAAGAGAGTAATGACTCAAAGAACTAAGGCTACACTTCAGTACTCTTTATATTTTACAGTCACACGTAGGTCCTGCTCACACCACGAGCTTCTCCTCTCCACTCAGACGTTCCAATTTTTCCTACAGCCCGCCCACACCGCGTGAACTGTTTAACATGGAGAAAGTATGCAATTCACACTCTTTTGCTAATAACTTAAAACTTCACAAGAATTTCCTATTTGTCACTACTAAATACCAATCTACATAAAATAATATTGCTAATGCCATTGAAATATACTTGTGCCTGATTTCACCAACAGATGTTAAAGTCGACGTTAAAAAATGTAACTTAACAATTGAAACAGCGCTAACAAAGCTGTTAAATTTCTTGCATTTCACCAACCTGTTTTCTGAAAATGTTAACAAACACATGTTAACACCAAGAAACTTGTAAATAGATATTACAGCTATGGATGAGTCGTATTATCTTTTGAACGTACTGCGATGCGCTTTTGTTTTAATTTTCGTCTGCACACAGCTAAAAAAGTGGCGGATAGACAAAATCGTAACCAAAAGCCAGAAAAAATTTCTCATCGATGGAGAAAGAACTGTTAATTGGTGACGAACTGTAAGAATATCTTAGAAAATAGGATGACGGATGCGGTGAGTGAAAAAGAGAAAGATGTCACGTGGGAAAAATTGGAAACGAATTTAATTAAAATGCATGTGTCACTACTAGAAACACGAAACATCTTCAGTAATACGTAAATTTAAAACGAGGTGCGAAGTAATACAAGTGATGAGTGACTTGAACGTTTCAAGACGGGAGGTGGACAGTGTATCGGCATATTCCTTTCGATGCATGTTCTAACCTCTTGTACTTCCGCAGTAACCTTCATAGCAACTTGTTTCGACAGTCTATACCTCTGTCTGATAGCTCCTCAAAATCATTTCTCCTCATAGGCGGTACTCTATTACGAATGAAATTTTAGACAGTCTTAAATATAGCAAATCGACAACAGCTCCCTTCTCACCCGCCATCTTGACTATTTACAATTGTTAAGGACTTAACAACAGAAATTTGACTTGTTAGTTTAACACGAGGGTTAAGCTAGCACTTGTTGGTGAAATGCAATTTTTAAGTATTGTTAAACCCGTGTTAAGACTTAACATCTGTTGGTGAAATTGGGTATTACAGTTGTATTTGAAAGCGCCACATAAAAAAATTCTTCACACGCTACAGAGACTTCACGGGACAAAATCTACCATTGCTTCCTAACTATCGAAGAGTCACGATTGCTTTTGGAAACGTACGAAGAATGGTATTCAAGGCTACGAATGCGTAAATACAAAATATCCAGTATTGAATGAGCTTGCGGAACGTGTCCCTCGAATTTAAGCAGCTGTCAAATTGTTAGCAGCGCGGATTTTCTCGAATAAATTTTCAAAATGCACCCAAAGAAAATTATTTATGGTTTGTATTGAATTTTCTGCTTTTCTTCTTCTCTCCCCCCCCCCCCCCCGCCCTGAAATTCTCGGTGAAGCGGCGCTTGCAGCGCTTCACTGCACGCTTCGCCACTGATTGCACTACTTGCAATTTTTATACTTCCCTTTTTGTACTTCAAGCAGTGGAATAACCTCTGAAGTCCCTTTGAAACTTTAAGCATAACTCAGAACTGGATGAAAACCAGATAAACAAGGCTTTTTAGTTTTTATTATTTACTGGTCTTGTTTTTAAAATGGATTAAAAATGTAAAATTATTTCTTGTGTGTTTGTGAATTGTTTCAGATTTAAAATGGAAAATTTTGGGGTGGATGCTATAGATAATTGTGGATGAATAGTTCATCTAAGTCATTAACAATCTTGCTACACTAAAACCTGAGTGGGGAAGGATTTTATACATTTTAGTCTATTTTAAAAGCATGGTATATTAAACTTATTGATTTAATTGTAAGAATAGTTTGCATTGTGTATCCAGCACATTATATTTTTAAAATGTTTCAGATTTCCCCATCCACTTGAAAAACTTCCCTTACAATGAAAGTGGATGAAAAATCATCTGTAATTGAGCATCACAGCTCTGCAACCATGACCTTTCAAAATGGAGTAGAGCAAAAACTTAGCAACGGTTACTCTCCTGATTTTCTCACAAGCAGTCACATTGTGACAAAAAGTATGCAGGAGCACTCGGTCACAGAGAACGGCTCAGTCACGTGGTCTAAGAAAAGTGTGAATGGAATTGGTGCAGTTCCAGCAGTGTTAAAGTCCGATGCCGAGACAATATCTTGTCCTCCCACCTCCTACTTAAATGGTTTGTATATTTCACAACTCTATCAGTTAGACTGTGATCAAGTGTAATCCCATATTTTACCATTCAAATTGAGAAACACAAAATTCTTTGTACTTGAACCCTGCAGAGGTTGCTATTTGAGAAGTTGGTCACACTATTATCTTTTTACTTGCACAACAGTCATTGAAATTTCTGTAATTAATCTGTTTGAATTGTGAAGTTTAGTTAGCAAAATAGTTTATTCATGTTTTCAACAATATGATATTAAAAAATGGCATTCAGAAAAGTAACAAATGAGGGAGCTGCTACTAGTATAATGTATTGGTTCAATTTCAGGACCAGATCAGGTATTACCTGCCACTCAGCTGTCAACGTCAATACCCAGTGATAGAGTTAAGATACGTTTAGAAGAGCATGGCATAGCTTCAAGGGAACCAATATCTGTACCTGGATTACTGCATAAAACTGTACAGGAATATCCTGACGTCCCTGCTCTGTCTTATAAGGGTGAAGATGGCCAGTGGAAGAACATTACCTATAAGTAAGAAACATAATCCTCTCTAACACCTAGCAACAGCTTTAATATTTGATCAGTGTTTTGGATCTAATCTTGTTGTATTCTACTGTGGTATGTTCAAATCCCAAAATACACTCCCCACCTGGAGATCCAAAAGGAGGACTATTACTCCAGATTGTTTTATATAAGGAGACATAAACACTCTTTATTGATAGTCAAACTGAAAAATTCAATGCTATGGCCAGGATTTGAACCATGGATCTTCTGGTTTCCATCCAGTAGCTCTCACACACAGAGCTACCAATGTCAAGATGGCACATTGGTCATGGTAGCTCAATGGGTACGAGTGACTGGACGGAAACCAGGAGATCCATGGTTCAAATCCCAGCCATGGCATTGAATTTTTCAGGTTGACTCCATCTATCAAAAACTTTAGCCTATATACAGCAAGTATAAAGGAATGATTAATTTCCACCAATTAACTGAAATAATAACGATTTAAAATGAAGCCTGGGACTCAAGTACTTACAATAGTAAGTCGTCACAAACAGTGTATCTGGGATGCGAGAGCCCCTAGTGGTCTACCGGGAAAATATGAGTCAATTGGAGAATTTAATGTCAGCACGGCCATGGTAGCTCAATGGGTAAGAGCGGCCAGGCGGAAACCAGAAGTTCCATGGTTCAAATCCTGGCCATGGCATTGAATTTTTCATGTTGACTCTATCAAACATTAGATGTTCTTATTTTTCATTGTTATCACCTTACATATTTATCACTGATAGCGCCAATTCAGGCAGTGTTGCCATTAATTTTTGAATGACCCATGTATAAAGACTCATTTTTGTAAATTTGCTGTTAATGCTCCTGACAATGTCTAAGAAGTTTTTGTAACCTAATTGAAGTAGAACACTCCATAGTTTGTAATAATGCCTTTTAAACTTTTGATGGTGTTTGGTTTACTTAATCCTATATACATGCTAATGTTTGATTGGCTAATATGCAACAGTTACAAAAGCCATTTTTCAAAATAACATTATATATTTATGTAAAATATGAAGCTATTAACAATGAAGCAAACAAATATATACAAATATAACAATTTGTAACTTAAAACTTCACTTATCTTGAAAGAACTGATGATAATTCTTAAAAATTCTCCGGGATTGTGATTTCGTGTAAACTTATACACATCTTCAGCCGGAAACAAAGCTTTCGCCATCGTTAAGAACGCTAAATGTTGATATGTTCTTGTTAGTACTACCAAAATTTGAAAATAAAACAAATTTAAAAACAGAATCGACTGCTGGTACTTAAAATTCATTACACAATGTTTGTTTTTAAAAATATATTTTCCCAAACCATTAAATCTATTGGACCATTTAATTGTTTTAATAATTTAACTTCTGGATTTATTTCATGGTTAAATGACCAAAAATGATCTGCTACGGCCGATTTATCAGTTTGTTTATACTTAATGTTAAGAAAATGTTCTTTCGTTCTGGATTCTAAATTACGTTTTGTCTTTCTAATATAAACTTTATCACAATCTAAACAATTAAACTGATAAATACCAGATTTTTTATTATTAGGAATTTTATCTTTTTCAGAGAAATGCAATAAATTTTTAATACTATATTTATTTTGAGGAACTAAATTATACCAAATTCTTTAAAAAAAATTGAAAAAGTTTATTAACCCAAGGATGGGAAGTAATTTTTTTAAAATTATAATTGTCTTTTGTTTTTGAAGGGTAGAAATATCATTAACAATTTTTTGATATTTGAATTATTCAATTTTTTTATTTATAAAGTCTATTAAAACCATTAATTAAAGCAGTAGATATTAATGTTTATATTCTTTATTAAATTCATTTTTATTCAGGGGTATATTTATTAATCTATAAATCAAACTATTGAAAACAGCAAATTTATGTGAAAAAAGGGTTAAAACTTACATTTTTATGTAATTATCAGTATAAGTAGACTTCCTTTAAATACCAAAGTTTAATTTATTATTATTTCTTATTATCTTTGGATCTAGAAAAGGAAGAAATCCATTAATTTCAGTCTCTAATGTACATTTTAGAGCTTTCTCTTGTAAATTTAGTAATTTTAAAGCATTTTATGAGTTTATCAGGAACAATAGCAAAAATATGATCAACATATCTATACCAAACTTTAAAAATTAAAGGGAATGCTTTAGTGACTTGTGTTTTGAAAAAAATCATAAAAAGATCAGCAAGAAAAGGTGAAAGAGGATTGCCCATTGCTAAGCCAGAAGTTTGTTGAAAAAATTCACCATTAAAAGTGAAAAAATGTTATATATTTAACTTAACGTCTTTCACAGGTCGTATGAAGCTCAAGTACGGATATGTGCCAAGGCATTTTTGAAGTTAGGATTAAAGAAACATCATGCTGTTTGTATATTGGGCTTCAATTCACCACAATGGTTCATTTCAGACCTTGGAGCAATTTATGCTGGGTAAGACAATATTTAATTACTACCAATAGCACAACAGATATATACTAATGTTTACAGAAATAATGATTTTCATTTGATTCTGGGAATTTGTTACTGCACAGCACCTATTAGCATAATTTTTATTACAATATGAGAAAGTAATATATGCAACTTGGCTAGAGTTTGAATGTTACAAATTGTAAATGATAATTATAAGCATTCTAAGAGACAGACACCAGTACTGAATTTTTTTAAACATTTTTTTTATTTTAAAGCTTCTTTTTTAAATTGGCACACTTAATATGAGTAAATAAACAAGTAATTGCCAAAAGAAGTCAAAGCTCTAGCTCAAAACGTTTCTCAGATAATACAGTTAAATGTTTTTAATTAGTATAAATATGTATAAACTTAGTAAATCTGTTCTAATGAGTAAGGATTATGATACAATGAAGCACAAAATTAATATAATTTTGAGTCAAACCAGTACTCAAAGCTTCATATATTGCTACTGTTTACCTAAAATGCATTTTGTTAGGACCTTCCCAACATCCTCAGCTAATGTCAACTTTGAATGTTCATATGGTGAACTCCTTGGAGGCAATAGGCATCGCTGTTCGATGAACACATTACTTTGGTCCCACAGAACAAATTCAATATGCAACACCTTTGGAAATCTTATAATACAAAGGAGAATCCTACAGATAAAAAGATCAGGCATGTACCGGATAAACTGCAAAGGCTGACAACTTTTACATTGTAAAAACTAAATGGAATTTGAACATTAGGTTTAAAGAGCATTTTAGGAACGTCAGGAACAAAGAAATAGATAAATCGGCAATACCGAACCATTTTTAGAATGATAATCATGTTATAGAATGAGAAATCTACTCATTAAAAAGTGTTCAGAGTCCAACTGCATTAGTAATCTGGGAAAAGATATTCGTAAAGAAATAGGAAGGAAAACTGTTCAATTTCGACACCACCTTTGAAGATAACCCAAACTTAAAGTTCATCAAGATACCAACAAAGACGTGTCTATCGCCTCCAAGGAGTTAGCCAAATCAACATTCAGTAGTTGAAATTAGCTGAAGAAGTCCTAACGAAACTCGCACTAGGTACATAAATATTAGCAATATATTGTCACGAGGCATTGTTGCAACAGGCGCAGCCAGTGCGCGCAAAGAGACAGATAGTGCAGCGCGGAGATATATGCTTGCCAAAACGGAGAAAGAAAGAGACAATACAATTCCTTTCTTGGAAGTGTTGAAAACAGTGTTATAATAAATTAAATTTTAAGGGAGTTGATTAATGACACTAAACAACACTTACTTTTAAATTTTTCCGGAACATGTTTCAGAGACTTTGCCTCCATCCTCAACCGGCCATCGACTGATTCTCATTGGTGTAGTTGACAATATTTTGTCATAGGTCTGCTATGGTGGCGGTTCAAAGAACTTGCTGAACAAATCTTTCTGGGGGATGTCGAAATTGAATACTTTGTTCCTATTTTTTGAAATGAAGATTTGTTCCCATGTCAATAGTTCTTGTTTTCCTGATGTATGTTTCAGTAGTTTTGGTTCTGGATTTATGTTGTGGCTTTTTCCCAAAAATGCGTGGCAACTGCTGATTTTTCTAATTGTTTATATTTTATGTTTCTAAGGTGTTCTTTTGCTCTTGTTTCTAAATTTCTTTTGGTTTTTTCAATATAAATTTGAGTACAGTCACTGCATTCAATTTGATGTATACCAGATTTTTTGTTACTATCCATCCACATGGGAACAAATCTTCATTTCAAAAAATAGGAACAAAGTATTCAATTTCGACGTCCCCCAGAAAGATTTGTTCAGCAAGTTCCTTGAACCACCACCAGAGGAGACCTATGACAAAATATCGTCAACTACACCAATGAGAATCAGTCGATGGCCGATTGAGGATGGAGGCAAAGTCTCTGTACATGTTCCGGAGAAATTTAAAAGTGTTGTTTAGTGTCATTAATTGACTTCTTTTAAATTTAAAGAGACAATAGTTGTCTGGAAGGTTCATCTTTCTGGTGCCGTCTTGATTGTTACAGAACGTTCCACTTAATTTCTAGAACCAAGAGTGTAGATATAAAAGAAGCCGTAGCTAGTTTGTCAGGGGACAGTCGTAATTGGACTCAATAATCATGTGCATGCAGCTGTGATTTGAAAGTGAACTCTTTTGTTTGTGGTCGTTTGGCAGACGACTTTGAAGGTTGTATTTGTGCATGTTACGTAATTCTGCTGCTGCAAAAGGGTGTAAAAATTGCCTTTCTACGGAAATAAAGAGCATTTTGAATTTCTGCAACTAGACTTTTAATTTTACAAGCCCACAATGTCTCAATATGAAGCATTGAGTACTAGTTTGACTCAAAATTATATTATTGGTAAATCTGCCTTGACATTCTCATTTGTTGAGAATAATACATGATTTTCTGATACTTTAGAACAAAGAAAATAAAAGTATTTGATTGAAGTTGATGTTACTAGTTGTAGAGAAATTAACTGTTGGTTTTATGAAGTTGTTGGCGTTAAAATTTTCCTGGTTTTTCAGTGTAAATTAATCTTTCATGAGCCAATGACTATAGCAGTCATAAAATGCACGCTGGAATCTTTAGATAGCATGTTTTAACTTATGTGTGCAAATTTTCAAACAAATTAGAACAAACTGACTGTAAGGAATGAATTTTGTGTGAAAAAATGTAAAGCTGGGAAGAAATGCATACAGAAAGGATCCAGTGAGGTAAAACGAAACACATGTATGGTTTAACATTGTTGCTGGGCTTTTCATAAGCAGGGATTGTAAAAAATTGTTGTCCTAAATGATTCCATGTGTCTATAGAATATTTGTGATTTAATTTAAAAACTGAAAATGTAATTTTTACCTAAAAACTCAGAAAAGCAACGAAGAGTACTGACTTAGCAAATCCTAGAAGCAGCTGTATTGAAGTTTAAATGTCATAAATATATAACAATTTCAGCAAAGTAGATCTGCCTTCCCAATCACAGCTATCCCTGTGATGTTAGTTGAAAATTACTGAGAGCTTTATGTTTTCATTTGCTTTCCATTCTTTTGATGTGTTTCTGCTAATGTTATTTGCAGGGGATTTGCAGCTGGTATCTACACCACAAATTCTGCAGAAGCTTGTCATTACTGTGCTGCAAACAGTCGTGCAAACATAATAGTAGTAGAAGACCAGAAGCAGCTAGACAAGATTCTAGCTGTGCGACACAAGCTGCCAGAATTAAAAGCTATTGTACTGTACGAGGGAAAACCAAATGTGGAAGGTGTCATTAGTGTAAGCTATTTAGAGTATAATTTTTATAATTCAAAATTTAAGCAAACTTGATGCTCCATATGAACTTGAAAGTTTTTAAATGAAAATGTCATTTTTGACACTACACTGTTCACTAGAAGGCAAGTAAGTCAGCTAAATGAAGGGGAACCAACACACAGATGTTAAACATCACAAGTAAGATAACAAGCGTGAGGAACAAATTGTAATGGCAATCAAGTCATCCCTTGGTTTAACAGTTTATGATTACAGAATAAAAATCTACTATGTTTAGAGCAACCTGTTTACTGCTAGATTTTCTAGAATATAATTCTGGAATGTGGGTCTTTTAATTTTTGAACCTTCTGTATAATTTTGTAAATAATGTTTAACAAATACAGAATGGAAATGAAAAGATTGCAAATGGGAATTTTACATGGGAAAAAAGTTTTTCTCACATAGTTCTCTGTTCATTTAAGAGATAAATTTCATACATTTTTAAGAACTTTAAAAAGGAGTAGAATGGAAAGTAGCAAGTTTGTTCTTTAAGTAGAGAAAATATTAGTAAGGCAACATCATTAATTTTATACATGATTGGAGGAATTTAGTAACATGACGTCAAAATTAATCGGAAAAACTATTTGTAGTCAGTTTATGGACACTTCATCAACTACGTTTTTATATTATCAGGTTGAAAATGGAGGCAATGACTTCCAAAACTAGTCCCTTGATAATATAAAAACATAAGTGACACAGTGTCAATAAACCGACTGATTACAAATAGTTTTTCTGATCATTAATTTTGTTTCATTATTGTGAGCCATAGTTCACTATAAGTCTAACAAATGAGAATAATAGGAAAAAGAGATTGTGATAGCTTAGTTTACTTACATATCTGGATTACATATATAAAAATATGCCTTATATAGTGTGGAAAAGATGAACATATAATGTTTAAGTGTAAAGGAACTGAAATTTGCGGAAGAGGTTTTAGGTAGATAGTTACAACTGAAATTTATCATAATGAGATGTGGCGTCAGTTTCATTCTAATTCTTGTGGTAACACATTGTCTTAAGTGCTGCCACAAGAATTAGAATACAACTGAAGTGTTTCACAGATAACAGGAAGATAGGGTAATATCTGAATAAATGCATATGGACCATAAATGGAAAAGTATCAAAGTAGAATTAAGGAATTGAAAAATAAACTGATAAATACAAGGTCATATTCACTCATACCTTCCTTTGCACAAATAAATATATAATTATATATAATTGTAATGATGGTTTTAGCTTGGCACAATAGAGATTTATCTTTGAATTTAACAGAGCACAGTAGAACATCGTTAACTCAGATCAATTGGGACTAGGGCCGATGCGAATTAACGGAAATCCAGGTTAGCCAGTGAATGATGGAAAAACAATAAAAAACCATGTACATCATCAGAATATTTTTAATGAGTTCAGAAATTACTATCGGCACACTTTCGCCTAAAAACACATACACTGTACTCTTAATAGCTTATGTATTTGTACTGTACTACAAACTAGTTGATAGTAAAAAAAAGGCTGTCTCAGTTTAGTGTATCACTTACGAGCAGTGCTATCTCACATCTGCTTTAACATTAAAAGTTCATTTGGCAGTGTTTCGGCTTGACTCTCGAAATAACACATCAATTTCTCTATGTTTGTTACTACTTGTATGTGGATCATAACAGCAGTGAGCTTCTGCTATCTCAGTTTAGTGTATCACTTACGAGTAGCATAATCTCACATCCGCTTTAACATTAGAAGTTTTTGTCAATGTTTTGACTTGACTCTCGAAATAAAGCTCAATTTCTCTATGTTTTAGTTAATTGATGGAAATTAATCATTTCTTCATACTAGCCGTATACAGGCTAAAGTTTTTGACAGATAGAGTCAACATGAAAAATTCAATGCCATGGCTGGGATTTGAACCACGGATCTCCTGGTTTGTTTCTCTATGATTGTTATTGCTTGTACGTGGATCATAACAGCAGTGAGCTTCTGTTGTCTCGCTTTAGTGTATCATTTATCTCACTCAACTCAACTCAGGGAGTTCCCTGATGATGGCGACAGAGTACATCGTCTGAAAGCTTGGGCAGCGATTTAGCATTTACCTGGCTGATCTCCCGAGAAGAAATTATTCATTATTTTTTAGTTTTAATCTAATCTGTACCAGTAGCAGTATCTTAATATATTTTAATTATTTAAATAAGCCAGCAGAAGTTGGCTTACATTTATTCTATTATATATTTCATGGCAAGTTTTGTGGCACATGATAAACTAGAAAAGAGGATAGTTTCTAAGCTGTACAAGTATCTATCATGTAGATGTAAGTTTTGAAGGGAAGCAGAGAGAGAAAGAATGATTAATCAAATGAAATTATGTTTCAGTGGGAAGAGCTCATGAAAATTGGTAGCGAGGAGTCAGATAATAAGTTAGATGAAGTATTAAAATCAATGGCTGCAAATGAATGTTGCACACTCGTTTACACAGTAAGTAGTGAAATTCCTAGACATTATTTAATTTGATTTATTGAGTGCTAAAGAAAATATATATTGTGTTCCTGCGGCAGCCCTTCGCTACATTTACATGTTTGGTTTGCTCCTTACTCTATTAATTTCAACTTTGCTGTGCCTACTGAAGTTATTAGTTTTCTTGTACTTGTCCATCTTATGCCAGTTCATTGTTATTTGCCAATTGTTTTCTTCCTGTCTTATTTCAACTTCTTATTAATATCACGTCACTTGCCCTAGTTTTTCTCACCTCATATTTTCAACATTTTTTCTTTATGCATCTCCCCTTTTCTTATTTCTTTGCCATAGTTGTTATCCCTCTACAATCCTCATCAAGCTCTCCTTCTTGAACTTTCTTTTTCAATCTATTTGGCTTAATTATATTACTTCATGCCCATTCCTATTACCATTATATTGTATTAATATATAATTATTTATCGTAAAGGAATAAATAAACAATAGAAAGCAATATTCATGAGTAAGAACTATGATACAATGAAGCACAAAATTAATATAATTTTAAGTTGAACTAGTACTCAATGCTCCACTTGTTGCTAGTGTTTACCCAGAATGCGTTATGTTCGGACCTTCCTAACATCCTCAGCTTATGTCAACATTAGCATTAAGTATTGTTTGACTTAAAATTATGTTAGTACAATACAGTTATGTCACAAATGACTGTATTAATTACACTCTGGTGACTTGAGTAGTATGTGTGATGTCACTCCCTCCCCTCCTTTATGACTGGATGAATAATGTGTAAGTGATAGATGCTCTCTCTTGGACTAGCTCTAGGCTAGATAACACGTATCTGTAGACAACTCCACTTCTGGACAGGTAAATGGCTGTTATGGCTGCCTTTGTAATCTGCTTGTAGTAAATATTCTTAAGTGAATTCCACATTTGATTAGCCTTACCCTACCTTTGTAGAAATGAAACCTTTATAGAAAAACCCCAACCTCTCGCTAAAGCATGTAGTTCTGCTCTGAGTGTTTGCTCCCATGTTCAACCTGACCATGTGTTCCTTTTTTTACACAATTTCTACATATCACAAAAGATTTTTTTTTTTTTTTTTTTTTTTTTTTTTTTTTTTTTTTTTTTTTTTTTTTTTTTTAGAATTTTCACAATACACCTTTAAAAAAAATTATATCCGGCGCCTAACACCAATATGTGATGACCTGATCTTAGTTTGTAAAAATTAAGGACCACGTGGTCAGGTCAAACATGGGGGCAATTACTCAGAGTAGAACTACATGCTTTAGCAAGAGGTTGGGGTTTTTCTATAAAGGTTTCATTTCTACAAAGGTAGGGTAAGGCTAATTAAATGTGGAATTCACTTAATAAGAATATTTACTACAACAAGCAGATTACAAAGGCGGCCATAACGGCCATTTACCTGTCCAGAAGTGGAGTTGCCTACAGACACGTGTTATCTAGCCCAGAGCTAGTCCAAGAGAGAACGTCTATCACTTACACAATATTCATCCAGTCATAAAAGGAGGGGAGGGAGTGACATCACACATACTACTCAAGTCACGAGAGTGTAATTAATAGTCATTTTGACAATATTCTCTGATGCAATCATAAAGTGCATGCTTAGGAGAATTTAATATGTAATTGTAGTCATTAACAGTTGTTTTGTTTGCTTACAGTCTGGAACTGTAGGTCAACCAAAAGCTGCTATGCTAAGCCACGACAACCTCACATGGAATGCTATTTCCATTGTAGAATTCCTGCAAACAAAAAAGGCAGGAGAGCATCTCGTGAGCTTCCTTCCTCTAAGTCACGTGGCTGCACAGGTAAGTACCATTTAATGTTAAAATAAATATTATAATTAAAATTACACCGAGTCAACTGATATACTTTACTTCACGTACCACAAATTTTCATTCAATGTGTTTTGCCTCTACCTCAAGGCATTATTAAGAAATTGTAGACTGGTTGTTGTTCCAGCTGATCATGATTCTCTGGAGATGAGACAAAAAACTACATATTTTGTTTTTAAGTGATGCTGTCAATTACTAGTAATATATTAGCAGTGCAATTGTCCCCAAAATTTTGTCCTTTTTCAAGTACACTTTTAATTACACTTAAACCATTCGTCTAGGTTGTAAACATGAATATGACTGGTAAAATGTGAACTGAATTATCCAGTAATTGCCTTAGTATAAATTGCATAGATCTTTGTAACATAGCTGGAGATGCTTACTGGTAAATGTTACAAAGAACAAGTGATCAAATTAGTATCTACAGTGCTTTTCTTCAAATTATGACAACTGCTTATCTGATGGCTGCACACTTTGAAGTTTCACTTAAATAGTTTAACCACATCATATTATAATTACATCAATAAATGTTGGAAATATCCTCTATGCACACATTTCTAGTATCTTCTCAGGAAATCTGCGTTCACACTCAAGAGTACAATATCCAAAATGTGTTACAAAGTTTTCTTTCAATTCTTTCATTGAATTGTATTTATTGTACACTTATTTTTACAGTTCTCCTGCAAATTAAGTCATATATAGTTAAATCAGGGACCATGAGGGCTGTAAATCTTGCTTACTAATGTAATGTTAAAAATTTTATTTAATTAAATTTAATGACTTATCAGCTATATGCACAGCAGCAAAGTCTTAGAAAAATCAAAAACTGATATTGAGGGTTAGTTACCTGTTCAAAAAATGGTGTTCAGAAAGTGCAGTGCTGTTCTTCTGTATGCATTTACTGCACAACAATTTTGGCATCATGTAAGGCAATTTCTTGTGTAAATTTGGGTTTCTCTGTTTTCAAATGTATATATTTTGCAATTAAAGATAGCCATATAAATGCAAACTGCTTTGTCAGAGAGGAATATTAAACATGGATCAATTATGTGTGTTTGTAGGAATTTAGTAACAGTGACGTCAAAATTAATCGTAAAACTATTTGTAGTCAAGATTTAACTGTATATCGAGATTTAATATACATAGAAAAACATGCCGTAGATGCAAACGAAGATTTGTGAAACATGTCCTCAAAATAGGTACGAAAGTGAAGCAGATGTGTAAAAAATACGACTCATCTAAAATTTAATAATTATTTGTAGTCAGTTTATTGACACTCGTCACTTGTCTTATATTATTGAGGGACTAGTTTCAATTTCAGGGATTTACCTAATTCTTGATGTTCACATGAAAAATTAGGTGTATGCAGTAAAGCCCCATATACAGCAAGAACTAAATGAAAATATTAAGCAAGAAATTCATTCAATTTTGGATATTGAACTCTTGTATATATGTAAGTAAAAATATTTGTAATTATAAAATGTATTAGATTTTGACGAAGCTTGAAGCATCATTGCAAGATGTCTATAAGTGAATAAATATTATATTATTGTTGTTGTCGCCGTGATCGTCATTACAAATGTGAATGCAAACTTCCTGAGAAGAAGTTAGAAATATGCAGATAGAGAAGGATAGCATTTCTTGTAATAAACTATGTTATTATCCTTGTGATTGTATATGTAACTGAAAATGTGCAGTGATTGTGGCGATATTATAAGTTGTTCCACCAGGAATCTGAGCTATTGTGTCCAGCACACAAGCAGCCATGCAGGCCATAGTGAAGGAAAAGCACTATATATAGAAACATTGCAATATAATAAAGTTCTCAAAATAATATATGTAAATGATGAGATGATTTTCGTTCCAGATAATGGACATTTACATAGCAATAGCTACCGCTGCAACAGTTTATTTTGCAGACAAAGATGCACTTAAGGTAAGTTGATACTCTGTGAGATTAATGGGGTTGAAACATTTTAAGTTTTTAAGTCTGAAACGACTACGTTCTAGTCAATCTGCATTATCATTCTTTCAATCAAAAGGTTCTGCTAATAACTAAAAAGGTCATTTCTATTTGAAATTTTCACTATTTAGTTTTCCCTTAAATATGTAGAGCCACACTTGTTTGCAGTCTGTACCATTAAAAATTAAATATGGTGTGCAAACATTGCTAGTGAAACAGAAAGATAAACAAATATGAGGAAAGATTACATTTTAGCATAAATTCCTTGTTTCTGAAGGGCAGTTTGGTTAAAACTTTACAAGAAGTACGTCCTACAAGATTCCTTGGAGTACCAAGAGTATGGGAGAAAATTTACGAGAAAATGCAACAAATTGGAAGTCAGTCAGGAATAGTAAAGAGGATGATAGCATCTTGGGCAAAAAGCCATGGACTACAGCATTATCTGGATATGATGAGTGGGTAAGTATTAGCAAATGTATAAATTTATAAACATAAATTGTTGACTAAACCTTTTACTTATCTGTGTAAGTTCATATTCAGTTGCTAATTTAAAATATATTTGTGTATTTATTCACTTGTTAATAGTTTGATCTGCTGCTTCATCAGGTATGTTTTCTTTATATATACAAATCGGCATCCACTTGTTCAAACAGTTCCTACATGTGAATATGAGTGATGGTAAAATGACGTCTACTGTAGTATTACTGGATTAAATACTGTATTCCTTTCATGAGAATGTAGCTGTAAGGAATGTGTTTTGACATCAACTCTAAGAGCTGGTATCTAAGAAAGATTACGGCTGTAATCAGTAAGACTTGGAAAACATTCTCGCATGCTTGCAATCCCATGATAACATTGCATGATACAGTTAATGTAAGTGGAAGATCTATTTATAAGTAGCTGGATGACTCAAGCAGTTTCGTCTGTGGCCTGCATTCAGGAGGTCTGGATTTGATTCCAGTGGCTGACTACCTGACCCATGGGTTTTCCCGGGTTTTCTTCCAGATTACCAGACAAAAGGGTAGGTTAAGTACATCCTCCAAATTTCCTGACCCTGTGGTCTCTTTCAGGGTAGAAGTGTCGGCAGGAGTTTTGGCGCAGGCATGGCAGGATGATATGCTCTGAAAAACCAGTTTCTCCTCCAATAGGATGGTTGCCAGTCTCCGAACCCAAGTCTTGTGGTAGGACTGTTAGTACGGTGGAATGTCTGTTGTCCTGGCCTGTCAGGGAAAGTATCAATCTAAGTAATATGTAGGGACCCTGCCCTGTGCAGTCGTGGCTCCCTGTGACGGACACTCTCTGTCTCCTCTCGCCTATCCTTCCTCCCGGTAATGCCCCACTTGGGACATAGGTACAATAGACCACATCTGGACCTCCGTGTCGAGTGCCTATGAAATAATCTGGTTCCAGATCTATTTGACATCATTGTGAACTGCCAGGTGCCACTGTTCCCCTTTTCCTTCCAGAGAGCAGAACACAGCTCAAATGTTTTCTCCAGGAACCTACTTGTTGCTTCCGTTTCAGTTCTTTTATGTATAATCTTTCCCATAACACTATCAGCACTACAAAGCAAATGTATTTGGTGTACTAATATTTAGCTTTGTTTTTCAGTTAACTGAATGTATTTATTATTATTGTATATTTGTAATGCTATATATTAATTTAATATTTCATAATACCTAAATGATGATGTCAACAGTGACGGTAGTAGTAGTGGGAGGAGTGGTAGTAGCTTTCGTCTGTTATGAATAAAAATCTGAAGACTATCTGATAGATAGCTGCTTTAACCTATATATCTGCAGTTGTACTGTGTATGAAAGGTTAGTACAACAGGTTTCAACAAGAGGTTCCAAATTCAAATCTTGCTTCTGTCTGCAGGTTTTTATGTCTGCAATGCATATTATATGTCCCTACTGCTAGATATTCAAAAAAGATTGTGATTATAACTGGATGTTATTTTTGGGCTGTTATGCTGTGGTCTGCTGGAGTTAGAATTTCCATATGTTTCGTCCACAACTACGGCAGACATCTTCAGTGGCAAGGCTATATCTTCTCGGAGAAGTTGTGTAGCAAACAGCATAACAGCATGGAAATAACTTCCAGTTATATTAACACTTCCGTGAAAGCCTATGATCTCTCAAGATTGTGATTAGTTCTAAACCAGAGGTGCCATCGAGTGTAGCTGAGGGTGACTTCCCTCCATTTCCCTTTCTTCATTTTTTTTCATAGTGGCGCAGGGTTGCAGGGGAATTCCTGACTGGCAATGGCTATTGCAGTATGTCTACACCCCTTTGTGTTTTAAAACAAATGCAAGTAAGCGGCAGACAGTCAACATGTCCTGTTACAGAGCCCGACATCGACAAATTAATAGCTAAGAAGCATAAGAACTTCACTTAAATTATGAACTACTGATTATTAACATGTAGCTATAATAGGATAATTCACAATGGTATTTAATATACATTATGCACATAAAAATATGAATAAACAGTTTTAACAATCCGCTACTGTATCTTCTGCACGCTTTTCCTCTCCCCAGTATCTTATGTCACCTGCAAAGGTTAACTAGGAGGGGGGAAAAGGTTACCACCCTGTTTCCCCTCAATGACACCACTGTTCTAAATGAATAAGTTTCTGGAATATTCCCTTCAGGATACAGAGTGGCATCTTCACCACTGCATACTCATGGAGGGAATGTCAACAGAAACTGAAGGACAAAGAACAACAACACAAGGCCTGTGTTACACACAATGATACTCTATTGTTTAAAATCGGAATTTTAAATGAAACAGAGTGAGAGACAGAAGGTTCAAATACAAATGCTAAGAAAATAAAATGAGACTTTTGTTTTGTCAAAACAGTCACACTGTTTCAGTTTGCTGTAAAACCCACCTTGAACTTTCATTGCATAACAAATCATTGACACTGTCTTCAGTAACATGCTAATTGAATTTGATGAAAGTATTTTCATTAGTCATTTCACAAATCATCACAACCTATTTTGATGAACTTTCATCACCACACTTAGAGCCACAGTCATGGCTCATGGGTATATTTTGTAAAACCCCTTAAAACCCTGAACATGGAACCAATCTTACCAGCATACTGTGACTTTGTGGGTTCGTGAAATGAAAAGTCCAATTACACAAACTCAACAATGTTCTTTATTTCCACCGACTTACAGTTTAACACTTGCCAATTACAGAGAATTACGTACTGCACACAATTACAATTCACCAGTTCGTCCGTTAAAGTTACGCTTGCACTCGCGATTACGTAAACTCCGATGCACATACACAGTCTTCTCGTCCATTAACACGGCGCTCCTTCGCTAGCACGTCAAACACTGACTAACTGTCTGACTCGCTGCAGCCCTTTTTATAGGCATCTCGCTGTCTTCTCGGCTTCTCTAGTTTCCAGGCGAAGATTCCAGATGATAGGAGAAGGAGAGAGAAACGTCCAGGGACGAGTGACATTCCCTTAATCACCCCCCAGTTAGTGACAGAGACTAATGGGAGGCGTGGCTCGGCTGCCTCTGGTTTCCTCACAGCTGTTGCCGTCATACCTTCCGCTAATTGGGTGACACTGCTCCCTCCTCAAAGCTGGTCGTCCCGAACAGCACCATCATAGCGGGCTAGACGATCCAGGTGTACCACCAACATCTTCCCTCGGGGAACCTTCTGGATGCGGTAGACCACGTCGTTAATCCTCTTCACCACCCGGTACGGTCCTTGCCATGGCTGCTGGAGCTTCGGGCAGCGTCCCTTGGTCCGGGTAGGACGGTACAACCAGACCAGGTCACCTTGCTGGAACCCTTGGCTGTTGGCTTGCCTGTCATACCTGGCCTTCATGCGGTCGCTCGCCTTCTGGATGCTCTGTTGAGCGATCTCGTGCACGTCGTGGAGATGGTCCACCAAGTTCTGCACACACTCGGTCGCTGGCTGTTTCGCTTCCGGAGCAATGTCAACGGCGAGACGTTCGAATGGCGCTCCGACGTTATACTGCTGCATGCGACCCCGGCTCCTAGTCTGGGGGCCGCGACTCGCCGCGCACTCGTGACACTGACGGCACCATCTCTCAGCATCTGCTCGGAGCCTCAGCCAGTAGTAGCGCTGCCGTAGTTTGTGAATCGTTCGGTTCGCTCCCAGGTGTCCTCCTGAAGTACCGGCGTGCACTTCCTCCAAGACTTCCTGGACCTTAGTACCAACTGTTCTCTCTGCGCCTTCCCATCGGGTGACTCCCATACCCGGAACAGGACGCCCTCTCTGGTCTTCAGCGAGTCCCATTGGGCCCAGTACGACTTGTAGGTGGCGCTCCTCGGTGCGATGTCCTCCCAGGTTGGTCTCGTCCCTGCCTCCACTTCCCTTAAGAGTGGCCCCAAGTCTGCGTCCGCCAGCTGCTCCCTCCTCAGGCCTGCGCTATCCCAGCCATCCGCAGGCACTGCCGTGACTACTCGGACTGCTGCGGCACGCTCCTTCTCCTCCACTCTTGTACACTGGCCGCACTCTACTGTACAGGGTCTTCGGGACATGGCGTCAGCGTTACCGTGGTTTTTCCCTCTACGATGTTCCGAGCTGAAGTCGTACTCCTGCAGCCTCTGGACCCAACGTGCTGTCTGGCCTTCCAGGTTCTTAAAGCTCAATAGCCAGGTTAGGGCGAAATGGTCAGTCCTCAGGTGGAATGGCTGACCGTACAGGTACTTATGGAAGTGCTCCAAGGTCTTTACTACCGCCAATAATTCTCGTCGGGTGACGCAGTAGTTGTTCTCTGCCTTGGATAGCGTCTTGCTGTAGTAGGCTATCACCCGCTCGTGGCCGTCCTGGATCTGCGATAGGACACCTCCAATGCAATGGTCGCTAGCGTCGGTGTCCACAATGAAGGCGCCACCCGGTTGTGGGAAACCCAAAATTGGAGCACTGCACAGGGTCTCCTTTAGGTGCTGGAAAGCGTTTTCGGCGTCCTCTGTCCACACAAGGCCGGTGTTCCTCCATCAGGCGGGTGAGGGGTTTTGCGATGTTGTCGGCCTTTTCCTCTAAATCATTAAGGCGGTCGTCTACTTGACCCATCCGCTTACCCAGATTCGTGACGTCATCCCTCACGCCGGCCAACCGTTCCTCAAACTTGGCGGCGAGGACCTCGTTCGCCTCCCTCAGCTCCGTTGTCAGTTCGGCCATCTTTGCGGTCATTGTCGTGGCCAAGTTGTTGTTTGCCGTTTCCATCTTCGCTGTTAATTCGGCCTTCATTTCTTCCATCTTCCCGGTGATGTTGTCGTTGGCCGTCTTCATTTGTTTCAACTCTGCGGTGATGTTGTCGTTGGCCGTCTTCATTTGTTTCAACTCGGCGGTGAGGTTGTTATTTGTAGTCTCCAGCTTCGCGGCCAGGCTGTTATTTGCCGCTTCCGTTTTTGCTGTTAACTCGTTCATCTTCACCAAAAGCATTTCCAATGCCGATTCCATGGCCGTAATATTCGGTGGTTATCGTCCCGCTTCCTGACACCAGTGTGACTTTGTGGGTTCGTGAAATGAAAAGTCCAATTACACAAACTCAACAATGTTCTTTATTTCCACCGACTTACAGTTTAACACTTGCCAATTACAGAGAATTACGTACTGCACACAATTACAATTCACCAGTTCGTCCGTTAAAGTTACGCTTGCACTCGCGATTACGTAAACTCCGATGCACATACACAGTCTTCTCGTCCATTAACACGGCGCTCCTTCGCTAGCACATCAAACACTGACTAACTGTCTGACTCGCTGCAGCCCTTTTTATAGGCATCTCGCCATCTTCTCGGCTTCTCTAGTTTCCAGGCGAAGATTCCAGATGATAGGAGAAGGGGAGAGAAACGTCCAGGGACGAGTGACATTCCCTTAATCACCCCCCAGTTAGTGACAGAGACTAATGGGAGGCGTGGCTCGGCTGCCTCTGGTTTCCTCACAGCTGTTGCCGTCATACCTTCCGCTAATTGGGTGACAATACCATGCACATTTACAACATATAATTTCAAAAAGTGGATGGTGATTTGGGAACATTCTGTATACACATAGTGGATTTGCAATAACATGCACTGTACACTGTCTGCTTATCATATAGATCTTTGTTTAGACATGTGGCTGTATTGTAGAGAAGTGAGTAATATTTTGAATAGATGAAACAAATCTATTCTTGACAAAAATCAAGACACTTGCCATGTTCTTACAGAAGTATATCTTGATTACATCAGGGAAAACTCAGAACAAAGTCCAAAGAAATCCTAGAGAAATAGAAATGCATAGAAATGTAGAATTTGGTCAATCTTAGCTTGGAATGCCTCTAAATTTTTAAATTAAAAATCCTATAAAATAAGTACTTAATAAACTGAACAGGCAGTTTTGTAAGCAATTTATTTCTGCAGTTGGTTATCGTTAAGAACTACTCTATTGGCTCTTGTTCAAGTTTTTTATGGATGAGGCATTATTTACATTCCATGAAGAATTAATGAGCATTAATTCACATTTTGATCGATGTGTAGACTCATTTATAATCTTCTATGACAAGGAGATGTGGTTATTTGTACAAGATATCTATAGGTATGCTTGAATTTAAGGATCTATGAATATTTGACAATATCAAGAAGTTTCTACAATCTAAACAAAGGCTCTGTAAGAAGACAACATTTGTATTGTATTGTATTTATTTCATCCTTTGGAACATAATACATAGGTTATAGGACATGTCAGTTCAAGATACAAAGATAAATATAAAAACTTACATAAGACTAACAACTGTAACAGATACAGGATCCAACAAAAGTCTACAGTAGAAAAAGCAAATAAATATAAACTATATAAAGACCATAGAGAAATGCTATATAAAAGTAATTGTTCACAAATGTGGAGTTTACTCTACTTCATGATTTAATTCAATTTAATTCAATTCAATTTATTTTGTCCTTTTGATTGATATCAGACACATCATAGTATAAAAATTACATTAATGGCCACTGTCATTATTTACAATCACTTAAAACTAATTAACATTTAAAAACTCATTTACAGAATAAAATGAATGTTACAGTAAAAAGAGTTTTACTCCCTTTTTAAAATGTATAAGGCTCTTCATTTGTTTAATATTTTCTGGTAGCCTGTTGTATAATCTTATACCTTTATTGATAACACTAGACCTGAAGATTTCCGTTCTACAACTTTGTATGTGAAAGTCATCTTTCTGACGTGTATTGTGTTTGTGAATATCAGCATTTTTGTATTTGTAGTTTATTTTGTTTTACATGGATCACTAATCCCAAAATATACATACATGCTAGAGGTAATATTTGATGTTTTTTTAATAATGGCCAGCAAGATGTTCTGTTATCCACCCCACTTAGTATCCTTATCGCTCTTTTTTGAAGTTTAAAGACTCTATCTGCCTTTTACCCCCAGAATGTAACTTTGCTAAAAGCAATGCAATGGTATCTCTTTTTCAGAAACAACACCAACACATTTGGTTATTTGGTGGCAAGAACGCTAATCTTCTCCAAAATTAAGCATGCTTTAGGATTTGATCGTTGTATCAGCTTTCTCTCTGGAGCTGCACCAATTTCTGTAGAGATCAAGAAATACTTCATGAGCATTGACATCCCTGTTATGGATGTAAGTAGCTCTGTTGTAGTTACATTTATAAATATTATTGCTTTGAAATCATTTTTAAAATAAATTTTAATTTAATATAATTTTGAATTGAACTAGTACTCAGTGCTCCATATGCTGCTAGTATTTATCTAGAACACGTTTTGTTAAGACTTTCCTAACATCCTCAGCTAAGGTCTACTGTTGAATTTTGATTTGGTGAACCCTTGGAGGTGATAGGGGCGTCTCTGTTGGTATCTTGACAAACTTGAATTTTGGGTTCTTTTCAAAGTTAATGTCAAAATTGAAGAGTTTTCCTTTTTATTTATTTAAGAATATCTTTTCCCATGTGGTTAATGTAGTTGGATCCTGAAAGTTTTTAATAAGTGGATTTCTTGTTCTATATAATGATTATCATTCAAAAAATGGTACTCTACCACAGATTTGTCTATTTCTTTGTTCCTGTTGTTCCTAAAATGCTCTTTAATTTCAACACCACCTTTGAAGAGAATGCCAACTTCAAGTTCATCAAAGTACCAACAGAGACGCTCCTGTCACCTCCAAGGAGTTCACCAAATCAATATTTAACAGTTGACATTGGCTGAGTATGTTAGGAAGGACCTTACAAAGTGCATTCTATGGAAACGCTAAACAATATTGAGTTTTTACAGGAATAACCGGTGAAGTCCTTGTTATTTGGAAAGAATTTTGTACAATTTCGTGTAAATGATAATCATTAAAAGATAGATCCAAAATACTACACAAAGAATACATCTCCCTTAAAAAAGAGAATTTATTTCAATTTTATTATAACAGACATGTGAATGTAATTTTATTCATTAGAATTTATTTTCATTCAAAGGTTTTAGCTGATTTTAACCAGAAAATAGAAATAAGTGTTGGTGCTGAAACTTTCAACTGTAAATTAGTTTTATTAAAGCCTTATTGCATGTCTTAACTGAATGCCTCATTCCTTTATTAGCTTGAAAACCCAGTGGAACTTAAATATTCATTACATATTCTGTTGTTTAAGGACTATGATACAATGAAGCACAAAATTAATACAATTTTGAGTCAAACTAATACTCAATGCTCCATTTATTGCTAGTATTTACCTAGAACGCGTTTCGTTAGGGTCTTCCTAACATCATCAGCTGTGTGTAGTCGACAACAGCTGATGATGTTAGGAAGACCCTAACGAAACGCGTTCTAGGTAAATACTAGCAATAAATGGAGCATTGAGTATTAGTTCGACTCAAAATTGTATTAATTCATTACATAGTTTCTCTGAATGGAAAGCAGTTCATTTATTTAAAAGCAAGTTACTGTCACAATTCCTTTGTTTGTTGGATGTGCTATTTCTTTCATATGTTTATTTTTCAGGCATTTGGAATGTCGGAAACAGCTGGAGGACACACAGTTAACACAAGTAGTGCATTCAGATTAGAAGCTGTTGGAAGAAAAAGGCCTGGAATTTACACTAAGGTTATCAATAAAGATGCAGATGGACAGGGAGAGGTAAGTTATTTCTAATGATTGTCAGAATAATTTGATGTGGGAACTGAATACAAAGAAAAGCATTAATCATTCAAAATAATGTGACTTTGTATTGAGTAATGAAATATAGAAAAGATAGCCTCTTCTTCCAGTTGATTTCACTCACTGGGGAGTCGAACAGAAGATGTCTGCAATCACAACTATTATAACTCATTAACTCACTGAATAACTTTGCAAGACCGATTTACTTCATGAGAGCACTTGCTCTCGTAACAAATTTTCAGAGTTCCAGAATGTTCAAGATGGAGAAACTTCCAGAATATTTCTGGTTATCTTGCGATAATGCTGTAATGTTTATGCTAGTTGACTATCTGCTAATCTGTTCACTATTCTGACTGCCTGGCATTGACCTTTCAATAACCTTGTGCATGTGTTACAGTATCTAGGAGAAAAATGAATTATTTAGTGGAAAGATATGCTGTAAATATTTAAAGTAATGAAAATGGAGTTTACGTCATAACAAAAACCTCAAGACAAAATTAACACTAAGAATGTAAAACTGTATATTCAGTTTCATTACAATTCAAAACGATAGGAAAGTATAAGTTATGGTTCAGAATGAAAAAGATATTTAAAAGACAAAAGAGAAATGAAAGCTACAGTGCAGAGGTGAACTGGGAAATAAGATAAATATCCATGATTGGTTAAAATCACATTGCCTAGCAACAAGACATTAACAATGTAAGTGTAGAAATAGTATCAGAAGCAAGATGAGGCTGGGTAGAAGGAATTAATCACTAACTAGTGCAGATGTGCTAGGACTGATGGTGGAAGAGATGCACTGGAAAATATTCCTGAATTATTCTTTGTTTCTAAACAGTGTTTTATTTCACCAAATCTTTGCAGTTTATTTATTCAACCATTCACTTTTCATCCTAGAGTACCTCATAATTCGTGCAAATGTTAAACGGAAGAGTTTCTGGGATTCAGAAATATGTCAGGTTCTCTTACAATTTTTTTCATTAACCTGGGGATGATTCAATTTTGTTGATTCATTATTGAATCAACATTTACATTTTATTCAACTATCCATACAGCTCAACACCTTTTCATTTTAGACTACATAAATAGTATTCATTGATTATTTCAGATATGTATGGCAGGACGTCATATTTTCATGGGTTACCTCGGTGATCCAGAAAAAACCTCTGAAGCTATGGATAGTGAAGGATGGCTTCACTCAGGTGACTTGGGGAAAATAGATGAGGATGACTATATTTACATCACAGGAAGAATAAAGGTACGAGGACAACTTTGTTATATTATATTACTCTATGTACTATATAATCATTGAAGGTATTTCAGCAAAAACCATGTTAAAATAATATGTTATTTATATTAAATTTTAGATGAGTCGCGTTTTTTACACATCTGCTTCACTTTCGTACCTATTTTGAGGACATGTTTCGCAAATCTTCGCTTGCATCTACGGCTCTTGTGCGACTGACGCTAGATCCAGCGGTGTGGGTAATTCTGGGGTTGTTGCTGCCATCTGTTGATTTAGTGATGAACTGAAATGTGGGATTCTCTTCTAGCGGGATTTCAAAGTTCATTAGTTGGTTTTTATGTTTTTCTATGTATATCCTCTCCCATATGACGAGTTCACTATGTTTTTGTACGTATTTTAGTAATTTTGTGCTATCTTCAATTTCATGATTTTCAGACCAGAAATGAGCTGCTATTGCGGACTTATCAATATTTTTGTATCTTAAGTGCCTGAAGTGTTCTTTCTTTCTAGTGCCTATGTTCCTTTTTGTCCTTCCTATGTAAATTTTTTCACAGTCTTTACACTTAATTTTGTAAATGCCTGACTTTTCCTCTGGTTTTATCTTATCAGTATTATTACTGTGAAGTAGGTTTTTAATGTTGTAATTGTTTTTTGGTGCCAATGTTATATTGTATTTCTTGAGTATTTTTTGGAACTTTTTTGTGGCCCAGGGGTGGTAAGTAAATTTAGCAAATCTAGTTTCTTGTTTTATTGGTGTGAGAGCTGTGATCTGTTTTAATTTCTTTTGAAGTTTGAATAATTTTAGTTTTTTATCTACAAGGTTTTTTCCATATCCATTTTTGATTGCAGTTTTTAAGATTTGATGGTATTCGTTTTGATATTCTTGTTGGCTGAGAGGTAGATTTACTAATCTGTGTGTTAGACTGTTGATGGTTGCATGTTTGTGTGGAATTGGGTTGAAACTATTTGCTTTGATGTAATTATCTGTGTGTGTTGCTTTTCTATGAATGCCAAATTCTAGTTTTTCATTGCCTTTTTTGATTTTAAGGTCTAAAAAAGGTAGAGTACAGTCCTCTTCAGTTTCTACTGTGAATTTGGAATTGGGTTGAAACTATTTGCTTTGATGTAATTATCTGTGTGTGTTGCTTTTCTATGAATGCCAAATTCTAGTTTTTCATTGCCTTTTTTGATTTTAAGGTTTCACAGTAGAAACTGAAGAGGACTGTACTCTACCTTTTTTAGACCTTAAAATCAAAAAAGGCAATGAAAAACTAGAATTTGGCATTCATAGAAAAGCAACACACACAGATAATTACATCAAAGCAAATAGTTTCAACCCAATTCCAAATTCACAGTAGAAACTGAAGAGGACTGTACTCTACCTTTTTTAGACCTTAAAATCAAAAAAGGCAATGAAAAACTAGAATTTGGCATTCATAGAAAAGCAACACACACAGATAATTACATCAAAGCAAATAGTTTCAACCCAATTCCAAATTCACAGTAGAAACTGAAGAGGACTGTACTCTACCTTTTTTAGACCTTAAAATCAAAAAAGGCAATGAAAAACTAGAATTTGGCATTCATAGAAAAGCAACACACACAGATAATTACATCAAAGCAAATAGTTTCAACCCAATTCCACACAAACATGCAACCATCAACAGTCTAACACACAGATTAGTAAATCTACCTCTCAGCCAACAAGAATATCAAAACGAATACCATCAAATCTTAAAAACTGCAATCAAAAATGGATATGGAAAAAACCTTGTAGATAAAAAACTAAAATTATTCAAACTTCAAAAGAAATTAAAACAGATCACAGCTCTCACACCAATAAAACAAGAAACTAGATTTGCTAAATTTACTTACCACCCCTGGGCCACAAAAAAGTTCCAAAAAATACTCAAGAAATACAATATAACATTGGCACCAAAAAACAATTACAACATTAAAAACCTACTTCACAGTAATAATACTGATAAGATAAAACCAGAGGAAAAGTCAGGCATTTACAAAATTAAGTGTAAAGACTGTGAAAAAATTTACATAGGAAGGACAAAAAGGAACATAGGCACTAGAAAGAAAGAACACTTCAGGCACTTAAGATACAAAAATATTGATAAGTCCGCAATAGCAGCTCATTTCTGGTCTGAAAATCATGAAATTGAAGATAGCACAAAATTACTAAAATACGTACAAAAACATAGTGAACTCGTCATATGGGAGAGGATATACATAGAAAAACATAAAAACCAACTAATGAACTTTGAAATCCCGCTAGAAGAGAATCCCACATTTCAGTTCATCACTAAATCAACAGATGGCAGCAACAACCCCAGAATTACCCACACCGCTGGATCTAGCGTCAGTCGCACAAGAGCCGTAGATGCAAGCGAAGATTTGCGAAACATGTCCTCAAAATAGGTACGAAAGTGAAGCAGATGTGTAAAAAACGCGACTCATCTAAAATTTAATAATTTTTCGCTTCACTGTGGTGTTCCAATACAGTTGAATCTCGATGTTATTTATAGTTTAAATGTTTACAAGTTATTAAATTCAACAACTAAAACATGTAATTGCCTTTTTAAGAATGAACAAGGTGTTAAAGGTATGAATGCGCAGACTTCAACAACAACTTCCTAACATTAAGCTGAAAAATAAATTCCTTGCCATTTTTCTATAAAGTGCATGATTATATAAATCAAAAATAAAATTTATCAAAGTGTTGATTGCGAATGTGTCATCATGCCTTAATCATTTACTTTTTCAATTAGGATAATGAGGTAGAGCTAGAAAAAATGAGTTATTTGTTCTTTACCATATGTGTATGTATACCAACACTCCCCATATGGCAGCGAAGGCCTTCGGGGTAACCTTGCTTGACCACGTGATGATCGGATCCATTTCTCAGGTGAAGGCACCCAGAGGGCGGTGTCCATTACCTCTAATGATAGGGTGATAGTGAAGTTGACAGTGACGCAAGTGGACCTACAGTACTAGTTGGCCAAGATATGAATGTACTTGAAGGAGGGCACCACTGTTTTGTTTACTACGTGAAGCTTAGGGAACCGCGTGGAGTGAGGGGTAGCGAATGGAAAGGCGATACTGGGAATGTACAGTCACACAAAACAGTACACGCCTGCTGATGTCTTCACGTTAGTTCTCGGAAGCAGCAAGTTTGGGAATATAAAAATTATTTGTGGTTGGTTTATTGACACTCGTCACTTACTTTTTCATATATTTATGAGAGACTAGTTTCAAAGGCCCTGGCCTCCATTTTCAATCTCTTCCCAACTGGCAAATGTTGTTATCTGCTCTCTCTGGTGGTGGAACTATGAACTTTTTTGTCAAATTATCTGCTGGCGGGATTTCAAAGTTCATTACGCGATCCTTATTTTTCCAGATGAATATGTTCTCCCATGTTGTCAATCTATTTTGGTTTATCACTCCTTTTAATAATTTTGGATTTGGATCAATGTCATGGTTTTCATTCCAAAAATGAAATGCTACTGCTGACTTGTCTTCTTGTTTCAATCTGATGTTTCTAAAGTGTTCTTTGACTCTGGTTTTTAAATTTCTTTTTGTTTGACCTATGTAGCATTTTTCACAATTCTTGCAATTTATTTGGTATATTCCAGATTTGTTACCTGAAGGAATTTCATCTTTTGTTTTTGAATTTAGTAATTTTAAAATTGAGTATCTATTAGTAGGTGCCAAGATGATATTTTGTTCCTTGAATATCTTTTTAAATTTATTAAATGTTTTTGGATGATATGTGAATGAACTGAATATGCTGTTGCTTTCTTTTTCTTTAATAAATGTGGTTGTTTCCTTAATGGTTTTCTTTAGTTTAGATTTTCTAATTTTCTTCAACACCAAACTTTTGTTGTATCCGTTTTCTTCTGCTATGTGTATTATTGCTTTTTGTTCCTTGAAATATTCTTCTTTTTCCATGGGTATGTTGACTAGTCTGTGTGTAAGGCTGTTTATTATTGCATGTTTATGTGTAATTGGGTTGTGGCTATTATTTTTTATATAATTTTCTGAATGTGTTGGCTTCCTGTAAATTCCAAATTTTATTTTTGTATCATTCCTGATGATATTTAGATCCAAGAAAGGTAGTTGTCCATTGATTTCCTTTTCTATTGTGAATTTGATAGTCCTTTCTTGCAGATTGAGTAATTTTAATGCATCATCTAAATGTTTACTTGGTACAATTGCAAAGATGTCGTCAACATATCTATACCAAACCTTGAAGATCAATGGGAAGGACTTTTTAATTTGTGTTTCAAATGCACTCATAAATAAGTTAGCCAAAAAAGGTGAAAGTGGATTGCCCATTGATAGTCCTGATTTCTGCTTGTAGTGTTTTCCATTAAAGCTAAAGAAGTTTTGTTCAATGCATATTTTTGTTAGAGAAATATATTCTTCTGCTTCTATTGCTTCCATATCAATTGTAGCTAGCCATTTTTTTAACACAGTCTGCAATTTTTCTGTTGGTATGCTTGGAAATAAAGATGTGACATCAAATGAAACCAGTCTGTCATTTTTGTCCAAATTTATATCTTTGATTTTTTCTACTAAATCTAAAGAGTTTCTTAAATTTGCACTTTCAAATTTTGGAAAACTATTAAATTTACTTAGTAACCATTTGGCCAAATTATATGTGGGGGCATTTATGCTACTAGTAATAGGTCTCATGCCTTTCCCTGTTTTATGAATTTTTGGCAGCCCATATACTCTTGGTAATGTTGGATTATCTACTTTAATTTTGTGCAATTCTTTTTTGTTGATTATTTTGCTCTCTTTTAGCGTTTTATTTGTGGTTTCAATGCAGTACTTTAATGGATTAGTTTCTACTTTTTGGTAATTACTGTCTTCTAACAAATCTTCCATCCTCTTTGTGTATTCTTCTTTTTCCAGAATTACTAGTTTATTTCCCTTGTCTGCTTTAGTATAAATAACCGGTTTCTTTTTAAGAGCTTTTATGATTTGGTTACTAAAATTCTTTTTCTTTTCATTTTTAATCTCTTCTACTATTTTGGAGCATTTGTTTTTTACTGTGTTTTTACTTTCTTCATTAAGTGTTTGTGTAGCAATTTGGATGTCAGCAATGTAATCTTCAATTTGGTTGGAATAATCTACACATGTCTTTAAACCTAGATTCAGCCTATTCAGTTCTGTTTTTGTAAAATTTTGGTTTGATAGGTTTACCACATTGTTTAGATGATCTTTTAGGTTATGTTTGTCTTTTTGATATATCTTTTTAAAAGTGCCTGCTTTCTGGCATAAATTTTTTAATTTATTCTTTAACTTTGCTGTTTTTGTCTTCATTTTTCTATTAAGATATGCTAATAAATTGTTTTCAAAATTTTCCCAAAATATACTTCCTAATTGTTTGGTAAGTTTTTGATGCAAATTGTACAATTTTATTTCTAGCGTGTTTTTATTTCCATAGTGTTTATTCTTTTCTACAATTAATACTTTTCTCTCTGCTGCTTTTTGTTGTCTACTATTTTTATCAAATTTTACTACTTTCCTTACGAAATTCGGTACTACTTTTTTCTTGATACATAAATTTATAAATCTTATGTCCGCTGCAATTTTTCTTCTTTTTTCCTGTAATTTTTCGAAAAGTTTTATATCCTGTTTGATTTCAACTGAAAAATGTCCAAATCCTACCTTTTTGGTGGTATCCATGTTCCTTGTTCCACACTTTAACTCCATTTTGGTTATTCCTCAAGACTTATTTGCCTATACTTGATGTGTGTTTGGAGGAATTTAGTAACAGTGACGTCAAAATTAATATAAAAATTATTTGTGGTTGGTTTATTGACACTCGTCACTTACTTTTTCATATATTTATGAGAGACTAGTTTCAAAGGCCCTGGCCTCCATTTTCAATCTCTTCCCAACTGGCAAATGTTGTTATCTGCTCTCTCTGGTGGTGGAACTATGAACTTTTTTGTCAAATTATCTGCTGGCGGGATTTCAAAGTTCATTACGCGATCCTTATTTTTCCAGATGAATATGTTCTCCCATGTTGTCAATCTATTTTGGTTTATCACTCCTTTTAATAATTTTGGATTTGGATCAATGTCATGGTTTTCATTCCAAAAATGAAATGCTACTGCTGACTTGTCTTCTTGTTTCAATCTGATGTTTCTAAAGTGTTCTTTGACTCTGGTTTTTAAATTTCTTTTTGTTTGACCTATGTAGCATTTTTCACAATTCTTGCAATTTATTTGGTATATTCCAGATTTGTTACCTGAAGGAATTTCATCTTTTGTTTTTGAATTTAGTAATTTTAAAATTGAGTATCTATTAGTAGGTGCCAAGATGATATTTTGTTCCTTGAATATCTTTTTAAATTTATTAAATGTTTTTGGATGATATGTGAATGAACTGAATATGCTGTTGCTTTCTTTTTCTTTAATAAATGTGGTTGTTTCCTTAATGGTTTTCTTTAGTTTAGATTTTCTAATTTTCTTCAACACCAAACTTTTGTTGTATCCGTTTTCTTCTGCTATGTGTATTATTGCTTTTTGTTCCTTGAAATATTCTTCTTTTTCCATGGGTATGTTGACTAGTCTGTGTGTAAGGCTGTTTATTATTGCATGTTTATGTGTAATTGGGTTGTGGCTATTATTTTTTATATAATTTTCTGAATGTGTTGGCTTCCTGTAAATTCCAAATTTTATTTTTGTATCATTCCTGATGATATTTAGATCCAAGAAAGGTAGTTGTCCATTGATTTCCTTTTCTATTGTGAATTTGATAGTCCTTTCTTGCAGATTGAGTAATTTTAATGCATCATCTAAATGTTTACTTGGTACAATTGCAAAGATGTCGTCAACATATCTATACCAAACCTTGAAGATCAATGGGAAGGACTTTTTAATTTGTGTTTCAAATGCACTCATAAATAAGTTAGCCAAAAAAGGTGAAAGTGGATTGCCCATTGATAGTCCTGATTTCTGCTTGTAGTGTTTTCCATTAAAGCTAAAGAAGTTTTGTTCAATGCATATTTTTGTTAGAGAAATATATTCTTCTGCTTCTATTGCTTCCATATCAATTGTAGCTAGCCATTTTTTTAACACAGTCTGCAATTTTTCTGTTGGTATGCTTGGAAATAAAGATGTGACATCAAATGAAACCAGTCTGTCATTTTTGTCCAAATTTATATCTTTGATTTTTTCTACTAAATCTAAAGAGTTTCTTAAATTTGCACTTTCAAATTTTGGAAAACTATTAAATTTACTTAGTAACCATTTGGCCAAATTATATGTGGGGGCATTTATGCTACTAGTAATAGGTCTCATGCCTTTCCCTGTTTTATGAATTTTTGGCAGCCCATATACTCTTGGTAATGTTGGATTATCTACTTTAATTTTGTGCAATTCTTTTTTGTTGATTATTTTGCTCTCTTTTAGCGTTTTATTTGTGGTTTCAATGCAGTACTTTAATGGATTAGTTTCTACTTTTTGGTAATTACTGTCTTCTAACAAATCTTCCATCCTCTTTGTGTATTCTTCTTTTTCCAGAATTACTAGTTTATTTCCCTTGTCTGCTTTAGTATAAATAACCGGTTTCTTTTTAAGAGCTTTTATGATTTGGTTACTAAAATTCTTTTTCTTTTCATTTTTAATCTCTTCTACTATTTTGGAGCATTTGTTTTTTACTGTGTTTTTACTTTCTTCATTAAGTGTTTGTGTAGCAATTTGGATGTCAGCAATGTAATCTTCAATTTGGTTGGAATAATCTACACATGTCTTTAAACCTAGATTCAGCCTATTCAGTTCTGTTTTTGTAAAATTTTGGTTTGATAGGTTTACCACATTGTTTAGATGATCTTTTAGGTTATGTTTGTCTTTTTGATATATCTTTTTAAAAGTGCCTGCTTTCTGGCATAAATTTTTTAATTTATTCTTTAACTTTGCTGTTTTTGTCTTCATTTTTCTATTAAGATATGCTAATAAATTGTTTTCAAAATTTTCCCAAAATATACTTCCTAATTGTTTGGTAAGTTTTTGATGCAAATTGTACAATTTTATTTCTAGCGTGTTTTTATTTCCATAGTGTTTATTCTTTTCTACAATTAATACTTTTCTCTCTGCTGCTTTTTGTTGTCTACTATTTTTATCAAATTTTACTACTTTCCTTACGAAATTCGGTACTACTTTTTTCTTGATACATAAATTTATAAATCTTATGTCCGTTGCAATTTTTCTTCTTTTTTCCTGTAATTTTTCGAAAAGTTTTATATCCTGTTTGATTTCAACTGAAAAATGTCCAAATCCTACCTTTTTGGTGGTATCCATGTTCCTTGTTCCACACTTTAACTCCATTTTGGTTATTCCTCAAGACTTATTTGCCTATACTTGATGTGTGTTTGGAGGAATTTAGTAACAGTGACGTCAAAATTAATATAAAAATTATTTGTGGTTGGTTTATTGACACTCGTCACTTACTTTTTCATATATTTATGAGAGACTAGTTTCAAAGGCCCTGGCCTCCATTTTCAATCTCTTCCCAACTGGCAAATGTTGTTATCTGCTCTCTCTGGTGGTGGAACTATGAACTTTTTTGTCAAATTATCTGCTGGCGGGATTTCAAAGTTCATTACGCGATCCTTATTTTTCCAGATGAATATGTTCTCCCATGTTGTCAATCTATTTTGGTTTATCACTCCTTTTAATAATTTTGGATTTGGATCAATGTCATGGTTTTCATTCCAAAAATGAAATGCTACTGCTGACTTGTCTTCTTGTTTCAATCTGATGTTTCTAAAGTGTTCTTTGACTCTGGTTTTTAAATTTCTTTTTGTTTGACCTATGTAGCATTTTTCACAATTCTTGCAATTTATTTGGTATATTCCAGATTTGTTACCTGAAGGAATTTCATCTTTTGTTTTTGAATTTAGTAATTTTAAAATTGAGTATCTATTAGTAGGTGCCAAGATGATATTTTGTTCCTTGAATATCTTTTTAAATTTATTAAATGTTTTTGGATGATATGTGAATGAACTGAATATGCTGTTGCTTTCTTTTTCTTTAATAAATGTGGTTGTTTCCTTAATGGTTTTCTTTAGTTTAGATTTTCTAATTTTCTTCAACACCAAACTTTTGTTGTATCCGTTTTCTTCTGCTATGTGTATTATTGCTTTTTGTTCCTTGAAATATTCTTCTTTTTCCATGGGTATGTTGACTAGTCTGTGTGTAAGGCTGTTTATTATTGCATGTTTATGTGTAATTGGGTTGTGGCTATTATTTTTTATATAATTTTCTGAATGTGTTGGCTTCCTGTAAATTCCAAATTTTATTTTTGTATCATTCCTGATGATATTTAGATCCAAGAAAGGTAGTTGTCCATTGATTTCCTTTTCTATTGTGAATTTGATAGTCCTTTCTTGCAGATTGAGTAATTTTAATGCATCATCTAAATGTTTACTTGGTACAATTGCAAAGATGTCGTCAACATATCTATACCAAACCTTGAAGATCAATGGGAAGGACTTTTTAATTTGTGTTTCAAATGCACTCATAAATAAGTTAGCCAAAAAAGGTGAAAGTGGATTGCCCATTGATAGTCCTGATTTCTGCTTGTAGTGTTTTCCATTAAAGCTAAAGAAGTTTTGTTCAATGCATATTTTTGTTAGAGAAATATATTCTTCTGCTTCTATTGCTTCCATATCAATTGTAGCTAGCCATTTTTTTAACACAGTCTGCAATTTTTCTGTTGGTATGCTTGGAAATAAAGATGTGACATCAAATGAAACCAGTCTGTCATTTTTGTCCAAATTTATATCTTTGATTTTTTCTACTAAATCTAAAGAGTTTCTTAAATTTGCACTTTCAAATTTTGGAAAACTATTAAATTTACTTAGTAACCATTTGGCCAAATTATATGTGGGGGCATTTATGCTACTAGTAATAGGTCTCATGCCTTTCCCTGTTTTATGAATTTTTGGCAGCCCATATACTCTTGGTAATGTTGGATTATCTACTTTAATTTTGTGCAATTCTTTTTTGTTGATTATTTTGCTCTCTTTTAGCGTTTTATTTGTGGTTTCAATGCAGTACTTTAATGGATTAGTTTCTACTTTTTGGTAATTACTGTCTTCTAACAAATCTTCCATCCTCTTTGTGTATTCTTCTTTTTCCAGAATTACTAGTTTATTTCCCTTGTCTGCTTTAGTATAAATAACCGGTTTCTTTTTAAGAGCTTTTATGATTTGGTTACTAAAATTCTTTTTCTTTTCATTTTTAATCTCTTCTACTATTTTGGAGCATTTGTTTTTTACTGTGTTTTTACTTTCTTCATTAAGTGTTTGTGTAGCAATTTGGATGTCAGCAATGTAATCTTCAATTTGGTTGGAATAATCTACACATGTCTTTAAACCTAGATTCAGCCTATTCAGTTCTGTTTTTGTAAAATTTTGGTTTGATAGGTTTACCACATTGTTTAGATGATCTTTTAGGTTATGTTTGTCTTTTTGATATATCTTTTTAAAAGTGCCTGCTTTCTGGCATAAATTTTTTAATTTATTCTTTAACTTTGCTGTTTTTGTCTTCATTTTTCTATTAAGATATGCTAATAAATTGTTTTCAAAATTTTCCCAAAATATACTTCCTAATTGTTTGGTAAGTTTTTGATGCAAATTGTACAATTTTATTTCTAGCGTGTTTTTATTTCCATAGTGTTTATTCTTTTCTACAATTAATACTTTTCTCTCTGCTGCTTTTTGTTGTCTACTATTTTTATCAAATTTTACTACTTTCCTTACGAAATTCGGTACTACTTTTTTCTTGATACATAAATTTATAAATCTTATGTCCGTTGCAATTTTTCTTCTTTTTTCCTGTAATTTTTCGAAAAGTTTTATATCCTGTTTGATTTCAACTGAAAAATGTCCAAATCCTACCTTTTTGGTGGTATCCATGTTCCTTGTTCCACACTTTAACTCCATTTTGGTTATTCCTCAAGACTTATTTGCCTATACTTGATGTGTGTTTGGAGGAATTTAGTAACAGTGACGTCAAAATTAATATAAAAATTATTTGTGGTTGGTTTATTGACACTCGTCACTTACTTTTTCATATATTTATGAGAGACTAGTTTCAAAGGCCCTGGCCTCCATTTTCAATCTCTTCCCAACTGGCAAATGTTGTTATCTGCTCTCTCTGGTGGTGGAACTATGAACTTTTTTGTCAAATTATCTGCTGGCGGGATTTCAAAGTTCATTACGCGATCCTTATTTTTCCAGATGAATATGTTCTCCCATGTTGTCAATCTATTTTGGTTTATCACTCCTTTTAATAATTTTGGATTTGGATCAATGTCATGGTTTTCATTCCAAAAATGAAATGCTACTGCTGACTTGTCTTCTTGTTTCAATCTGATGTTTCTAAAGTGTTCTTTGACTCTGGTTTTTAAATTTCTTTTTGTTTGACCTATGTAGCATTTTTCACAATTCTTGCAATTTATTTGGTATATTCCAGATTTGTTACCTGAAGGAATTTCATCTTTTGTTTTTGAATTTAGTAATTTTAAAATTGAGTATCTATTAGTAGGTGCCAAGATGATATTTTGTTCCTTGAATATCTTTTTAAATTTATTAAATGTTTTTGGATGATATGTGAATGAACTGAATATGCTGTTGCTTTCTTTTTCTTTAATAAATGTGGTTGTTTCCTTAATGGTTTTCTTTAGTTTAGATTTTCTAATTTTCTTCAACACCAAACTTTTGTTGTATCCGTTTTCTTCTGCTATGTGTATTATTGCTTTTTGTTCCT
The DNA here is from genome assembly GCA_030765055.1 of Mantis religiosa. Lineage (NCBI taxonomy): Eukaryota > Metazoa > Arthropoda > Insecta > Mantodea > Mantidae > Mantis > Mantis religiosa. The sequence goes on along the minus strand of CM060953.1, from coordinate 8,576,588 downwards.
TGAAATATTCTTCTTTTTCCATGGGTATGTTGACTAGTCTGTGTGTAAGGCTGTTTATTATTGCATGTTTATGTGTAATTGGGTTGTGGCTATTATTTTTTATATAATTTTCTGAATGTGTTGGCTTCCTGTAAATTCCAAATTTTATTTTTGTATCATTCCTGATGATATTTAGATCCAAGAAAGGTAGTTGTCCATTGATTTCCTTTTCTATTGTGAATTTGATAGTCCTTTCTTGCAGATTGAGTAATTTTAATGCATCATCTAAATGTTTACTTGGTACAATTGCAAAGATGTCGTCAACATATCTATACCAAACCTTGAAGATCAATGGGAAGGACTTTTTAATTTGTGTTTCAAATGCACTCATAAATAAGTTAGCCAAAAAAGGTGAAAGTGGATTGCCCATTGATAGTCCTGATTTCTGCTTGTAGTGTTTTCCATTAAAGCTAAAGAAGTTTTGTTCAATGCATATTTTTGTTAGAGAAATATATTCTTCTGCTTCTATTGCTTCCATATCAATTGTAGCTAGCCATTTTTTTAACACAGTCTGCAATTTTTCTGTTGGTATGCTTGGAAATAAAGATGTGACATCAAATGAAACCAGTCTGTCATTTTTGTCCAAATTTATATCTTTGATTTTTTCTACTAAATCTAAAGAGTTTCTTAAATTTGCACTTTCAAATTTTGGAAAACTATTAAATTTACTTAGTAACCATTTGGCCAAATTATATGTGGGGGCATTTATGCTACTAGTAATAGGTCTCATGCCTTTCCCTGTTTTATGAATTTTTGGCAGCCCATATACTCTTGGTAATGTTGGATTATCTACTTTAATTTTGTGCAATTCTTTTTTGTTGATTATTTTGCTCTCTTTTAGCGTTTTATTTGTGGTTTCAATGCAGTACTTTAATGGATTAGTTTCTACTTTTTGGTAATTACTGTCTTCTAACAAATCTTCCATCCTCTTTGTGTATTCTTCTTTTTCCAGAATTACTAGTTTATTTCCCTTGTCTGCTTTAGTATAAATAACCGGTTTCTTTTTAAGAGCTTTTATGATTTGGTTACTAAAATTCTTTTTCTTTTCATTTTTAATCTCTTCTACTATTTTGGAGCATTTGTTTTTTACTGTGTTTTTACTTTCTTCATTAAGTGTTTGTGTAGCAATTTGGATGTCAGCAATGTAATCTTCAATTTGGTTGGAATAATCTACACATGTCTTTAAACCTAGATTCAGCCTATTCAGTTCTGTTTTTGTAAAATTTTGGTTTGATAGGTTTACCACATTGTTTAGATGATCTTTTAGGTTATGTTTGTCTTTTTGATATATCTTTTTAAAAGTGCCTGCTTTCTGGCATAAATTTTTTAATTTATTCTTTAACTTTGCTGTTTTTGTCTTCATTTTTCTATTAAGATATGCTAATAAATTGTTTTCAAAATTTTCCCAAAATATACTTCCTAATTGTTTGGTAAGTTTTTGATGCAAATTGTACAATTTTATTTCTAGCGTGTTTTTATTTCCATAGTGTTTATTCTTTTCTACAATTAATACTTTTCTCTCTGCTGCTTTTTGTTGTCTACTATTTTTATCAAATTTTACTACTTTCCTTACGAAATTCGGTACTACTTTTTTCTTGATACATAAATTTATAAATCTTATGTCCGCTGCAATTTTTCTTCTTTTTTCCTGTAATTTTTCGAAAAGTTTTATATCCTGTTTGATTTCAACTGAAAAATGTCCAAATCCTACCTTTTTGGTGGTATCCATGTTCCTTGTTCCACACTTTAACTCCATTTTGGTTATTCCTCAAGACTTATTTGCCTATACTTGATGTGTGTTTGGAGGAATTTAGTAACAGTGACGTCAAAATTAATATAAAAATTATTTGTGGTTGGTTTATTGACACTCGTCACTTACTTTTTCATATATTTATGAGAGACTAGTTTCAAAGGCCCTGGCCTCCATTTTCAATCTCTTCCCAACTGGCAAATGTTGTTATCTGCTCTCTCTGGTGGTGGAACTATGAACTTTTTTGTCAAATTATCTGCTGGCGGGATTTCAAAGTTCATTACGCGATCCTTATTTTTCCAGATGAATATGTTCTCCCATGTTGTCAATCTATTTTGGTTTATCACTCCTTTTAATAATTTTGGATTTGGATCAATGTCATGGTTTTCATTCCAAAAATGAAATGCTACTGCTGACTTGTCTTCTTGTTTCAATCTGATGTTTCTAAAGTGTTCTTTGACTCTGGTTTTTAAATTTCTTTTTGTTTGACCTATGTAGCATTTTTCACAATTCTTGCAATTTATTTGGTATATTCCAGATTTGTTACCTGAAGGAATTTCATCTTTTGTTTTTGAATTTAGTAATTTTAAAATTGAGTATCTATTAGTAGGTGCCAAGATGATATTTTGTTCCTTGAATATCTTTTTAAATTTATTAAATGTTTTTGGATGATATGTGAATGAACTGAATATGCTGTTGCTTTCTTTTTCTTTAATAAATGTGGTTGTTTCCTTAATGGTTTTCTTTAGTTTAGATTTTCTAATTTTCTTCAACACCAAACTTTTGTTGTATCCGTTTTCTTCTGCTATGTGTATTATTGCTTTTTGTTCCTTGAAATATTCTTCTTTTTCCATGGGTATGTTGACTAGTCTGTGTGTAAGGCTGTTTATTATTGCATGTTTATGTGTAATTGGGTTGTGGCTATTATTTTTTATATAATTTTCTGAATGTGTTGGCTTCCTGTAAATTCCAAATTTTATTTTTGTATCATTCCTGATGATATTTAGATCCAAGAAAGGTAGTTGTCCATTGATTTCCTTTTCTATTGTGAATTTGATAGTCCTTTCTTGCAGATTGAGTAATTTTAATGCATCATCTAAATGTTTACTTGGTACAATTGCAAAGATGTCGTCAACATATCTATACCAAACCTTGAAGATCAATGGGAAGGACTTTTTAATTTGTGTTTCAAATGCACTCATAAATAAGTTAGCCAAAAAAGGTGAAAGTGGATTGCCCATTGATAGTCCTGATTTCTGCTTGTAGTGTTTTCCATTAAAGCTAAAGAAGTTTTGTTCAATGCATATTTTTGTTAGAGAAATATATTCTTCTGCTTCTATTGCTTCCATATCAATTGTAGCTAGCCATTTTTTTAACACAGTCTGCAATTTTTCTGTTGGTATGCTTGGAAATAAAGATGTGACATCAAATGAAACCAGTCTGTCATTTTTGTCCAAATTTATATCTTTGATTTTTTCTACTAAATCTAAAGAGTTTCTTAAATTTGCACTTTCAAATTTTGGAAAACTATTAAATTTACTTAGTAACCATTTGGCCAAATTATATGTGGGGGCATTTATGCTACTAGTAATAGGTCTCATGCCTTTCCCTGTTTTATGAATTTTTGGCAGCCCATATACTCTTGGTAATGTTGGATTATCTACTTTAATTTTGTGCAATTCTTTTTTGTTGATTATTTTGCTCTCTTTTAGCGTTTTATTTGTGGTTTCAATGCAGTACTTTAATGGATTAGTTTCTACTTTTTGGTAATTACTGTCTTCTAACAAATCTTCCATCCTCTTTGTGTATTCTTCTTTTTCCAGAATTACTAGTTTATTTCCCTTGTCTGCTTTAGTATAAATAACCGGTTTCTTTTTAAGAGCTTTTATGATTTGGTTACTAAAATTCTTTTTCTTTTCATTTTTAATCTCTTCTACTATTTTGGAGCATTTGTTTTTTACTGTGTTTTTACTTTCTTCATTAAGTGTTTGTGTAGCAATTTGGATGTCAGCAATGTAATCTTCAATTTGGTTGGAATAATCTACACATGTCTTTAAACCTAGATTCAGCCTATTCAGTTCTGTTTTTGTAAAATTTTGGTTTGATAGGTTTACCACATTGTTTAGATGATCTTTTAGGTTATGTTTGTCTTTTTGATATATCTTTTTAAAAGTGCCTGCTTTCTGGCATAAATTTTTTAATTTATTCTTTAACTTTGCTGTTTTTGTCTTCATTTTTCTATTAAGATATGCTAATAAATTGTTTTCAAAATTTTCCCAAAATATACTTCCTAATTGTTTGGTAAGTTTTTGATGCAAATTGTACAATTTATTTCTAGCGTGTTTTTATTTCCATAGTGTTTATTCTTTTCTACAATTAATACTTTTCTCTCTGCTGCTTTTTGTTGTCTACTATTTTTATCAAATTTTACTACTTTCCTTACGAAATTCGGTACTACTTTTTTCTTGATACATAAATTTATAAATCTTATGTCCGCTGCAATTTTTCTTCTTTTTTCCTGTAATTTTTCGAAAAGTTTTATATCCTGTTTGATTTCAACTGAAAAATGTCCAAATCCTACCTTTTTGGTGGTATCCATGTTCCTTGTTCCACACTTTAACTCCATTTTGGTTATTCCTCAAGACTTATTTGCCTATACTTGATGTGTGTTTGGAGGAATTTAGTAACAGTGACGGCTAGCTACAATTGATATGGAAGCAATAGAAGCAGAAGAATATATTTCTCTAACAAAAATATGCATTGAACAAAACTTCTTTAGCTTTAATGGAAAACACTACAAGCAGAAATCAGGACTATCAATGGGCAATCCACTTTCACCTTTTTTGGCTAACTTATTTATGAGTGCATTTGAAACACAAATTAAAAAGTCCTTCCCATTGATCTTCAAGGTTTGGTATAGATATGTTGACGACATCTTTGCAATTGTACCAAGTAAACATTTAGATGATGCATTAAAATTACTCAATCTGCAAGAAAGGACTATCAAATTCACAATAGAAAAGGAAATCAATGGACAACTACCTTTCTTGGATCTAAATATCATCAGGAATGATACAAAAATAAAATTTGGAATTTACAGGAAGCCAACACATTCAGAAAATTATATAAAAAATAATAGCCACAACCCAATTACACATAAACATGCAATAATAAACAGCCTTACACACAGACTAGTCAACATACCCATGGAAAAAGAAGAATATTTCAAGGAACAAAAAGCAATAATACACATAGCAGAAGAAAACGGATACAACAAAAGTTTGGTGTTGAAGAAAATTAGAAAATCTAAACTAAAGAAAACCATTAAGGAAACAACCACATTTATTAAAGAAAAAGAAAGCAACAGCATATTCAGTTCATTCACATATCATCCAGAAACATTTAATAAATTTAAAAAGATATTCAAGGAACAAAATATCATCTTGGCACCTACTAATAGATACTCAATTTTAAAATTACTAAATTCAAAAACAAAAGATGAAATTCCTTCAGGTAACAAATCTGGAATATACCAAATAAATTGCAAGAATTGTGAAAAATGCTACATAGGTCAAACAAAAAGAAATTTAAAAACCAGAGTCAAAGAACACTTTAGAAACATCAGATTGAAACAAGAAGACAAGTCAGCAGTAGCATTTCATTTTTGGAATGAAAACCATGACATTGATCCAAATCCAAAATTATTAAAAGGAGTGATAAACCAAAATAGATTGACAACATGGGAGAACATATTCATCTGGAAAAATAAGGATCGCGTAATGAACTTTGAAATCCCGCCAGCAGATAATTTGACAAAAAAGTTCATAGTTCCACCACCAGAGAGAGCAGATAACAACATTTGCCAGTTGGGAAGAGATTGAAAATGGAGGCCAGGGCCTTTGAAACTAGTCTCTCATAAATATATGAAAAAGTAAGTGACGAGTGTCAATAAACCAACCACAAATAATTTTTATATTAATTTTGACGTCACTGTTACTAAATTCCTCCAAACACACATCAAGTTTGGGAATGTTTGTTTCAGGTCCTTCATTTGCTATATCCGTGTCACTGCATTCTTTTGCTTTAATATTCATATTCTCAAAATAACATTCATCACAATTGCAGACTTTATCGTCATCATTGCTGCTATCTAGACCCATGTTTATAATTATATTTACAATTGTTTCCTCCATTAACCCATCTAGGCGCTTAAAATCTTGCTCAATTCTTTTCACTTGTCTACATGCTGCTATCCAATCAGTTTGTGTAATTTGAGCTATGCAGCTTGTTGTCGTAGCTTTCAGATTACTCAAAGTAATAGAAGTACTTCTTTGCTGCAATCTTTGTTTAATTCCAAATAGCTCTATAGGGTTAAGGTCACAGTGCTAGGGAGGAAGGCATAAGACTAAAATTCCTGTGTTCCATTATCCAATCAAGTCAATAAACAGGCTTTTTAAATTAATTTTCACTATCTCCAGAAGCTCATTTTTTGTCAGTTGCGGATCATGTTTAATTTTCTTTTGTTAGCCTGTGCCTTTCGAGATGAAGTGTTAGGGATTTTTTTTAGGCATTTTATGCTCATGATAGTTCTCCCAGACCTTCCCACTATTTTTGCTGCCCTAACTGCTGCTTTTTCAAGGGGTACGAGTAACCAATTTTCCCTGCTTTTCTCGTCTACAGAACTGTATATCCTGATATGATATGCTTTTCATCAGAATGGGATACTTTTCTTGTTTTTAACTTTGTAGGTGCTTCCGTAATTAAAGTCTTCACAAGCACATGCCAATTTTATCGCAACGAGCACTGCAACTGCCACTATACTATTCGAATTTTAACTGCATAAGAAAAGGCTCAAAGAAGCACCATGTTGAACTGCACTACATCTGCACGTCACATTGAAAGTATCCCGGTATTGTTGATGTTTGCATTATCCGCACTGTACCTGCGGTACTTTGCCTACTTGTGACGTAACTGTTTAGTAACGCTTCTTGCCAAGTGCATTCATATCGTGGTCGACTAGTACATAACATGGACTCCAAACCACGTTGGCCATAGGTGACACTTCACATGTGCTAGACAGAGGTGAAGGCATGGATAGGGTCAACTTAAAATCGCCATCCCAGAGCCAGGAATTGAACTCAGACCCTCAGCACAAGAGTCGCAAATGAAACCACTGTGCTACCCCAGCATCCTCTTTACCATATGTTGCTAAAATGATTTGTTTAGTCATAAAATAAAATGAAAAGACTGGATTCCTGTATGTCTTACTTCAATAAAGTTGTAGCTTACGCTTGGCAACATTGGTGTGCATTTAGAATGGAAGATCAGGAATGTCAACAGTGAAACTACCTGCCACAACACTTGGCACAACAGCAAGTTCTGTCGGCGCTTCAGATGCGTTAAATGCATTCAGAAATTTGCATATAGAAATAAAGAGTATAGTTCTTGCTTATGGAAAACCAACTGCCAAACTTGATGTTTCAATAGGAGAATTTCATATCCAAGTGGCATAGCACAGAGCCTAATGGAGCACATTTTGAATATTCACTTAGACTTCATGTTGATGTTGTAGTTATTGAACATTAATACATTTACTGTTAAACAATTAATGTGACTTTGATTTACATGATATGCATGAATGAAGTATTTCCATAATTAACATTTGAATTTGTTATCCTTAATCTTATGCATAGCCTCTTAAGTTTAGGTCTCATGAATACAATCGAATAGCTTAAAAGAAAACTACTCCACCCCTTCTTACTAGCAGTAGTTGATAAACACACAGGCACATGGCAAGCTGGCCTTCAAGCCCTGGTCTAATTTAGACTTTCACCCATCGCAAGTGTGAATGCATGGCTGGCTGCAAAACAAAATAAACATTGCATTCTGAAAGCCTATTTTGTTGCCAGACTGTATAGTGTACAGTCAATTATCTCCTTTATATTTAAAGATAGATGAACTTGTTATGGGACTTCATTATTTGTTATTTGGATACCTCAGCTTGTAAAATCAGCGTGCTCATACCGCTAACACTCCATTTATCAAAATACTAGGATTAAAAAAAAAGAAAAAAAAAAGAAATACAATAAAAGGAGCAACAGAAATGTCTTGTGTAATGTATCGTCTCTCATCTCATCATTAAAATTTTGAGCAAAATTTAATACTTTCGCTACCTATTAGATATACAGTAGAGAAAATAAAAAGTAAAATACTTATAATAAAATAAATAATCTAAAAAGGCTTCAAGTGTAGTGAATTTTTCATAATTATTATTTACAAATGGACATGTTTATTTTAGGAGCTGATCATAACAGCTGGTGGTGAGAACATTCCTCCTGTGTTGATTGAAGAGGAAGTGAAAGCAGAGCTCCCATGCATTAGTAATGCAGTGCTCATCGGAGATAAAAGAAAATTTCTTTCTATTCTTCTTACATTTAAGGCAAGAAATTCAAACTCATGTTTTATTAATGCATGGATAGCATAAGCAGTATGACTTACACCAAAGCAAGTGACTGACATTAAGACTTGTAAACAGATGATCTGCCAGCAATGTTGTCCTTGACTAAGATTTCTTCGAGGTCCTCGTAAACGAGAGGGACTTAGACCTAGAACACTTACTTTCCCAATTATCATTTCATTTCATGTATCATCAGTAGGGCTAGAAAGTTATGCTTTAAAGAATGCAAAATATATATGTAATTAGGTAATTTAAAATTGGGATGTATACATAAACAGCCCAGAAAATATGTATAAGGGACATTTAAAAAGAAACGAGCTGGAGTCTGGTATGTGCAAACCAGTGACAAGATGGTAATATCATGGCGTGTGTAATGAAGTGTTCTGATCAGAGCGTGGAAGTTCACAGCCCATTGTTAAGAGAGTACACATGTACATCACGTGATGTACAAAGCTAGTAGCAGGATGCATCAATCATCCAACCTGCCAGTTGGCATTGCAAACAGTGAAATGGAGGCATCAAAAGAAGAGAAAAGAGGTGTTGTTCATTTTCTGACAGCGGAAGAAGTAGGAGGAACAGACATTCATTGATGAATGTCACAAGTGTACGGCAAACACTGCAGGTCACTTAAAACGGTCAAGGTGTGGCACAAGTGCTTCAGGGAAGGACGGGTGTTGTTAGCCAATGATGTACGGTCTGGAGCACCACACTGCATTACCAATGACATTGTCCAGCTGGTTGATGCACTCATTATTCAGGACTGCCAAGGGACAGTCAAAGTCATAGCTGCCGAGGTCAGATTCAGCATTGGAAGTGTTCACACCATCATGAAGGAAATGACTGCTCTTGCGCAAAGTGTGTGCCCAATGGGTGCTCCAGTCTTCAACCACACCAGAAAGCATGTCGAATGGCCCACAGTCTTGGTCATCTGTAGCATTATGCTAGGGAAGGGAATGAGTTCCTGGCACAAGTGGTGGCTGGAGATGAGACATGTCATCACTTTGAACCAAAATCAGAACGACAAAGTCTCCAGTGGAAGCATCCAGGGTCAACAGCACCAAGAAAAGCCAAGGCCATCCACACAAGTGCAGGAAAGGTTATGCTGACGTTCTTCTTTGACCAAGATGGCCCCCTTCTGATACACTTCCTGCAGCAAGGTACAACAGTGACTGCGCAGCTTACTCTCAATCCTTGACCAACCTTCGCCAAATGATCAAGGCTCTGAGGGGAAAATGATTCACCTCGGATGATGACGTCCAGCTGTACGTGCGAAACTGGCTCACATCCTAGCCCTGGGACTTTTATGAGACAGCCATTCATCGCCTTGTGTCACAGTGGGACAAGTGTCTCAACAGTCAGGGCCAATACTTCTAACATACAGGTGGTACTGGTTTCTGTAATTATGTCTCCGGCTCAATTCTTTTTGAATGCACCTTATAACATCAAAAAATTCGCAAAAATTATGAAATAATAAAATAGAAATTATTTTCATCCATTACGTTTTACATTACTTTTTAATGTGCTGCATAATCTACCAAAGAATAAGAATGCTATAAAACTTGCCAATTGTGTGAAACGGAACTGCTGCTGAAGTAAACTTGATTCTTCCCATTACAGTATATAACAGCAATTATTTTAAGGTTTGAAAACAGGAATGGTTCTTGTTTCATCTAAGAATTGACTTATATTTAGGAAAACAATATTTAGCTACAACAGATGTTACAGGCACATATTTAAAGTTCACTATTTCTTTCAGTGACAATGATTCTTCAATATCAATTTGTTTTCCATTTTACCAGAAAAGTATTGGAAACATGTATGTAATGTAATGTACTCAGATTATAATGTACTTAGAATTCAACCAATTTCTTTGTAGTTTCACCTAGTACAGATTTAAGCTCTAGTAAGAGATTTTCCGTTATATTTATGAACAATGGTACACCATTTTCACCATTTCATTAAAGCTGCAGAAATTCTGGCAAAATGTCACTAAATATATTTTCCTTCTTTATTCTATCCCTACATATAGCAGTTTGGATGAATCAATAAATCAAATCAAACAATTACATAGCATACAAATAGTTCACAGGCATCTGTCATTACATAATCCCTCAAGTTCAAAATTTTATCTTTGAGGCTTAAAGCTAATGGGAATTATACATCCTAGGTTTATTGTCTGAAATAAAGATCATAAATATATCAACAGTACATAATGACTTCATTAACAGGAAAATATTTGTCTTTTAGACTGAGATTAACTTGGAATCAGGAGAGCCACAAGATGAACTTGCTTCTGCTGCTAAAGAATGGTGCAAATCTATAGGAGTGGAAGCCAACACAGTGAAGGACATTTTGGATAATGAGCAGGTTTGTATTTATTGGTTAGAAAGTATAAAAGTGGCAGTGAAGGCAATATGAATAACTGTTTTATTCAGTTAATTGATGGAAATCAATCATTCTTCCGCACTAGCCATATACATAGGTAGAGTCAGACAGAAAAATTCAATGCCATATCTACGATTTCAACCATGGATCTCCTATATGCTAAAGTTCTAATAGTCAAACTGAAAATTGAATGTCACAGCTGGAATTTATTACTTTTTATTTATTTTATTACTTTTGCTATTATGTACAGTAAGTATGGAAGTACTGCATTCCACCCAAAAATTTGATAGCAATATTTGACCAGAAACACATGTTTTGAGATCCCTTAAACAAAGAAAAAGCTGAATACTGACATACAATCAGCCTTTTAACAAATACAACATGTCTCTACAATGCTCCTTTAAGTCTCTGTAGTGCGTACCCTTTGTACACACAGGTCTACCTCTAACATGGAGCTATGCAACACAACTCCAATATTCACACGTAAACTGCTTTGACAGCTCAGCAATCCATCATTCGGAGCCACAGTTACTGATCCGTCAACTGCTTCTTGTCTGTTCCACGGCCTGGTGACTCCTTATCACGGAGCTTGCAATGTGTCACAGTCAGCTCAAACCAACAAAACTACTCTCTTCACTATTGACTGAAACTGCTCCAGATCTTCAATCTACTTTTATATACCTGCTGGGTGCGATAGAACTTTCTGAAAAGGATTCTTATTGAAACATGATCTAGAAAGCTTTTTTTTTTTTTTGTTTGTTATTTACGTACTCCGTTAAGTCATGGATGAAATGATGCTCAAATGAGTCTGGGGTGCATGCAGCTTAGTTACCCGACATTCATCTATCAGGATAAGGGAAAATCCCAGAAAAAACCTTATCCAGGTAACTCGCCCTAACCGAGATTCGAACTCAGGACCTCTTGAACATGAGGCAGATACGCTACCATCATGCTACCGAGGCAGACATCTAGAAAGGTCTTTTGCATAGTACCAAATATACATTATATTTACAATTGAGGTTATTAGGGTACTAAAATATAGACAATATGGAGTATAACCTTACTGCTACAAACATTTTTCTGTAAAATGCTATATTTCCCCTACATAGTAGAAAAACTGTTTCCTTTCTTTTAAAATATTATTTTAAATTATTGTTTATTATGCTTCTGCAGAATTACAAAATAGATGAATACCTTTTACAAAATATTTGGATTTAGTAACATAAACACTTCATAAAACATTTCATACTTGAATTACACTGAAACAATAATTCATTTATATAGAGTGCTTTAATTGCTTCATAACCTACATAGCTTAAGCCTACATCAGCTGTCACAGCAATCTTTCCAGTCAATCTGTTTGTAGACTGGCAAATCCTCTATGGATGATCCTAAAGATAGGATTCTCTACTTCCAGCATTATAAGTTTAAGTTGGCTCTACAAGAGAGTACTTTTCATTGCAGAAACAATTCTAATTTATCACTTTTACCCAACAGGTGATTGAAGCAATTCAGAAAGGCATAGACAGAGCCAACACAAGAGCAATATCAAATGCTCAGCGAATACAAAAATTTAAAATTCTACAACGTGATTTCTCCATTCCCACAGGTGAAATTGGTAAGTACCCATAAAGGAAATATTTGCTAATATCACCAGTACTCTTCACTGAATTATTTTTATGTATTTCTATACCTTATATGTAACTCTTTTCAGTCATACATAAGACATTTTCTAAACATTCTAGAAATTTAATTGCTGAAGATGGAAGTGATTGATTTGCAAAACTAATCTTGTTTAATATACATGTATCAAAGGTGAAGTTTGTCACATTTACTATAATTTGTTAACGTATTTGTTTATCTACATATGCATTAGAATAAAAGATGAGCAACAAAGTTAATAAGAATATATAGGTATATGTGTTGAAACAAATTATAAAATAACAGATGATATCATGCACTAAAAGCATATTATGCTTTTATATAGTCACATCTAAATAATATAGGGTGTAGCAGGAAAGAAACAGAAGTTAAGAAGATTTAGATTACAGAAAAGAGCAATGCAGCATGTCTGTCTCTGAAGTGGTAGAGCCAGTTTTGATCCCAGTTACCAGCATGGGATTTTGTCCCCACTGGGAATTCTGTTCTGGGGTGTACAAGCCTCATGAATGCCAATTGAGTAACTGTGCTATAGAAAGGTAGGGTCCCTAAAAAGTCATATAGTCGCCTTACAGTTGGAAAAATTAGCATACTGATCCCTGCCAACCCTATCCTGCATTCTTCCACTGTATATGACTGGAGGACGCAACAGCCAGGCAAAAAGGATATCCTGTGCTTAGGGGAGATTGGACTGGACTATGCTACGAAGGGGATTCAGCATAGAAGTCCAAACTTGGTCTCTTGTACCTTTGCTCCAAGTGGGGCATCCTGGGAGAAAGAATGAGGCAAGAGGAGACAGAGGACAGCCATCCCAAGGAACCACAACGTGCAGAGGGCAGCATCCCTATACTATACCAGATGGATATTATATGCGCACAATAAGAGCGATCGAGTTCCAAGTCCTCATTCAGTAAGTTTCGTTTAACTCCGTAAACATAGATGACAACTTTGAAATTTGAAATGCGCTATATACTGACATCTAGTGGTTAATATGCTAAGCTTTATCATGTCTGCCATATTTCATTTTGATCAATTTCGAGGTTAATTAACTAACCAGTTTACAACAATCGTATGTTAGAATTACAATTTTAGTTCGTCCATGGCAACATATTGTGACTTTGTGGGTTCGTGAAATAATAAAACGAGGTTACGAAACACAAAAGCTACACTTTATTCTCCTCGAAATACACTGTTCACCATTACAAATTTGCTAGAACCTCAAAAACTGTTTATTTTCAAAAACTATGTTCAACTGTCCGTCGCTACCGGTAACGATTGGTTCCGAAGTTTTCCGAATCTCCACCGGCCATCATTTTTCATCGGCTTCGCGAATCTACCGCCAGGGTGACAATATACATGTTATGAGACACGTCAAAATGTATAAATACAGTATATACATAAAGTCAAATTGATTACATACAATATACACAGTAAGCAGCTTTTCTATGGTTTCATGCGGTATTTGCATAGACTAATTTACTACAAGAAATGTCATAACATAAATATTACAAGTTTGTGAATGTACTATGCTCCCAGTGCTCATTTACATGGTTATAAAATTCATTAACCATATAAAAACAGTGTGCGTGCAAACATTTCGTAAACTTATTCTTAAAGTGTTTTAATGATGCAGCTTGTTTAAATGAATTTGGAAGTTTATTATATAACATTATCACTTTGTAGTTAAAGCTTCCTTCATAAAGGCTGGTTTGGTGCGCTCGAATTGCCAGTTTATCCTTGTTACGAGTGTACATCAGCATTTACTTGAAAATGATTTACATTTGTAGGAACATTTGTGGATGTGATGAATCTCAAAAGGGGACACCTCCATATAACTGTGATCTGAATGCAATTGAGCTGGCATGGGCAAAACTAAGGAATGTTTTCAGAGGGTGCAACGTTACTTATGATATCTTCGCTTATCTTACATGCTATTTTGCTGAACTGTGTTTTTCAAGGTTGACCACGCTGCAGAAACATGAGCATTACCCCTTGCTTCTTCCCCTCAGCCTGCACCACACCGTAAATCCGGCGCTCAACTTATCTTGCACGTACTGTACTCTGAAGCAAGCCAGTACAACCGGCTATGGTCTAGAAACGGCCCCATCAGAGCAGCCCGAAGACTATCGTACCAAAGGAGGTAAAAATTCTTCCTCCAGTAGGACGGTCTCCAGGTCAGCCTGATGGGCTGTTTCAGGACCACGATGGGTGGAATGTTGGTTGCACTGGTCTTCTGAGGAGTTTCCAACTGGTAAAGTGTAGGTACCCTGCCCTCTGCACTGTCGTGGTTCCTTGGAATGGCCGTCCTTGTTCTCCTCTCACCTCATCCTTTCTCCCGAGATGCCCCACTTGGGGCACAGGTACAGTAGACCAAGTTTGGACCTACATGTTGAATCCCCTCCATAGCGTAGGCCAGTCCAGTCTAGTATTGTGATAATGGATATCTGCATTGATGTTAAAATTATTTAAGTGTTTGTATATTATCAGCAGCATTTCATATATGTAAAATGATTGAAATATATTTTGTATTTTCATTTTTCTAGGACCAACGATGAAACTGAAGAGGAATGTTGTGGCAAATAAGTATTCACACATAATTGATCAGTTTTATCAGGAAACATAGGTCAGTTTACTTGGAGTTAAGTGACTTCCTGACTGTTTAAAAATTGATGAAAATTAGGTAAATATACCGAATGCACAACTGTGTGTGCACAAGCATATGTGATATCATCTACAAAAACTAAATCAATCCAGAAAAGGACATTAAAGATTGTATAATGTAACATAAATAAGTTTTGTGATAACTAGTTAATTTATACTTGCCCAAGTACCTTGATATGGAAGACTGGTGCTGTTGTATATATTTGAATAAGCATTTATATGTATATCATGTGATTGTTCACGACAATAAGCTGAGTTAATATGCACTGTTAAATTAAATCTGTGGATGTTCTATTGTTAGTATTAAATGTTGGTATTTGGGTAAAGGCCATATATCACTTCACATCACACACTTCAGGGAACTGCAGGATAGTAACTGATGTAGTCTGTCATATTTATAACTTCAGTTATATCAAAATGGGTCCAACAAATAAAATGAGAGTAATACTCATTATCACCTGTTACTGTGAAACAAATATAAATTATTTAGAAATAGGATAAGCATTAGAAAATCCTTGAATTATAAAAATATGAATGAGTTATACTGTACAAAGATACTTTTTATAGTGTAATACAGCAATGAAATAATTATGCAAATACAAATTATTAAGAAAGATATCCTTATGGGTGAGTCATTCTATTATAACAAAGTAATCTCTACTGGAAAGTAGATGACACTCAAGCCTGTTGTGGTGCTGTAATAAAATAAATAAAATACCAATGTGCTTTATATACAGTACTGCCATAAGTTCCGTCAGTACTTTCAATAAATACAACAACTAAATAAAATAATACATACTCATTGATATACATATATTCTGAAAGAATACAGAAAATGCTACAAATTGATTCAATTCTTATTCAAAAATGATCACATGCGGCAACACAGCGACAAATCAATACCTGCACGAATCGTGTTCAGTGGAATTTTTTTCAGAGTCAACCTAACTGATTTTTTAACATCTCAATATTGCAGTGCCGTTTTTGCTATAGAGAATAATCCAATAGTTTGAGACTGGACCTCTGAAGCTCCCCGCCAGGAAACCGCCCACCATACCACGACAGAAGCAGGGTGATGTCCTCGCTGCACACATGGAACTTTGTCTCTTGCTTCCTTGAGAGACCATGCATACAATGTTTTGCTCATTAAAGAACTCTTCCACGGTGAACATTGTTTCATCTGTGAAAAGGATGTCGTGAAACTGACTCTCCCATTACGTCGTCAACAAAGAAAGCCTGGGATCGAACCCAGCATATCTCCTGTATGTACCTTTTATATGCACAAAAATGTAAATCATCCTTCAAAATGCATGACATAGTTCATAGAGAAATATTCATATCACGAGACAAAATTGTTTGTTTACGCAAACCCTTGCATCAAATCTTTGCACGAACATCATTCACAACTTCTTTTGTCCGTACACTCCTAGGACGGCCTGATTTAAAACAATCAACAGTTTGACCCATTTGTTTAAACCATGCTATTGTCCGAAACACAAATTATTCATTGATATTGAGCAGCTTCAGCATAAAGAAAATTTTCCTTAGCTCGCTTTCCACAACAAAATAATGCCAATATAGTGATATAGTTCTTGTACACTCCCCAATTCATCTTTCTCTCGTGCCTCCTTCTGGCACACTGCCAGCTTGTTACTCATGCTGTAGTGAAGGTCACATTGTAGACAACATACAGCGTTGTCATGCTTCATTTGCAATTATGGTTCTAGAGTGAGTCTGGATTTTACTGACAGAACTTTTGGCAATACTGTATATAGGATGTAACAAAAAGTTATGTCAAAACTTTGAGAAAACATGTAAAATATGAAGCTACCAACAGTGAAGCAAATAAATATATACAAATATTATAATTTGTAACTCAAATAAAAAAATAAAAAAAATAAAAATAAACATTGCATAATGAATTTTGAAATACCGGCAGTCGATTCTGTTTTTAAGTTTGTTTCATTTTCAGATGTTGGTAGTACTAAAATAAACATAGTGACACCTAGCGATGGTAGCATTAACGAGATTGTTGATGTTTCAAGCTGATCATGCGAATAAGCTATTCACGAAATCGCAATCCTAGTAAATTTGTAAGAAAACGGTCATCATTCCTTATAAGATAAGTGAAGTTATTTGAGTTACATATTATTATATTTGTATATGTTTGAGAAAATGTTTCTTGTATATAGAAAATAGTGTTATATGAACATAGGTCTGGAAATTGTTTATTTCCATGGTAGAGCTCATTTTCTACAACTCTGCTTACACGGTGAGATGTCTAATACATAGCTGTGCTGTAGTCATAACTCCAAAACAGAACAGTGGTTTAATTGTACAGTAGCAAACATTTGCTTGTACATCTGGTTAAATTGGTTGGACTGATGCATTTCACCGTTGTCATTGTGTTACAGTACAGTATGTGGTCTAGTTGTTAGGCACTGGTACTCAGTTCATGCACAATGGAGCTCCTCCTCATTTCTCACTTACTCTGTGGATTTCTGGGAGAAACTTTCTTTTGTGCGAAGCGAGAATATTTTCTAAGTCCAATGGTGCAGGTATATGCATGCGTAAGCAGAAAACGTGCAGGTTTTCGTGTTGCAGCCAACATGAGAAGGATATGTAACACTTGTAGCCAACCTCTGCAAAAATGCCCCAGACATCTGTCCTACACAGGTGCAAAAGGACATGTGGATGCAAATGGCGCAGATCAGGTTTGGAAAATACTGACCATGTTTCCTCTCATGTTTTAATGTTTTAAAAAAGTAGACATACTGTCCAGCTAAGATACCTATTGTACTGTTAGAAGTGAAGGTTATTTGTTCTGTGCATTCTTCGAATATTTAAGATTTGTTTAGTACATTGTTGAAAATCGGAAAAAGGCTCGACAAATCAGTAAAATGTATGAGCTCACGGACTGTATTGGACTGGTTCGGCTACTGTCATGAAGTGTGCAAGATGTCAAATGACACCAAGTACACTGCAAGGAGGAAACTTGGCAGTCCTGGCCACGTCATTCAAATCGACGAGTGCAAAATAGGATGATACAAGTTTCATTGTGGGCATGTTGTAGAGGGCAACTGGATCTTGGGAATGATCGACGTGGAAACGGATGAGGTGAAGATATGTCCCAACAACAGAAGTGATGCAAATACGCTAGATAGTGTAACTTAGGGAGAAGTAAGACATTTGGCAGAATTGCGTTCAGTGGAGAAACAAGCATAGTTTGACTGCAGTGAATTCTTCAATATGGCTACATACACAATAAGGAAATAAACAAACAATAATGTTAAAAGAATGCCCTCCAGCATGAAATTGCTCTAAAAAGTAAAGAAATTATATTAAAAATCATGGTTGTATATAAAACATCAAAAAGTGTTAAGGACTTAGAAAAAATTGCCAAATTGCTGCATCACATATTAGAAAGAAGAGCCAATTTCTGAATAGCAGATTTCCTGCTAAATGGATCAATTCTATGGCCTCCATGCTTGCCTGATTTAAACCCACTAGGTTTAATTTGTGGTAAGATTTGAAATCCCTTATTTGAAGCAAAAGGTTAGAAACAGTGATGTATTTAACATTTGAAAGTAATGAGTCAGTAATTCAAACACAAACATCACTTAAATTATCCTTACTTGGACATGTTTCGGAGAATCGTTTGTCCCAATTGTCAGCAGTTATCAGACTGGTTGGATCTGTGGTTTCCTGAAGTGAGCTGGTTGTCTGTGGTGGCATCTGTTGTCTGTGAGAGATATTTGGGAAAATTGCTAATTATAAAAAACAAACAGTATACTTTAAATTTCGAATTGCTGCCTGAAAACTCTTTGGAAGTTCATCTCACAGATAACAGATGCCACCACAGACAACCAGCTCACTTCAGGAAACCAGGGATCCAACCAGTCGGATAACTGCTGATGATGGGGACAAACCGTTCTCCAAAACATGTCCAAGTAAGGATAATTTAAGTGATGTTTGTGTTTGAATTACTGACTCATTACTTTCAAATTGAAATCCTTTGTTTATGCAATTCCAGTTCCAGGTGTAGAGACTTGTGCTTGTATTGTGGAAGGCTGCTTGACTATATGAAATTCTCTAGGTCTAACTCAGGGCATTAGCGAGTTCATGCAATTGCAGGTTAATGGATGCATTGAAGCTAATGGAGGCCATTTTAAACATGTGCTGTTATTTCCTGTTGTCATTGAGTGTTGTATGGCATTCAGCTTAAAAAAAAAAAAAAAAAAAAAAAAACTCTAAAAAGTAACTAAATATTTTCTGGACCTATGTTCGTATAATATTATCTTATCCTCTATCCACAAGAAATGTTTTCCCAATTTTTTTTTTTTTTTTTTTTTTTTTTTTTTTTTTTTTTTTTTTTTTTTTTTTTTTTTTTTTGTTACTCTATATTTGATAGATATCGCTTTACTTTCTTGCCCAAAAATTGATACCAAGGTTTTACTGCAACGACATAATATGGCCAAGTGGTTAGCCCTTTTCTCTCCCACCAAGGTGCCCTGGGTTTGACCCCAGGCGACTACTGTTATGATGGATAACACGGCACAAGAGTGAGTTTTCTCCAGTATCTCTGGTTTTTTCCTATGACCATTCCATCAGTTGCTCAATTATGAACTTTCCTTTCATTCATATCATATAATTCCTCACTCCCATACCAGGTATCAGATCACCCCTCATCCTGATCCAGAAGTAACTGCTCATTAACAGACATCTGAACCTTAGGAGACATAAGAGTCCTCCATACAAAGAAAGTAAACCGTCAAAGAAGATGATTTCACTGTAAGTACAGCTGAACCTGATGTATATGTATATCAAGGGAAAGATTACTTGTAACTTTGAATTATTTATAAATGAGGCTTTGATAATGGATTATATTTTAAAATAATACAGTAGGCCTGCGTATATAAAAATTTACAAACAATAAAGATATGTGCAAAGCAAACATTATTTAGAAATTGGTCTCACTAAACCAGTGGTGTCACTGAGGGGAAACAGGGTGGTTAGCTTCTCCCCCTCCTAGTTAACCTTCGGAGGTGACGTAATAGATACTGGGGAGAGGAAGAGTGTGCAGAAGATTCAGTGGCAGGTTGTTAAACTATTTATTCATATTTTTATGTGCATAATGTGGGTTGTGAATTACACTTTTATAGCTACATGTTAATAATTATTATTTCATAATTTAAGCGGAGTTGTTATTCTTCTTAGCTATTAATCTGTTGATGTCAGGCTCTGTAACGGGGCATGTTGACTGTCCGCTGCTTACTTGCATTTGGTTTAAAACACAAAGGTGACTACAGTAGCCAATGTTATTGAGCTGTTCCCCTACACCCCCATGCCTAAAGGCAAACAACTGGAGAAGGGAAAAAGGAGGGGAGTCACCCCCCGGCTATACTCGATGGCATCTCTGCAGTAAACCATTCAGTTATCTTTGACTTAGTTCACTTTTCCTGCATTAAATGCACACAACTCACTTTGTAAAACATTTTAATCAACTTACAGCTTTTTCACTATAACTTTTCGCACTGATGTAATGCCTAAACAGCCTACGTTCAAGAGGTCCTGAGTTTGAATGTGAGTCGGGGTAAGCTTTCTTTGTCACTGATGACTCTAAATAAAGTGTACAAGCAATTCCTAAGTCAGAAGAAATTTCGGTTTGAGTTTTGTGTCTATTATATTTTCTGATGTAGCGTATAGCATTTCCTTTTTCTTTTCCCCATGGCTGTTTAAAAGGAACTGAGAACTCAAAGACAAAACCACTATTTCACAGTAAACACCAGATAACAAACATTATCTTTACCTAGAGTCAACATGAAAAATTCAATGCCATGCCTGGGATTTGAATCACAGATCTCCTGGTTTCCATCCAGTCACTCTTACCCATTGAGCTACCATGGCCAACATGCCAACATGACATTAACTTCTCCAATTAACTCATATTTTCCCGGGAAATATGAGAATTAGAAAATTTGCCAGAACATACTTTATTTGCTCTGGATACATTTTCAAACTTCATTAGCAAATATTCAGTGTTGCGGACAATTTGACAACTGCTTAGATTCGAGTGACCATTTCTGCAAAACTCATTCAATACTGTATTAACACATTTGTATCTTTGAATACCACGCTATGTAGGTTTCCAGAAGCAATCACGACCATTGATATTTAGGAAGTACTGACAGATTTTGTCACGTGAAATCTCTGTAGTGTGGAAAGAAAAGTTTACTTCTTTTGTTTCATGTGTCCCTTTTAAATACAACTGTAAGTATATTTCAATACAATTACTTTGATTTTTGTAATTTTACGTCCTCCAACATTAAGTCATATCGGAATATCGGGCAGTGAATGAAATGGGTGAAATGATGCTCATATGTGTCCAGGATCCATGGAGCTTAGAGCTACCTGACATTCGTCTGTAAGGATAAGGGAAAACCCCGGAAAAACCTTATGCAGGTAACTCACCCTGACCGAGATTCGAACTCGGGACCTCTTGAACGTGAGGCAGACATGCTACCATCTACGCTACCAAGGCGGTCATTACTTTGATTGGTACTTAGTGATGACAAATAAGAAACTGTTGTGAAGTTTTAAGTTAATAACAAAACTGTTAATTCCATATTTCTACATTTTAGACATGTTCATGTGATGTGGGTCAGGCAATGTCTGAGTGGAGAGGAGAAGATGGTTGTGTGAGCAGGGCCTACGTGTGACTGTAGAATAGAAAGAATACTGGAGAGTAACTTTAGTTCTTTGAATCATTATTCTCTCTTATTTTAATGAACATATTACTTGGAGGTTCCCTTGCTTTGAAACTCACGCCTCACCTATGTTTAAGATATTTTTATATCAAATGAAGCCTATATCTTGAATTTTCTGGGAATGTCCTCAGAAGTTCTTTTTATTCCATATGGTATTAGTATAAATTGTAAACTATACAAAAAAATGTAGTTCTCGTTAAAATACAATTTATCTCGTGTACACTTTTTTGTGGCATGAATCATTTGTGATATATTCCTTGTATGTTTGAATTTTGTAATACTTATACTTTTATCAAGTGCGAGGTCACTTATTATCCCTTTACCATGCAGAAAGAACATTAAAGTCATTATGTAACGATCAGCTGTTTAAAACATTAGACTATCACTTAGTCTACTGTATTCCCTTGTAACTACAATGAGATAATGTTTATCTTGAAGTAGATAGAGCAATAAGTGTTTGTACAAGAGTAGAGAAAGTGATGTGTAGGTAGGTATACTACAAAATGACCAGCTGTGATAAAGTCGGTCTAGTCAAGGGGTGTGCAGTTCGGAGTCAAAGGAACCTGAACCGACCGCCCACTAATGAACGTCATAAATCTATCTCCACATTTCAGAAATGGAACTCTGTCATTGAGGACCAATAACAACCCTGATTTTCTCGAAGTGACAGTCGCATGTCTACTCCACGTGGAGTCTCAGTTGCCAAAGTTCCAACTTTCAGTTGATCTGTTTTATTACGTGCAGGAATTCGTTGTTTGTCACCATGTGGAGACCGTAGAAGGGAAATGCAGTGGTAAATGCAAATGAAGTAGTAGATTACTTTCAGTCAAGTAAAAATAATCAAAGTGAAGACAATAGTGTGAATAACTGGGTCGAGTTATATTACAGGAAAAGCCTTAAAGTTATAACGGGAGCTCTTTCTAAGCAAATGTTTTGAACATATATAAATGTGTGCTTAAAAATAATCTTGGTAAGGGGTCGTGCAATAAACCTGTATTCATAGAAATACAGTAAGAAATATTGGGACGAAAGGAATACCAAAGACGCCGATCAAGTACGGAAAAAAAAGGAAACGTTTCTCTAAAGTAGATAATTTCACATGAGATTTAATTCGTCGAGAAATGTATAAATGTATAAATTCCATTCCCACCTTAGACGAATTGGTTGCACATTTGCAAGAAATTTGTGATTTCCCTTATGGACATTTCACTTTGCGCGGTCTCCTAAAGGAGCTGGATTTCAAATACCGCACTTCGAATAAGTTAAGGGTTATTATGGAAACCAGTAGAATTTTAGCTTGGCGATATATATATATATATCTATATCAAAACTAAGGAAGTTTTGCAGTAATGGATATAAGATAATTTATTTAGACGAAACCTCGTATGATACCCATAACGTATCGAGAAAGGTGGCAACCTTGCAGAAAGGACTGCGAGAAGGAGGGTCTGTCTTGTAAAACGATCATAAGGGTTTGTCAAAGGCAGAGGTCGATGTGCACACGCATTAACTAAACAGACTTTACCAGTTGTGTATTAATGATAATTTGTATAAGAGTAGAGAAAGTCATGTGAATACAACACATCAAATGGTTTTTATTTCTTATGTAGAAAACGTTTACTTCTGTAAATGTAATGCTTTTTAATAAAGCATTATACACCATAAACTGCTAAATTATTTATAATTTATGGAAAATGTTGTATAATAATTGAAACAAATGTATTTTCCTGAAAGATTCTAAATATAATATAAATATAATCGGCACCTGCTTTAGTAATAACATCATTTACCCTTTATATGCAGCCATTCTTTTATCAAAAAAAAATATATATGTATATAGATAAACATTTTTATTTTCCTTATTTAACCGTTTTTTATTGTTTCCGCTTAATTACCTATCTGATTTCACACACATACACTATACACATAAACACCCGGGACTCGAACCCGCGACCCTCTACGCGGTGGAACGCTAGAGACATACGTTCTAACGACCATGGCTACGAGGGCCGGCTGACCATTACTGTAACATGCCAAAATACATGAAAATACATTTCTATGTCTTACTGACCGTGAAAGAGAAGTCAAGCTATCCTGACTTCTGGTTCAGTTGATGTAAATATCACATTTCCGCATTTTCAATAACGTGAATTTCACGGTTTTGTAAAACCTCACGTATTTAGATTTTCTTATTAAGATTACGCCGCCTTTATGTTCGACACACTCTCAAATAAACGCGCCATTTTGACAGCGGTTAACGTCGATCCTCATAGATGGCGTGTGCATCACATCCCAAGGGTATTCTAAAGTAGTCAATTGATGTTAGATGTTCTGTGGTCCAGAGAGTAATGCCCGTCCAAAGGTGGTCTAAGCAGCGTTCTAAGCCGTATCAGCGAAACACTCATTTGTTTCTGTACTATTTTATAGCTACAGCTTTAATATTCAATGCAATAAACAGATATACAAAAATACTACATATGTTAAAAGAACGTAAATATTAGGGGATTCATTTTAAGTAGTCCTGATCCGCAGTTCAATCTACTAATTGGAAAGAATGTGGAAAGAATTCTGCATTGTCTTAATAATGCGATGCTGGGCATGTGCCAGACATTGTTAGGAATTAAGTTAGGAAATATACCTTTGAGTGTTTGTCCTGATTTTAATTAGCTGCATCTGTAACGACTAAAAGTAGTACCAGAAGGTCATAAAAATTTCAATGAGTCCATCAGACACAGTCATGTGTTAGTGGCTGGTAATTCACACACATTTAGAAAATTATGGTATGGTCTTTTACTCCTTATTAAGGCACCAACGATTACATTAGCAATAAAACAGGCCCCAGCATCAGTGCTGTCATCAGTTGATATCCATACGAACTGATCCGTTAGTTGTTTTTGTAAAAATGAGATTAGGTACTTCATTGTAGGAGCGTTCTGAATATGTCTTACGCAGTGTACTTTCTCGGACCTATGATGGTGTGTGTATTTGTTGAGGAAATGTTTCAGTTTGGGATTATTAATTTTCCACAATGGGATATCAGCAGCTGAAAGTGCCTCACGAAACTTATAAGACAACAGTAATCTACTTTATAAAAGCACTCCACTAATTGCTTTTGAACGGGCTCCTTGTTTGCAAGTTTTCTGACTAAAATCATTTTATATTTTGCTGTGTTTATATGCTGAACTGCTTGAAATATATTTTCTTCTCCTTCGTTTTTCTTTCAAGGTCCACAAAGCAGTGCCCTATTATTTGTAGATATTAAACAACCTGCAAATTCCTTCTGTAAGTAATCAAATCCTCAAGTGTTTGTTGTACAACGTAGAATTGTTTTAAAATGAATAGAATTGACTATTTACTGAAAAGTCCCTTTCATTCAATAAAGGTAGACGAAAAACTTTAAAGTAAACGATAAATTTTGCGCTCAACTTCCAACACATAGAAGCGCCCTGGTTCGCTCTCTAGGAGATTACAACGCTACGAGACGCCGCTTCATGCTTTTCCAGGCATACGGGCATCCGAGGTAACACTGGAGTTAATCCGAACAGCAGCAAAAGCTGAACTCCATAATCTTCAAATGAGCTGTTTGGCTACAAAATTTACCATCGTGTTCAAAATCAGAGGAGCAAGAAAAGCTACTTTGTAAAAATTCCTCAACAAAACAATCACACCCCATCCTGCATCACCAAAATTTCAATCTACGGTTAAAGCCAAAACCAGGGTGGGTACGCAGCAAAAACCTTCTGCTTGTCAACAGCCTGTCAAAACATGCGATGCGAAAAAAGTAAACGATTAAGTACAAATCAACCGAATAATTTTACACTTACCAACATAATTGTAAAAAGCAGATATATTTCTGTAGCAGTTGGCTTAGCAAATAATCGTACCTAGCTGTAAAGCGTCGTTGATGATGATGGTGATGATGATGATGATGATGATGATGATGATGATGATGATGATGATGATGATGATGATGATTGAAAAGGGGTAGTGAAAGCCCTTGCGATTTCTCAGCACTGCGATCTAATAGATCTATTGTGCATTACCCTACTCTACAAGTCCCAGCTTATATTAAGGCTGGGTTATTCGGGTGCTAGTAAGGCAATCTGTCCTGGAGTTGGAAAACTCGACTCCAGATGCCTTAATCTTTTCCAGGCAATGGCTTCACACTCACAAAGAGTGTGTAGTGTCGTTTCTTTTTCTTCTTTACAGAATCTACAAATATTCGTCCCAATCTTACCCATCTTATAGAGATGATCTTTCAGAGGGTAGTGTCCAGCTAGAAGGCCATTTATTAGCCTTAACTCCTGTTTGTTGAGAGCAAGGATCCTCTTGGATCTCTTTGCAGAGCGTTCAATGACTCCTTTACATGATCCTGCTTTGGAACATTTTCCCAATAGCGATTGACTTTCTTGATTTCCCAAGCCTTTATCTTATCTTTGATATAGCTACTTGGTACACCACAGAAAGGTTGACGGCCAATAAAAGAGGTATTAGTATCTTCTTTGGCAAAGCGATCGGCAATTTCATTGCCTTCGATTCCTTCATATCCTGGCATCCACACAAGGGTAACTTTATTCTGTTTTGCCAGCTGATTTAAAATCCTCACACAGTCATTTACAAGCTTAAAAGCGTCGTTTACTATATCCGCAAGATTTCTTGAGCGCTGGATTTACGGTGTGGTGCGGGTAGAGGGGAACAAGAGAGAGCTAACACGTTTCTGTTTCTGCAGTGTGGTCAACCTTGAAAAACACAATTCAGCCAAATTGCGGAAAAATAAGCGAAGATATGTGCCGTAAGTATGAGATGTGGCAACAAACAATTGAACTCCATCCGATATGCTGTGAAAATAGAAAACAAATATTATGAGAGTTATAAACACTCACTCGCTTTGTGACTGTTCGATTTCCAAGTCTACTACGTCACTTCCATCGCTGGTATCTTCTAATGTGTTAATAATTTCATTAATTACTTTTTCTATTACACCATCGTTTCTCAAATATTGCATTTCCAGCTCTTGGACCTTCTTATCATATGCTTTCCAATCCGACGCTTCTATTGCAAGTTTCCGCAGATTTGTGGCTCTCGTTAGCATTGCGTACTTTGTAAACTTTCTTTATTTTTTCCCACGCCAGCTCAATTGCATTCAGATCACAGTTATACGGAAGTAGACGAAAAATAGTGTCCCCTTTTGAGAGCCATAACATTGATAACATAGTCTTGCTTTTAGATTTGTTGTAAACTAGTTAGCTAATAATTAACCTCAAAATTGATCAAGAAAGACACACACACACACACACACACACACACACACACACACACACACACACGACTGGACATTGCAGATCTGAATGTCAGACCTTCGGTCTCAAGCCAGATCAGGGCTAGACTCTCTACTGGCAGTGGAGTGTTTTGTAAGGAAGGATAATATGCGGCAGGAGATGAGGTTGGAGTTGTATATAAGCCATCTGATGTGTTATTTTATCTGCCTAGAAGCAGCCTTGGGCGTATGTAGCGCTCTCCAGGATCGATGCCATACTCACCTAGACCGCGGATGAGGGAGTTGAAGTTGTGGGAGAGGTTTTGATAGAAGGAACGTGAAAGGGTATGGATGTAGTCTGTTATTGTGGGGATACGTAGGTCACGTCGGCTAACTAGATTGGGGATGTACCAAGGGGAGTGTATGGCAATGAGGAGGAAGCGGGATTGTGGAATTTCAAGGCAGTGCAGGTGAGACTTAACTGCTACTCCCGTATGTGATGGCTGGCCGGAGTACTTGCTTATACAGGAGCAGTTTTGTAGGCAGAGACATCACCGATCGTCGGTTATAGAGAGGACAGAGCATACCCATTCTTTTGCTGACTTTATTAGCCAAATATGTAATGTGGTCTCTCCACGTCAATTTGATGTCAAGTAGAACACCAAGATACTTAACGTAAGTTTTCCAATGGACGTCCTCACCAGCTAGACGAATTGGTGGAAGGTCCGCTATTCGTCGTCGATAGGTGATGGCCTGACTCTTTTTTGGGTGGACGCGTAGGCGCCAACGTTCGAACCAGGTGGTAAGGAGATCAGTATATTGTTGAATCCTGCGAGTACACAGGTTGAACTCTGATGATGTGGAGGTGACAGCTGTATCGTCAGCAAAGAGATACAGCAAGCAGCGTGGCAGGGATGGTAGGGTGTTGATGTATAGAAGGAAGAGAGTGGGTGCCAGGACACTACCTTGGGGAATGCCAGCTCTAATGGGGTCGGATGAGGATAAGATTCCGTCGTGAGAGACAGCAAAGTTTCTGTCAGTGAGGTACGAGTGAATGAGATGTATTAAGTAGGAAGGGGTTTGTGGGTGATGAGACGGCAGAGTAAGCCTTCGTGCCATACACTGTCGAATGCTCTGGTGATATCTAGGAGTAGTGCTGAAACGAACTGCTTCCTGTTAAAGGCTGTGTAAACTTCATCGACCAGACGAAGTAGTTGGTGTTGAGTGGAATGCTGAGAGCGCAAGCCGAATTGCTCCGCTATGACAATATTGTGTCGATTCAAGATAGTCCTTAGAATAAGTTTTTCCATCAGTTTACTCAGTGTTGGAAGCAAACTGATGGGTGTGTAGCTCTCCGGGGACGTTCCGTCTTTCCCAGGTTTGCAGATAGCGATGACCTTTTCGTGCTTCCAGGCCTTTGGGAAGTATCAAAGCTTGAGGATTGCATTAAAGAGAAAGGTTAATGCTTTCACCCAAGGGAATGGTAGAACCTTTAGCACTACGTTCGCTATGTTGTCAAAGCCGGGCGACTTGAATGTACTTAGGCTGGTGATGTGGCACTGCACTTCAGCTACGGAGATGGAGATGGAGGGAGGTAGTACATCATCATGGGGTTGGGAAAGGTACGCCTGAACTTCCTGAGTGACTGCGCGGCCTTAAAGGTCATTTCCTGCAGACTGAGCGACTTCCTGTCCGTGGTGCAGCGGTGGATCTTTGCGAGGGATTTGAAGTAAGGATTTGGTCATGCTCCAAAAGGAGTTGTCCTCTACACGAAGAGAGATCTTATTTTCCTAGCACTCGTTGCGAAATTCTTGGAGTTGAAGTTTGACCAACTCCTGAAGTCGGCGAAACTCACGACGATCTGCTGGGCAGCGACTATGTAAAAAGCTCCGTCGCATCCTGTTATTTTGTTTAATCGTTTCACGGATAGCCTGAGGTAAAGGATCGATATTCAGTCTGCTAGGTTTTGATTTTGGAGAAGAGTTCATGATAGCAGTAGTCAGTTGGTAGGTGAAAAGATCAACCATGGTGTCTATCTCTTCTGGAGTTTGACATGGCTGTTGCGGGGGCTGGGTTTGTTCCAATCGTATCGGAAACTCCTTCCAATTGGTCTTTCGTGGAAGTGGGAATCCTCGAGAAGCTTTGTGGTTGGGCTTAACAGGGAAGGATAGGAGGATGGGATAATGATCTGAAGATAGAGAAGGAACTGTGAAGAGGGTAAGGTGCTGCCGCACTTTGCGGACCAGGGGACATCAAGCCAGTCAGGTGGTCCCTTGTCTCCATAGTAAACTGTAGGTTGGTTTGGAGCCCTAGCGGAGATAGCCTAGACGCCACGAAGTTGTGGAGTGTCCGCCCACGATGGTTGGTAATGGAGGAGTTACAGTTGCAGTGCTTGGCATTGAAGTCTCCCGCAGCAATCGGGGCAACTGGGGAGGTGAAGAGATGATCCAATTCAGAAGGAAGTAGGGGGCGAGTTGGTGGCGCGAATACTGAGTACAAGTGCAAAGGACCATTGCTGGTGTCGGTGATCTCTAGATTACTGGTTGCAGGGATAAATATTTGATGGTGTTGAATGGCACGGTCAATGTATATGGCAGTACCTCATCTGCCGTCGGCTCGATCAGTGCGATAGGATCACATTCCTGGGATGCCACATTTTATATGAGGTGATAAATGGGTTTCCTGCACCATTAAGATATTCACCTTCTGCACAGACAAAAAGTTGGAAACTTCCGCCAATTGTCTGCGGAGACCATTGTCATTCCAGAAGCAGATCTTGAGTCCTGGAAAAGTTGTGTATCGTTGGTGTCTAGTAGCCATTGGAAATGCAGAAGGTGAAGACTGTTAGAATAAGTACCATTTCTGGTGACGTTTGTGGAGATCTTGTGAGCAGAGCCTCCATCAGAGCAGCTGCAAATTTAATTTGCAAGTGCGGAGGAATGCGATCAGTTACCTCGCTGAAGGCTGCAATGTCCGCAATCCTCTGTAGATTCGAATGATCGTTAGTAGATGTCAATTGAGGTGGAGTGGCAGGTTTAGAGGATGCCGACCTTCTTGGTGGGAGCGGTTCAGGCATGGCCTGTTTGAGGCAATGTTGAATAGTATTTGATAATTGTGGTTGAGAAGAACTGGGAGGTGTAGAAACAGACGATGAGGTTGGTGGAGGTGTTGTACGGTGAGTAGAAGAGAGCTGACATCCTTGCGGTTGGGTAGGGGGTGGCACAGAAGCGTTCTTGACGGCTGCTGTGTAGGATGGGAATTGCACTGGGGATCTAGCTGGGAGACCTGGGAAACGAGCACCGTAAAAAGCCTCCTTAGGTAGCCCATGGGAATTGGGTACACGGAGAGGAGCATGAACTGGAATTCTTCGGGCTCCCTTCTTGGTGCTTTCCAGTTCATATCGTGCTTCCTGCCAAACAGGGCATTTGGCGTATCGACATGAGTGTTCAGCTCCGCAGTTGGCACAGCTGGGTTTAGTAATGGTGAGCTTGCTACAAGCATTGCGAAGATGGCCCGTTTGCCCACAGTGAGAACAAACAGATGGCAGTCTGCAGGCTTCCGCCCCATGGTAAAACTACTGGCAGTTTAAACACTGTTGAGGTCGGAAAGGCGGTTTGTATGCCTCGACAGTGACAGTAGCAGAGAACATCCTGTTCACTTTGTAGATCGGCCTCACTGGATTTCTCTAATGCTACTCTGAAGTGTGGAAGAGGGCCTGGAGTGGGTCCGCGGATACTGCGGAGCCGATTGACACTGATTATGGGTAGTCTTCGACCAAGGAGTTGGTCCTTGACCTCATCCTCAGTGATATATTGAGGGAGATCTTTGATGGTTACCTGAAGCCGCCTTTCTTCAGGCAGGAGAGTAGCTATAAACGGGATTTGATTATCCTCTAACCAGCGATGTACTTCACGATGTACTTTGGCATCTTCAAGTAGGATGGCAACTGTGTTGCGCATATTACGGAGGGTAATAGTTTTGTCATACCCAGCGAAGGTGTGCAGTTTTCTGCCGTCTTCTGGCTGACGAAGGAAGATGGGAGGTGGTTTCGCCACCCTGGGAATCGGGGTATCTGATGGAGTAGAGTCAGCATTTGTAACTGAAGTGGGCAGGGTCTTTGTACCATGCGGGGTCGTTTAACTGGAGTGGTGCTAGGAGGGGCTTCTGCGACTGAGGAGGAGGCTGCAATTGCAAGGGGAGAGAATTTATTTGACGTAGGTGTGTGCTCAGTGATGTCGTTGCATTGAGGTGGTTGGTGTCTCCTCTTTGTGGGGACCTGTTGCCATTCAGATGTTGTTGAATGTTCGTGCTTGGTGAGGTACGTAGTGATGACCTCCATAGGAGCACGGTGCAGAACCATTTTATGAAATTCTTCTGGTGCAACTTGGGAGTTGTTACCCTCAGAGCCCGCTGCAAGGAGTTGAGGGATATGTTGCTCAGCAAACTGAACATCCTGCAACCGGGCTACCATCTCCTGTTGAAGGATGGTTACATGATCAGGATGCAGGGGAAACTGTGGATCAACTATAAGTGCCCGATCCATGAAACAGCTGCTATTCCTACCGTTGATGTAGTAGGACAGAGCTCCGTGCGAACATCTTTGTCTGAAGGGGAGGTTGTTGTGAAGTCCATGCTACATGAGGATATGATGTACGAAAGAGAACACAAAACTGGCAGTAAATACCGTCCAATAATTTGGCACAATATAATATCCTACTGTAGAGATGTATGCGTGCACGCTGGCCATTCCTGCACAACGGCACAACAATCACACTTCACACGTTTGTTTTTAATTAATAGGGAATCCTAAAGTTTCACTTATATTCACTAAAAATACGGCACTGAGCCAACAAAGGTCATTTGCACAAAATAACACTAATTTGCGTGAATAACACAATCAAATGCACAAAATCGATGAAATATTGTTCACCACTTACTATTACACTGAAATTATACAAAACTAGCAATCCGATTCGATGCAAATCGATAATTCGGTAACAACATTTGCAAACTAATCTATTGAAAAGTTGTTTACTCATTGCTCGCTCAAAAAAGAAATGGCGTACGTGTGAAAGCTTAGCATATTAGCCACCAGATGTCGCAGTGTGTAGCGCATTTCCTGTCTCAAAGTTGTCATCTGTGTTTACGGAAATAGGCGAAACCTACCGAATGAGGACTTGGGACCCGAACGCTCAAGAAATCTTGCGCCAATTTTGGTGATGAAGGTGCGTGGATCTGAAACATTTGAGTGCATGATTGGATAAACACGAGAAAATGCCTGAAAACTTCAATTATTGGGAACTTTAAACATAGCTGCTCAGATAGGTTCTGCACATAAAATATAAATTCAGACGTATAATGAACTAGCCACTAAAAATAGATACATAGCGAACGGACTGATAGAGTGCATAAAATGTTGCGAATCTGATAACCTAGCACTGAGGAATCACAGTGAAACAGCACCAGTACTGCAGTATGTACGTACTATACAAAATTAACTATTGGACTGTATTCATCCGGTTTATGCTGAGGAATTGATAAGAAACATACATACTGCTAATTGTGTTTCTGTGCAGGTTGATGAAATAACGGACAGAGCTGGCCGCAATCAATTTGTCATCATTTTACCAGGGGCAGTTCCTCCATAAGGTTGCAGGTTTGTGCTACACCTATTGATTCTGAATATACAGCAGGTGCATTTTGCACACTAAAGCTGTACTTGTTTGCATTGTTTTATATACAATCATGCTTCAATTACGCTTATAGTTTGTAGCTGCCCATGACCGCAGAAGTCGAAATAAACAGAGGTTAGTTGTAGGAGCCGCCAAGTTTGCAGCGAAGTGTTAACCTAAGATTTCGCCCAAATGTTGCTTCTCTGAGGGGGTTGCGGAAAGGTGAAGAGATGGGAGTGGCTTCTTATACATTGCTTAAATGGAGGTTTATCAACCTAGCTCCTCCTACTCTTAGCAACTTCGATAGCGTGACCTTCAGGTTTCGCTTAGATTGTATCTGTGTGTCTGTTCTGTGGTGTAGTTTCGTGCTTGCAGAACATTGAGAAAGCTTTAAGGGTATGTATGACTGAAATTTTCAAATTCTGTTCTAATAATGCTAGCTTTTTCAAATTTACACCATAGGTGTAGTATAATGTAAACATGTTACAACCTAAATTTAAACCATTTCTCTCCAGCAGTTTAGAAATTATGATAAATTTTGTATGTTTTTTGTTACGTCACTAAAAAAGTCCCTTGCGACAAAATATTTTGAATTTTGGTCTAATATTTTAACCTTATGTTCATAATACATATACTTTTTGAAATTGCTCTGGGTTTTTCTGTGTCTCCTTTAGTTTAGATCACAAACATTTTTTAATTTGCAAATATTCTTTTTTGTCTAAAAAACTGTAAGTTTTGTGTTTGAAAATTAAAAATATATCCTTATATACATTTCACAACAAAACCTACGGCAATTTCCATTCCTCATGATATTCTGAACCTGTGTAGGAAATTTCATGAACGTAGTACAAAAACTGCATCGCAAGCAGCATTTTACACGAAGAAAAATGCTGAAAATATGAACATTGAGAAAACAGCGATTAAAGATTTGATTGCATAACTCACATTAAATTCCACCAGGCTGATAGGTTGGACCCTCAGATTTCTTTTTCCTCTCCTCTGTTGCTGCTTTTTCCACCTTTTTCTTCTTTAGATGTTGCTTTTCTTCTGCACAACTTCGCTTCTTGCTTTGCAGGATACGAGTCTGATCTCGCTGCACTGAAGTTTTACTTGCTGAGTCTACTACACTTTCACCTCTGATATTTTGCTGCAGCTCCAATGACTTAAGACTACCCATTTTGAACTCACTGATGCTTTTAATAACAGCAAGATCCAATTTTTGTTTTGATATGAAAACTTCCTTTGGTCACTTATTCTATATGACATGATGCAAAGATTCATTGGCATTCTGTGTTTTTCCTGTTTTGCACCTCTCTAGTAATGTTGTAGAAGCCAGCCTCTGATATATTGGCAACATTTTAGGAACTATTTTGTCTGAAAGCCTTATTTTTCTTTTCTTGAATTGAAAATTTAAGAACGGAAAACAGACAAAGAATGTGGATGTAGGCAAAAGAGGGCCTGACTCAGAGTTTAAAGGCCACCGACATTTAAATAAGCATTTAAAAATGGCGTCCGGAGGCAAATTATGCATTTTTCACATTCGGGAATGTCTAAGTTATTTTATAGAATTAAAATAAAAAAAGTCGTTATTTTCAGGATTTTCATGAAATTTCAGTCATACATACCCTTAAGGTTAAACTGAGTATTCTAACGTTTTATTTATTGTGAGGTGTTGTTTTTGTTCGTTTTTAAAATTCTGATAGAATAAATACCGTGCAATCTTTACTGGAAAAGCCCTTTTCGCAACGGAGTGCTGAAGAAAAATCTGAAGTGAAACGAACGCGTAGGCTCACGCCAAACATTTCTATAACTCAAAAGATTAAGACAAAAGCTAGAACCCTGACATGTATAAGAAGCACGACCTTTTTTGTGTAATTTACGTCCTTCAACGTTGTCATATCGGACGATGAGTGGAATGGGTGAAATGATGCTCAAATGTGTCCGGGGTCTATAGAGCTTAGAGTTACCCGACATTCGTCTTTCAGTATAAGGGAAAACCCCGGAAAAACCTTATCCAGGTAACTCACCCTGACCAAGATTCGAACTCGGGACCTCTTGAACGTGAGGCACACTCTACCACCACGCTACCGACTGGTTATGAAGCACGACTGGTTATGTGGATGTGAAGTAAATAACTCTTTATACTGTTTTCCATGCCTGCTCTTTGGAGGAGATGATTCCTGGGTGAAGCAATGAATTAAAGACATACAACACATGCACGACCGTGTTAAAAAACATGAGTCCTCTTCAACTCATATAAAAAATGCATTATGTTTGGCAATCTATGGCAATATTAATATTGCTGCACAAATGGACAGTGCATACAGAAGGAACATACAGCTGCATAACGATAAAGTTACGCAGAATAGATATATCCTAAATATTATAATAATCTGTTTACCTACGGTGTTGCGGCTCATTTGTGCTGGCCTTGAGAGGTCATGATGAATCTGATACATCACAAATCCCTGGTATCTTTCGAGGCCTAATAGATTTCAGCGCTGATCTCGATAGTGTCCTGAAGGGCCATCTGGAAAAAGCAACTGTTTTTAAGGGCACTTCAAAAACTATACAAAACGAAAATCTTCAGTGTATGTTAGAGGTATGCCAAGAGGAAATAATGAAGGATATTAAGGATGCAGAATTCCTTGCTGTCATAGCAGATGAAACCACTGATGTTTCCTCAGTGTATCAGATGGTTATTATCTACAGATATCTTGTGAACGACAAGCCTGTAAAACTATTTTGGAGTTTTTTTTTCGACCTGTTGGTCATGATACAGACTCTCTTGCCACAGCCATTAAATCTGAACTTGATCTGCAACTGTCAGGGTGCCCGAATAAACTTAAAGCACAGACCTATGATGGTGCATCCGTCATGGGAGGTAGGAAACATGGTGTTCAGGCAATTGTGAAAGAGAAGTATTCTTGTGCCTCTTATATACACTGCCATGCACATAAACTTAATTTAATAATACAAATGCAGCTTCAGTAAACACCAGTGTGAGGATATATTTTGCCAATTTACAAGGAATATGCACATTATTTTCAAAATTTCCTCAAAGAACATCTGTACTTGATGAAATTGTGCAGAAGCGATTGCCATTTTCTGTTCCAACACGATGGAATTTTCATTCACGGACCGTCAATACCATTTTCGAACACAGGGAGAATTTAATTAAATGCATGGAGGTTATTCAGAAGAGAGCTCTGTTAAACAACAACGCCACACTTGTTCAGGCGTCTGGGTTTATGGCCACTTTGAAAGATGATAATTTTGTATTCTGGCTTCCACAAGATCATGCCACACGTGGACATTTTGTACAATCAGCTGCAGAAACGAGACTGCAATGCAACATTTGCCCGCGTCTAGCTAAACGCATTTAAAAGGTATGTGTAAAAAGTAAGAAATAGCGTGGATATCGATCAACACGAAGAAACTGCAATTAAGAGGAGAAGAATAGATCATGATGTGAAAATAAGAGAAGCTCTTGAAGTATGTGACATTATTCTTAGAGAAGCAAAGGACAGATTTAGCTTCACGGGGCATATGGTAGCCCCGACTTGTTTCATCAATAACATTTCTCCGACTATGATAAGACATTTCCAGAGGATTCCCTTAGAGAAAGAATAAGGTTCTATCCTTTTATCATTGGAACAAAAATTCGTAGAGAACTGACTGTAATTTAAAGTCGAGAGGAATTTCGTGGAATGTCCGGCGCTTTGTGCTTGATGGACTTCATTAAGGAAAACAATTTATGTGCTACATTCAGCGAATCTGTCAAACTTCTGCGAGTGCTGTTAACTATGCCAATGTCTACCGCTGAAGCAGATAGCTGTTTCTCAACTTTAAAAAGAGTAAACACTTTCCTTAGGAACAAATGTCACCGGACCGATTGTCAGCATTAGCAATGCTTTCAATTTAGAGGGAGTTTGTTATGAAAATCAGCGACTTCAACGCAAAAGTTACGATAGATTCGCCAGGTCTAAGGAGAGTAGAGTAGAGAATCTGTATAAATAGGTGAGTCACTACTACTCTGTATTTTAATTTTCATTTGTGCACCGGCCCAAATGACCTTGTTGTCGACGGGCCCTAAAACACCACACACTCATTTGTGCACCACCAATAATTTAACCCACCAGCCGCCACTGCTGCTACATGATGAGTTCTATTTTACCTTTTATTATTAGTTACCTACTTGTTTAAAAATGTATAGTATTTTCACATATTTCTGTTATTG
The DNA here is from genome assembly GCA_030765055.1 of Mantis religiosa. Classification (NCBI taxonomy): domain Eukaryota; kingdom Metazoa; phylum Arthropoda; class Insecta; order Mantodea; family Mantidae; genus Mantis; species Mantis religiosa. The sequence goes on along the minus strand of CM060953.1, from coordinate 8,539,701 downwards.
CTGTTTTTGACAATGTAAGTAAATGTGGATGTTTTAAAAGATATAACCCCATTTTACTTCCATTACAAACATCTTCACATCTGGCTCCACCAAGGAAAATGCTCATGAGCGGTCACTGGTAAACACACTTCCAACGAAAAAACATGCAACTACACGAATTTTCAGGCCATACTCATTATCTCCTTACTTACATTATACTTAAAGCAATATCTATGATAAACATATTGTAGGTAGTATATTTATTACCAATGATGCAGATATTGTAGGAAATATTACAATGTTTACTGATCTTAAAACTGTCCCCAAGTAATGTACGTGTACGGAAAATAGTATTTTTATTTGGTGATAAAGTAAGAAACTAGATATTCTTTGAAATAACTGTACTTGTCTAAATGGAAAAACGATATGAAAATTTCTTGTAATTTTATACTAAAGTTCCTAATAGGAACCAACATATCACTGATTAACCTAACCCTGTTTCTTATCCAAATTTTTAATTTCAAAGTAAGTAAAAAAGACTTATAGACATTTTCATTTAGTAAATATCAATTGATAAGTTCTTTAATTTATCTTATTTTTGTTGTTAATTTGTATACCTTTCTCACCTTGTATGTTACTTATAGACAGAGATAATTTATAGAGTATGATCACCCGAATGGCGGGAATTTCGCTTGCAACTAAAACATGAAATTATATTAATTTACGCTTATTTTCACTTTTCGTATGAAAATATGACTAAGGAAACAGCTATTATTTAAAAACTCTTTCTTTGATATAGTACACAACGGCATTTATAAAACTACGCTAAAATTTTAGTGTAAGCGGACTGTACATACCTTCCACCCCTATTTCCACATGAAGTTTTGGTACATTCCGAAGCGCGCGCTTACAAACAAGAGAAAGACGCGTTGGCTTCATTACGAAATGGAAAGGCAACTTCAAGTGCGGTAGAAATTTATTTGGAAATTTTTTTGGTTTGGAATCTTTAAAGTGTTGTATTATTATTTTAGTTGATATTTACCATCCTCACGCTAAATAGATCATCATAAAGTCACTATATGTTATTTAGAAGGAATTAAGTTACAAATTTATTAATTTGCTTTGCTTCACAAAGCAAACTTAAGTTCATTACTAATATGTAAAACACGCTGCATGTCTCTTAGTACCTGTCTGGCTTTCGAGGAATATATTGTCTTCTGTAATAAACAAACTAAGGGTATCATTTACACATTTAATAATCACAGTACAAGGTTTCTTTTTTCCCCAATTTTGCATCCATATATTTCTTTTCTTGCAGTGCTACTTATTCATCTTTTTGTACTACAGTTTTCTAATAGATGTTGAAAAGTTATTAACTTGTGTTTACTCTCTTATTCATTCTGTTACTTTCAAATTGACAAGATGCACCCAATTATAAGTAAGCTTTTTCTTTACCCAAGCAAAACTGACAGCAAGGTTAGTTACTTCATCAATATAGTTAACCTCAATTATTGTACCCACTTCGTTCTATCTACTAACTTGTTATGGAACTAAAACTTGAGCATTTTCCTGACGTATCTCTTTATATCTTGTTTCATTTTTCAATTCCTGTAATAAATTTTTATTGTAAGTCTTAAATTTTTTTCATCTATTATAATTCTTTCTACAACATGTTACATGACTTCAGTTTTTCTTTACATTTGATATTACTTTCAAATGAAGAATCATTTAGTGGCTGTAGTTTCAATTGCATTTCAAAATTATTTTTTTAATTTCTACACACAAAAAAATGACTTAGTTTTTTAAGGTTTCCAAGCCTTGTCCAAGTGTTGTGTTTAACAGTGACAAGATTACTTCTGCAAGACATCTGGTGGAGAAGGATTCATTGTTTTACCAGGAAGGTACTCATTTATTTATTTACTTATTATTTGATTATTTGACATGTTAGACAGTGAAATAAATATAAATTTAAAGTTGAATGCATAAAAATACAACAAAATATAGAATTCTAAAATAGGAAAGAAAAAATAGTAAGTTTAAGTGAAATAAGTGAACATATTTGTTTTAAATATTAAAAGCAGAAGCATTATTAACAGTGAAGTATTCTTCATTTTTGAGTTGGATTTATGAGTCACTATGTTTCACTCAACTTCACTTACTATGTTGTTGTACAATTGAAACGTTTTCAAGATCATTCAATCTCATCCTTAGCTGTTTGGTGACTCAGTTTGGTCACCAAACAGCTGAGGATGAGATCGAATGATCTTGAAAATGTTTCAATTATACAACATAGTAAGTGAAGTTGAGTGTAAATATAGTGACTCATAAATCAAACTCAAAAACATATTTGTTTTGTTGAGTCTGAACTCTGTCTTCAGGACTTGAAATGTCATCAGAATGTTCAAAGGTAGGCACAGAATTACCAATCAGTTATATGTATCACTTTGTATAATTGCAGGAGCTGTGGTTTGTTACAGATTCCTCTGCAGATATTTCTCACAGGGGCTTGAAGACATCGAAAGGTAGGAGAAGAGTTGGCAATTCCTCGCATGTACTGCCACTGTATCATTGTCTGGGTTTGCTTTGGGACATCCACATGCCTGATGCAACCAAGTTTAAAGATGTCCTTCGCTTGAAAGATGTTTATATTAACAGATTTATTCATAGGAAGGCCTCTGGGGGCCACAGGTAACTATCTCCCCAGGATCCTGCAGCTGACTTGGTGGCTGTGGAGGATGTGTTAGGGAGTAGTGTAGACAGCCAATGGGGCCTGCAGGTTGGGTACTGTCACTAACCCAGTCCTCTGTTTTTCCCAATGGTTAGGTCACAGTACTAACAATAGTGTATAAGTGAGCCAGGATGGGCAAAACCTGGAACCAGCTACCTCTGCATCCTGCTTGATTCCTCCATTGGCTGGGCAATGTCAGACACATGAACAAGGGCATTACATGCATTGAGAGAAATGTGCTACTAGTTTTGCTGTTGTTTTCTTGTTTCAGCTTTCAGGTTATAACAAGGTGAGGTATCTTGTATATTTCTTTTGTTGGTGGTATACTTCTCTCAGTAACTAACAGCTGAAGTGAACTTTTATCTTTGACTGTATCTTGTAACCTTATGTTCAAAGGTTATAAGTATTAAGCTTTTTTTTTTTTTTTTTTTTTTCCCCAGATATGCTCTCTAGGAAGGCATGTTCTGATGGCCCCAGCTACTGTATTGCTGGTTATGTAGTTATGGTATGTGACTCTAAGAACAGAGTGAGGTTAGCTGACCATTAGGTAGGGTTTAGTTAGGCAAAGAAGCTCCAGAGCTCACATAGCATCAATATAACCAACAAAACCTCATTTTTTCAAAATTTTCCTGGACCCTTTCCCCTTCTTGCCCCTGTACCTCACTGTGGTTTTGGGGGGGGGAGGGGGGGACAAACCAATATTTTCTCGTGTCCAATCTTTGCAGAGCAATAATTATTACTTAATATGTGTGAATGTTCTATACTTGTGCTTACTTCATCAATATGGAAAACAACAGCTTATAATCATCCATAGGAATACAAAAATGTTGGGACTTGTCTGCTTCACATCAGCTGTAGATCAACTTGCAGTATTGGCATCTTCTTCATTTTGGTCCCTTGTAGATGGTGTAGATGTCTAAGAGGTGGAATTTCAAAGTTCATGATTCTGTGCTTATGTTTTATGGATGATAATAATCTTATCCCACATGGTGAGTTCTAGCAGGTGATTCACTTCTTTTAATGGTCTGGAGTTTATATGTACGAGATGCATTCAAGTTACAACAACTTTTTTTTTTTTTTTTTTCCCCAGGACTGGGAGCAAATAGGAACTTCTAGCTTTTTAAAGCACATGTGAACTCTTTCTGAATGCGTGACAGAGATGGCAGCACTGCACCATGCACTGTACCATAGTGTGGTAGCGATAACAGTTAGGACTGTTTTTGATACTTAAAATAGCGACATTTTCATTGCAAGAACAGTGTGTAATCATTTGTTTTCTCCATCTTCATGGTGTGACATCTATTAAAATTCATCGACAGTTGAGTGAAGCAGTGGTGATGGTACCATGGATGTGTCTAATGTGTGTTCCTGGGTGCGACAGTTCAATGAAGACAGAACATCGTGTGACAACAAACCAAGACAGTCACGACCTCGCACCAGCCGGTCTGACGACATGATTCAGCAAGTGGAGAACGTTGTTTTGGAAAATCGCCGATTGAGCATTGCAGACATCACCTCCAAAATTGACATTTCCGTGGGATCTGTGTACACAATCCTGCATGATCTGAAAATGCGAAAAGTGTTCTGTCTTCATTGAACTGTTGCACCCAGGAACGCACATTAGACACATCCATGGTACCATCACCACATGCCTCACTCAACTGGTGATGAATTTCAATAGGTGTCACACCACGAAAATGGAGAAAACGAATGATTACACGCTGTTCTTGCAATCAAAACGGTCCTTACACTCATCACTGCCACTAGAGTTCTATGCACTGTACAGTGCTGCAATCTCTGTCACACATTCACAAAGAGTCCACATGAATTAAAAAAAGAAACCAGAAGTTCCTATTTGGTCCGTCCTGGAAAAAAAAAAAGTAGGTGTTATAACTTGAATGCACCTCGTCTTCCATGGAAACTTTCGTAAATGTGTGCTGGAACAGGTGAATTGTCAGTCAGTATTTTATGTTCTAGTTGTGCTCTTTGGTGCTCTTCTTATTGAAGTATACTCTAAGTAGGCTTTAAGGTTTTTGGTGGCCGATGTTTGGAATGTGCTTTCAACAACTTTAAGCTGAGCTTATTCTACAGAGCTAGGATTATATTGTTATATTATTCTTTTCTCCAATGTTTAGACTAGATAATGATTTTTGAGAATTTTTCATAGCTAGGTGATCAATGTTCATTAAATCATCTTTATCCATAAAAAGTACCGTGGGAAACCCATTAATCCAATCTTGAACAAATGTCCACTCAGAAAATCATGGCCTGTGATTCATCTGATCATTGCAACAGATGATTTTATAGGTTAGATCTGGAGGAATTGTTTTAAGTTTATTTTAGAGATCCTTCCAATTAAGTTTTTCAGTGGAAGTAAGATATTTGTCATAATGGTCTTGAAAATATTTTTAATTAATGTTTTAACTGTTTCATAGGGGATATTTTGTTTCATTGTTCGAGCAATATTGGATGCTTATTGGTCACTGTATAGGCTTGCTATTCCCAGAAATTCCACATTGAGATAGAATCCGTCAGAAAATTATATGTGTTTGGAGAAATTTAGTAACAGTGACATCAAAATTAATCGTCAAAACTATTTGTAGTCAATTTATTGACACTCGTCACTTTTTTTATATTATTGAGGGACTAGTTTCAGAAGCCATTGTCTCATTTTCAAACTCTCTCCAACTTGCGTGTTGTCTACTCTCCTCTGGTGGTGTAGCTATGAACTTCTTTGTCAAATTATCTACTGGTGGGACTTCAAAGTTCATTACACGATCCTTATAATTCCATATGAATATGTTCTCCCCTGTTGTTAGTTTACTTTGGTTTATCACTCATTTTAATAATTTTGGATTTGGATCAATGTCATGATTTTTGTTCCAAAAATGAACTGCTACTGCTGACTTATCTTATTGTTTCAATCTGATGTTTCTAAAGTGCTCCTTGACTCTGGTTTATGAAATCCCATCAGTTAACAGATCCGGAATATACCAAATAAATTGAAAAGTGCTACATAGGTCAAACTAAAAGAAATCTAAAAACCAGAGTCAAAGAAGAAACATCAGACTGAGGAGGGGAGAGTTTTTTCACGGATCTCCAGTTTCCCTCAGCATCTCATTCCACCAAAACCCCATCTTCATCTCATGCATCAACAGTGTCACCACCTGCAGTGCCGCGTGTAGTAAAAGTGGGCGTTAAACTACACATTTCAATTTCTATAAAGGTGAAACTTAAAACTTCAATTAAAGGCTTCTTAATTGCTTAGTTCATCCTTACGTATTATTTGTATCACATGTAATGCAACAAGCAAGTATCAGACAGATATCTCTAAAACTTTTGTTTATAGCAGTACATTTTGTTGAAAAATAAATTCAAATGTATTTATACCTCAGCAAGAAGTTAACATAGAAAACTTGTTTTCTGGACTTGAAACTTCAAAACAAAATACTCCAACAAATTTCCTTTTTTTGAATTTCAGGGTCCAAATATCTGCATCAATAAATCTCTTCCTTTCAACTGCATAATGCTGGAGCATGCTTTTTATTGAATTTGTCTCGCCATTAGTTCTCATTTCCTTTGATAGCGCAGTACACATCGTATGCTGATACTAGATTAATAAAAATTACTTCGGTGTAAAGAGTGTGAACTTTACAAGAAACTGATGATGCACCATATCAAGGCTCATATTGAAACAGAAGGCCTTTTTGTACAAATAGGAAGTACAGTAACTGGAAAATGCATTCAATAAATTTTCAATAGCTTCAAATTTTTGTATTTGTCATTCATTAGTAACGGTTGGAGGGATGTACACTCACATGCATTACAAGTTAGCTGGACACAGAGTATGAATGACGCCAGATGTACAGTATGACCATCAAATGTGCATATGTCAAAAACAATATAACATATTACACTGCGAACTGGTGAAGAATTGCCTTTAAGTGTATGCAGATGCAAAGTTAAGGTATAGTATAATGTATTTGTTTTGTTTCCTCTCGCTGTGAGGCAGTTGTCATATGATACCTACTTGCAGTTGTTTACATGCATAAGCAATAACAGTTCTATATGCGTGCGATATGAAGAGCGATCGGGTTGCAAGCCCTCATTCGGTAAGTTTCGTTTAACTCCGTAAGCATAGATACAACTTTGAAATTTGAAATGCACTATACACCGACATCTAGTGGCTAATACGCTAAGCTTTATAATGTCCAACAGTACTATATGTGCGCGATATGCAGAGCGATCGGGTTGTAAGCCCTCATTCGGTAAGTTTCATTTAACTCCGTAAGCATAGATACAACTTTGAATTTGAAATGCACTATACACTGACATCTAGTGGCTAATATGCTAAGCTTTATAATGTCCCCCATATTTCCTTTTGATCAATTTTGAGATTAATTAGCTAACCAGTTTACAACAATTGTATATTAGAATTAGAACTTTAGTTCGTCCTTGGCAACATATTGTCACCCAATTATCGGGAAGCACAACAAACGACAGCTGAGTAAGGGACCAGAGGCCGCGCCACACCCACTCATTTGTCTCCTGTCACTAACTGAAGGGATGATTAGGAGAGGGATTGCGGGCCACTGAGCCGTCTCTTTACCCTCCCCCTAGGTTCTTGAACGTGCGGGTTGTTTCGTCTAGTCTGGAAACTTCCAGATTGGCCAGCTGGTCTTATATATAAGCGACGCGCCGGGCCGGAGTCAGTCAGTCAAGTCAGTCAGTTCTTGGCAAACAGCTGTGAGGAGCGCCCAGTGAGGGGACGGACTGGGTATGTGCATCGGAGGAGTTTACGTAATCGCGAGTGCAAGTGGAACTTTAACGGACGAACTGGTGAATCGTAATTGTGTGCATTACGTAATTCTGTGTAATTGGCAAGTGTTCAACTGTAAGTCGGTGGAAATAAAGAACATTTTTTGAGTGGTGCAATTGGACTTTTCATTTCACGAACCCATTAAGTCACAATATACATGTTATGAAACACGTCAAAATGTATAAATACAGTATATACAGTCAAATTGATTATATACAATATATGCAGTAATCAGCTTTTCTATGGTTTCCCTGTGGTATTTGCATAGACTAATTTACTACAAGAAATGTCATATGAATACTACAGGTTTGAAATGTACTATGCTCCCAGTGCTCATTTACATGGTTATAGTTCTAAAAATTCATTACCCGTATAAAAATAGTGTGCATGCAAAAATTAGTTAACCTTATTCTTAAAGTGTTTTAATGATGCAGCTTGTTTAAATGAATATGGAAGTTTATTATATAACATTATCCCTTTGTAGTTAAAGCTTCCTTCATAAAGGGCTCGTTTGGTGCATTCGAATTGCCAGTTTTGTCCTTGTTACGAGTGTGGTGGTCATGTACATCAGCATTTACTTGAAAATGATTTACATTTGTATGAACATTTGAGGATGTTATGGCTCTCGAAAGGGGACACCTCCGTATAACTGTAATCTGAATGCAATTGTGATGGCGTAGGAAAACTAAGGAATGTTTTCATAGGATGAAACGTTACTTGTTATATCTTTGCTGATCTTACACACTATTTTGCTGAACTGTTTTTCAAGGTTGACCACCCTGCAGAAACAAAAGAGCATTAGCTCTCGCTTCTTCCCCTCTGCCCGCACTCTTCATATCTTGCACGTACTGTACAGTCCATATGCAGTATATCTATGGGAAAACATACACGCCTCCGGCCTTTATTCATTTGTTATTTAAAAGCTTCACAATTAGTTATGTGACAAAAAGACCTTTTGGTTTCCTCAAATACCTTTGAAGCATTGGTGTTGAATTCCATAAGGCCCCACATATTGTTGCGTATAAGGTCTGAACAAGATTTGCAAAATATTTTAATTATTGTAGGTTCACATTTCATTTCGTGGTAAGCTCTAGGTTTTAGCAGGAACTAACAAGTTGAGACAGGTTGGATGACTCAGTGATCAGAGTAAACAGTGGTATTGACATGCCAGCTCATATGTCTGCTGTTAAATCGACAGAAAAATTAAGAAGAGTCATTCTTGGTTTGCACAAGACTGCACCATAGGATGTAAACCCTCTGTGAAGAACCGCTGAGTTGTATGATGGTAGACATTTTGGAAGCCAGTTCTATTTAAATGATTACAGCCAGTAAGGAAGGGTTAGTCGGATCACAGTCAGATCGTAGTTAGTCAGTCATCAGTTAAATAGGCAGTTGGTTAGATTCATTGGAGGCTGCTACCTGTAAATAGTTCTACAAAACTCAACTCATCAAAGTGAACCAGCCACCTCTTGTTCAGAACTCTACGCCACTCTCCATAAAAGGTAATGTTTTATCATGCATTAATTGATTTAATGTTTGTCTTGATTAAACCCTTTATCTCTTCAAGATAGAGGTGAGCCTTGTTTGAATTGACTCCCCCAATCGTTAAAATATACTTGTCAGTGTTATGGAAAACCCATCACTTTATTTTAACTCTACTCATGTCCCTAACCTTTGACCTGTTTAGCTCTACCATCTGCTCCCTTATCCTTTCAGTAGCTACACCCCGAGTTGTTGATTAGGTTTGTAAGTCCTTCAACCCCCTTACACTCCTGGTTTGCAACAATATGCTGTACATAATGTTAATGCAATTTTGTATTAAGTACAACTGTTTAAATTTGTTTAGTTAAAATAATCATACTTTTCTTAATTTTTTCATTCTTTTACTGCATTTCTTTGTACTTGAAAATATCACATAATACAATAATGTTAAGAGAAAGCAGATCCATAATTATATTAAGAACTGATGACTGTTAAAAATACAAAATAACAGGAAAAATGGCAGCAAATCAAAAGCTGGAGAACAATGAAACATTTACATTCATTACTAGTTATTTTGAATTGTTTTAATATGTCTGCTTCATAATTTACCATTAATTTAAAATAAGAGTTGAGTAGCAAGTGATAAAGCTAATTAAAGATTGCTTGAACATAAAATAAAAACAAGAAAACAAAAGGAAAGAGAGAAAAAGAAAAGACATCTTTTAAATTACAAAACTGGTCTGCCCTTAGTTACAGATTAATGCACAAAAATACAGAGGTATACAAGTATTAACAAATACTCAAATAGTCAATGAGCAGATTATGCACAGCTTTTGTTTTATTAGCAAAATGTATATTTAGTTTTATAATGCCAACACCAATATATGCCAACACCTTATAGGGTTACTGACATAAAGCTATCTGTGTCATTCCTATTGAATAGCAGTAGTTTGTCAGCTTTCACTGCAAAACCATAAACAAAATGTTCACTTTATTAAATATACAACATCTATTCTATGAGAAGCTGATAAATAAAGAACAGACCTTTACAATAAGTTAGGATAAATGGTAATATGCTAAATATGAAACAATATTCATTCTATTCCATTCATCCCCACATAAATATATTTTTGGAAATGGGGGTACATTCACCGTTTGCATATCTAATTTTCACACAAAGGAACAAAACCTAGCAACTTGTGAAACATGCTAGAGACAACTAATAATTTATTGGATTGGACTGACTACAATTTCAGCAGTTTTCATTAAATTAAATTTTAACTCACGTTTGTAAGGAATGCCACAAGAATCACACCATCAGTTCTTTTGCACACACGCACAAAGCATACAATCCTTTATATTAAAATCTATAGGCAATTTCAATCTGAAACAATGGTTAAACATTCTGAACTAAAATAGTTTAAATATTGTTAACAAATTGACAGTGGCTATTAATCAGTGATGAGTTTACAATAAATATCCATTACTGTATCCATGAAAGCCTATTCATAGATAGTAAAATCTTAGCTGACATATTTCTTTCTTTTTTTGTGAAAAATGCCTCCATGGAGAAGCTGCTCAGTAACAAAGATTCTTGAAAGATTATGTAATTCAACATTCTAGTGGCGTAATTTCAAAATAAAATTAAACTTTTAAAAAGCCACACTCAAATGTTTTTTAGTTCTGCAGACAATTTTGGTGATCCATGTATAATGGAATTAACACAGTGCAACACGACTTCTTGTTTCCAAAGAAATGTTAGAATCTTATAATGTGATAATTTTAAATTTAGGCACGCAAATGTGTAATTTGGAGACGAGCACAACAAATTTTCCATCTGCATATTATTTTTGAGTATTTATAATCAATCACAATTCTTTCCCTCCCCAAAAGAGTATCTGTTCAAGTTTTTGAATTGGTTTATGAAACACAAAATATTAAAATTTCATATACCATGTTAACAAAGCTGCTGCATGGCTTAACATTCACAATTAATGTTCAGCAATAATTATGTGGTGGAGCTTGAGGTGAATTTAGTAGGCTGAATGATAGATGTTTTGCGAACTGGCACAGTCTCTGGCGTAGGAATGGCGTCGCCTGTTGCATATCCTAGAACAGCTGCTGGTGGGCGGGCCTTTGCTGCAGATTTCTGTTTTGCCATCTGATAGTCTCCCGAATCAAAATACTTTTGCTGCCAATCAAAACAAAATATTATTACAAAATATATCACTACATAACTGGCTCTTTTTAACTTTCTCTACCATGTTCCTTGGGTAGAGGTACATACCATGCAAAAGTTTGATATATTCTACCAGAAATACAAGTTTTGAGGCACTTGAATTTAGACATTTAAATAAAAAAAAGTAAACCATTTTGAATACATGTGTCTAAAACAGTTCTGACAATTTGTGGTTATGAATGTTTATTAGCTATAAGACTTAAAATGTAAAATGTTGGTTGCATGCAATAGATACACATAATAAAACAGTGACTGAGGTGAACTATTCATGCACCAATATCTATTGCAGGTGCCCTTGTTTTTGTTTAAATCTTACAACTACTTTCACAATCACAGGACAATCTGTATGGAGTTAGGAGAAATGCTTTATGCTTTTTACGCCCGATTTCACCAACAGATATTAACACTTAACACAAGTTTAGCAATAGTTAAAACAAAAATTGCATTTCACCAACAAGTGTTAACGTTGTTAAATCTCTTGTTAAACCAACAAGCCAAATTTTTGTTAAGCCCTTAACAATTGTAAATAGTCAATATGGCAGGCAAAACGCAGCTGTTGATGTTGATTGGCTGTATTTAAGACCATCTGAATGACATTCGTAAGAGAGTACGACCTAGGAGCAGAAATTATATTGAGGAGCTATCAGATGGAGGTATAGACTGTCAAAACAAGTTGCTATGTAGGTTACTGCTGAAGTACAAGAGAGGTTAGAACATGCATCGAAAGGAATATGTCGATCTCCCTTTGGCTTCAAGTATTAATAACTTTGCAATTTTATAATTCACTGAATTCACTGTCCACCTCCCGTCTTGAAACGTTAAAGTCACTTGTCCTTCTTAGCTCCTTTTAAATTTACATACTACTGAGTTACAATACGCATCGAAAGCAATATGCCGATTTCGACTTTGCTTCAAGTATTAATAACTTTGCGATTTTATAATTAACTGAATTATGTGGATAATACATGTCCACCTCTCATCTTGAAACGTTCAAGTCACTTGTCCTTCCCACCTCGTTTTAAATTTACATAATACTGACGATGTTGGTGACACATGCATTTGAATTAAATTCATTTCCAATCTTTTCCCACATGACATCTTTCTCTTTTACATTCACCACATCTGTCCTATTTATTTTCCACAATATCCTTACACTTCGTCACCAATTCAATTAACAGTTCTTTCTCCATCTATGAGAAATTTGTCTCACGGCTTTTGTTTACGAGTTTGTTTACCTGCCATTTTTCCAGCTGTGTGCAGACAAAAATGAAAACAAATGCGCATCTCAGTACATTCAGAAAATAATACGACTCATCCGTAGCCTTCTATAGCTGCAATATTTACAAGTCTCTTGGCATTAACGCGTGTTTGTTAACATTTTCATAAAACAGGTTGGTGAAATGCAAGAAATTTAACAGTAGTGTTAGCGCTGTGATAATTGTTACATTACATTTATTAATGTTGATTTTAACATCTGTTGGTGAAATCAGGCATTAGTCTACTTTAAAAACATGGTACATTAAAAATGTAATTTTTTATTTACTTAATTCAAAGTAATAGATTATCATTATTTTTCAGCAACTTTTGAGATGTTTCCTCTCCTAGGAATGTTGCATCAAATGAGAAGTTTTGACCTGAGAAGTCTGGACTCGCAGAGCATTGTTTTGATAACGATCATAGAGCCAACTTTCGGGAGACGACCATCTTGGCAAAATGCAACAGTTACTGGGAGAGGAGAGTTAAGGAGACTTTGATCATTTACTCCAAGAGGAGGACGCTTAATCGTGATGCTGGATTTCAGTTCAGCTCCTCTTGGAAACCAGCTTTAAAAATGGAAATCCATTGATTTAAGAAGCAAAGATCAATACAGCTTGATAATCAAGTTAAGTAGTTACGTTGACCCAATTAATTTTCTATACTCACGCCATCTCCTGACATGGCAGTTAATTTACTGAAAACAATCTTTTGTTCAGTGATGTAAATATTGGTAGTGTTTTGTCTTTGTTGAGATTTGTGTTATATACAGTGATACATTTGTGGTTAAACATTTATTAAAATATCCTGATGATGGGAGAGATTTACGCTTCCGAAATGTCGATTTCTAATTGTTTTTTCACCTGGCTTGTTTCCAGAGAAATCTCGAACATATTCGTTGCTAGGAAAGCTTCATGTCTTGTTTTAAGTAAATTGTTTGCAGAAATGCTTTTATTATACATTTTGCTCTAGGTACAAGAGGAATAGAGAAGGTTGAAATAATCGTCTAATATTTAAAAACAGATCACTAAATTGTGACTTTGAAATTTAATTTTCCATGCATGCCCACACGAAAACAATGAGTAGTTACTTGAACTCCAGAAACACTATGTACAAGTGTAGATAAAGAAATGCACAACAATTGCATTTTGAAATACACTTAATAGAAAGAAAATTGCACAAATGAACATCTTAGAGCTTTTTGCTACATATTGCCTACTTTCTCAACACATTTCTTTCATCATAGTACCAGTTTCATTATACCCAATTATAGCATCTGTTTATTACCAATTTATCTTTTGCCGACCAAGAATTTCTTCACAAGACCAAATAATGAAAATCTGATGGTGTGATGTCTGAACTAAGTGTGATTGTTGGAGCACCTCCCAACCAAATTCGTTTTTCTCATAAATAACAGCAGCAACATGGAGGTGAACATTATCATGAAGAAGTTTCACATCTTCAATGTCAATGTTACAGTATTTGTAAGAGGACACAAGACCGCAGCATTCACAATGGTCCCATGTTCAGTAAATTCCACCAATAAAACACCACTCATACCCCAGAATACTGCCACAAGCATTTTCTGAACAAATCACCTATTTTTATCTGTTGTTTCAGGAACATGTGTTCCCATCTTCAGAATGTGTCCGACTGAAAGATACTTATTTTCTGCAATAATTTTTGTCTACATCTTATGGTTCAACAATTATACAAAATTAGGTAATTCTTTTGAAATGAAGAGGTCTTTACATACTTTTCACAGAAAATTCAATATACACATTTTTTATGCAAATACATATGGTATTTTAATCAGTTGTTAAGAGCATTTTTGAAAATCTGAGAAATAACATTCATGTAAAGGGTAGTTTTATTTTGGGGAGGGGTGTAGGGGGTGGTTGAAAATGTAAGTTTGGTCATAAGGCTCTTAAGAGTTGCTACCCTAATGAGCTCATAGCAGCAACTGCCTGCACTAGCATGAGGCCTTTGCCCTTCAGTGATGGATTGTCTGTTTCTCCTGACATATAACCTCTCCATCATTAGTGAAGTAGTGGGGGAGAAAGTGACAGTAACCAAATATGTACTTTATAGAATTTATCTTAGCAGGCAAATCATATGACTTACCCGGTTTGCAAGTCTTTTTAGTGAGGAAGTAGGGGAGAAAGAGACAGTAACCAAAATATGTACTTTATAGAATTTATCTTAGCAGGCAAATCATACAACTTACCCGGTTTGCAAGTCTTTTTAGTAAGGAAGTAGGGGAGAAAGAGACAGTAACCAAAATATGTACTTTATAGAATTTATCTTAGCAGGCAAATCATACAACTTACCCGGTTTGCAAGTCTTTTTAGTGAGGAAGTAGGGGAGAAAGAGATAGTAACCAAAATATGTACTTTATAGAATTTATCTTAGCAGGCAAATCATACAACTTACCTGGTTTGCAAGTCTTTTTAGTAAGGAAGTAGGAGAGAAAGAGACAGTAACCAAAATATGTACTTTATAGAATTTATCTTAGCAGGCAAATCATACAACTTACCTGGTTTGCAAGTCTTTTTAGTGAGGAAGTAGGGGAGAAAGAGACAGTAACCAAAATATGTACTTTATAGAATTTATCTTAGCAGGCAAATCATACAACTTACCTGGTTTGCAAGTCTTTTTAGTGAGGAAGTAGGGTAGAAAGAGACAGTAACCAAAATATGTACTTTATAGAATTTATCTTAGCAGGCAAAGCATATGACTTACCCGGTTTGCAAGTCTTTTTAGTGAGGAAGTAGGGTAGAAAGAGACAGTAACCAAAATATGTACTTTATAGAATTTATCTTAGCAGGCAAAGCATATGACTTACCCGGTTTGCAAGTCTTTTTAGTAAGGAAGTAGGAGAGAAAGAGACAGTAACCAAAATATGTACTTTATAGAATTTATCTTAGCAGGCAAATCATACAACTTACCTGGTTTGCAAGTCTTTTTAGTAAGGAAGTAGGGGAGAAAGAGACAGTAACCAAAATATGTACTTTATAGAATTTATCTTAGCAGGCAAATCATACAACTTACCTGGTTTGCAAGTCTTTTTAGTGAGGAAGTAGGGTAGAAAGAGACAGTAACCAAAATATGTACTTTATAGAATTTATCTTAGCAGGCAAAGCATATGACTTACCCGGTTTGCAAGTCTTTTTAGTGAGGAAGTAGGGTAGAAAGAGACAGTAACCAAAATATGTACTTTATAGAATTTATCTTAGCAGGCAAAGCATATGACTTACCCGGTTTGCAAGTCTTTTTAGTGAGGAAGTAGGGTAGAAAGAGACAGTAACCAAAATATGTACTTTATAGAATTTATCTTAGCAGGCAAAGCATATGACTTACCTGGTTTGCAAGTCTTTTTAGTGAGGAAGTAGGGTAGAAAGAGACAGTAACCAAAATATGTACTTTATAGAATTTATCTTAGCAGGCAAATCATATGACTTACCCGGTTTGCAAGTCTTTTTAGTGAGGAAGTAGGGTAGAAAGAGACAGTAACCAAAATATGTACTTTATAGAATTTATCTTAGCAGGCAAAGCATATGACTTACCCGGTTTGCAAGTCTTTTTAGTAAGGAAGTAGGGTAGAAAGAGACAGTAACCAAAATATGTACTTTATAGAATTTATCTTAGCAGGCAAAGCATACAACTTACCCGGTTTGCAAGTCTTTTTAGTGAGGAAGTAGGGTAGAAAGAGACAGTAACCAAAATATGTACTTTATAGAATTTATCTTAGCAGGCAAATCATATGACTTACCCGGTTTGCAAGTCTTTTTAGTGAGGAAGTAGGGTAGAAAGAGACAGTAACCAAAATATGTACTTTATAGAATTTATCTTAGCAGGCAAATCATATGACTTACCCGGTTTGCAAGTCTTTTTAGTGAGGAAGTAGGGGAGAAAGAGACTGACCAAAATATGTACTTTATAGAATTTATCTTAGCAGGCAAATCATATGACTTACCCGGTTTGCAAGTCTTTTTAGTGAGGAAGTAGGGTAGAAAGAGACAGTAACCAAAATATGTACTTTATAGAATTTATCTTAGCAGGCAAATCATACAACTTACCCGGTTTGCAAGTCTTTTTAGTAAGGAAGTAGGGTAGAAAGAGACAGTAACCAAAATATGTACTTTATAGAATTTATCTTAGCAGGCAAATCATATGACTTACCCGGTTTGCAAGTCTTTTTAGTGAGGAAGTAGGGTAGAAAGAGACAGTAACCAAAATATGTACTTTATAGAATTTATCTTAGCAGGCAAATCATATGACTTACCCGATTTGCAAGTCTTTTTAGTGAGGAAGTAGGGGAGAAAGAGACAGTAACCAAAATATGTACTTTATAGAATTTATCTTAGCAGGCAAATCATACAACTTACCCGGTTTGCAAGTCTTTTTAGTAAGGAAGTAGGGGAGAAAGAGACTGACCAAAATATGTACTTTATAGAATTTATCTTAGCAGGCAAATCATACAACTAACCCGGTTTGCAAGTCTTTTTAGTGAGGAAGTAGGGGAGAAAGAGACAGTAACCAAAATATGTACTTTATAGAATTTATCTTAGCAGGCAAATCATACAACTTACCCGGTTTGCAAGTCTTTTCTGTAAAAAGACAGAATGTCCGCTCATTGGTCTGCCTGCCAGTGGAAATTTAGCTTTCAATTTTTCCTCTTCTTGTTTTTCCAATTCTGTTGCTGAAACCTGCAAACAGAAAGTCAGTGATTTGCTACAAATACTTTCAAGTTCATAAGCTATTTTAATAGGGTCTTTATTATTTACAATAGTAGTTTTTGGTACCTTATTTATTAATGAACATGATTCAATTTATAAGAGGGATCTTTCACTAAGCTTCTTGTGATGACAATATACTGATGCCACCTTCCTGGCAACTGCATTATTACTTCATGCAACAGTGTTTGGGATACTATGCATCCACTTGTGGACAGTTACCTGCAATTCCTTTACTGCCGAACCTTTTAGCTTATAGTAAGTCTCATGTTGTCCAGTGAAGTGTGATCAGATGCAGTCAGATCCAGTGAATATGTTGAGTGTAGCACAATAAACCACAGTGATTTAATTGCTGGTGTAGTACTGCACGTTCTGATGGAAGAGCACTCCTTTCGACTACTTTCCTTATCGTCATTGATGAACATCACATCAAGTGAAGGTTTCTCAGCACAGTCTGCTGTTGACAGTTGTTCCATGTGGAAGTCAGTCCATTAGCAGTATGCCTCAAATGTCCCAAAAGGCAACATCACAGTACACGGTGTTCACTTTTATCTGTGATTTTACCGTGAAAAATTTGATGTCATCAATAGCATTGCTGATGGAGCGAGTTTATATATGATTCCGTAACGACTTGCGATCATATTTGATGTGATGACAGCAGCTATGAGACCTCCCTCTACCGGAAGGTAAATATACTACTTGAGAGGTGGATCTGCCCGCGTAATATAAAGGTGCATAATTTCGCCTGGTGCGTAGATACGATAACTGTTTTTAAAAAACTATATACTGCAAAGCTAATTATGCAGCCATAAAAGTATTCCATGAAGAATATACAAAATAAGCCAATGAACACTTATTTCATAATGAACATCTGTTTTTCTGTTACAGTAGACATATATGCATATTGTAAACCTGTCACATAAAATAGAAATATTTCAATTTGATCTCAATTCTTTATTATCACCCACAGTTTCCTCACACTAACTTCATTACAAAACCAGAAGATTAGCAGAACATGTTCTAGGAATGAAAAATGAATTAAGTGTTATATGTACAAAGCTTGTATCCAAGTCTAAACAAGAAAATATCTCTAGCACATAGTCTTATGTGTCTATTTTCTTACATTTCCTTTCTCTCTTCCCCTTATACACTGTCTGTATTGGGAGAAGGTATGCTTTAGGCCTTTCTGTCATAACATTTATTGCTTCTAGATTGGGACCAGTCACTTTATAGTGTCCAGTGTCTCTCTTTCTGCGAGTAACTGATCCTGTATCTTGGAAATGTTTGATGCACTTATTGGTTTTAAAAGACATAAGGATACCAATATTAATAGACATTTTAATTAAGTGTGAGAATGACAAAAAATTTATATTGTATACTGATAAAGCGAAAGACGTTTATTTTGCAAACAAAAGTCAATTTGATGGTACCTGGACACATTTGACAAAATTATGCTGCGAGGGACTTGTCTGAATGCCGGATAGCATTGCATAAACTCCTCTATGTAGCAGTTTAAATTATATTTATATGTCACACCAACTTTAATGCCGATACAAAAGTAGCATTCAACCATGAAGACGAGGTGCTCTGTGTTCATATCCAGGGGAAGCCAGTTGTATTAGCTACTAGCGCAACCACAGAGTGCTGTAATTTGTTTACTGTTCGACAAAAATTACAGCTTCTTCTCCATAGAGGGCACTATGATTTCAAGATAGACTCACCAATCAACTATGACATCATTCTTGTTCAATCGGAGGGAGGGAAATAACGAATAAAAATGAACACCATGTATCCACTGTTTTTGACAGTTGTTCCTCTTGGAACTCATTCCATTAGAGGTCCCCAGGGTCTCAAAAAGCAAGATCACAGTATTCACCCTGCTGTTGAAAGTTGATCCATACGGAAGTCAGTCCATTAGCAGTATACCACCAGGGTCCCAAAAGCCAGATGCTCTAGCAGTATGCCACAAGTGTCCCAAAGAAAGATCACAGGACGACGTAGTGCTGACAGTTGCCAGTCCAGCAATATGTCACAAGTGTTCCCAAAAAATGGAGATTATCTGCTTACCTGAGATAAAGCAGCATAAGATGTCTTGTGCCTACAGACACCTAGGATGTTTCTAATGCACGGACTGGACACTTTTTTTTTCAGGTGACTAATCACACCATGATTCGTTACTCGTCACTTAAAAAAAAAAAAAAAAAAACAGGATCTTCATTTCCAATAGTGGTCAATTTCAATGCTGCTGTACTTCTGAGTGTGTGTTAAGTCCCGTAAAACCCAATGAACACCTTGTGTAAAGCATGACATTTCCCAACTCCTGAAGGAAAGATATGCAATAGCACTGACCAGTATAAGAGAAATGGGGTTCAGTGTTTCACCTGCTGTGAGTGCTAAGTGCAATGTATTGTTTGGCAACTTCTCCAAGTTCTGATAACATTCTTGCTCCCCTACGACTTCTCATTTTCTCTTTTATAGATATGGAGTTTTATGTCTTACACAAGCTGTACACACACTTTTTCACATCAAAATTGTCCTGAACAATGGTGTAGAGTTGCACAGCCTGTCTGCTATTCCAGTTTATCAAAGGTTAAGCACCTATTAATTCAGACAAGCTCATATTACCAAGACTGGGATATTGATGGATGAGCAGCACTCACATTCTTGTGTGCATATTATCTTCCACTGGTGAACCCAGTTATAAACAGTCTTCTGCACAGAAGCATTTGGACCACATACTGTAGTAAAACATTTATAAATATCTGCTGTTTAGACTTTTGGAGAAACTTTCTTTAGTGCGACGCAAGAATATTTTCTAAGTCCAACAGTGAATTTATACACATGCATAAGCAGACAATCTGCAGTCCTCGTGTTGCAGCCTACATGAGAAAGATATGTAACACTTGTAGTCAACCTCTGCAAAAATGCCGCAGACATCTGTCCTACACCGGTGTAAAAGGGCATGTGGATGCGATTAGCGCGGATCAGTTTTGGAAAATACTGACCATGTTTCCTTTCAGGTTTTATTGCTTTACAAAAGCAGGCTTGCTGTCCAGCAAAAGTGCCAATTGTACTGTTAGAAGTGAAGGCTGTTTGTTCTGTGTGTTCTTCAAATATTTAAGATTCGTTCAGTACGTTGTTGAAAATTGGAAATTGGCTCGACAAAACAGTAAAATGTAGGAGCTTGCAGACTGGTTCGGCTACTGCCGCAAATTGTGTCCGATTTTACCAACAGATGTTAAAATTGACGTTAACAAATGTAATATAAAAATTGTCATTGTGCTAACACTAATGTTAAATTTATTTAGGTACTCCTTTGTGTTAGTTTGCCAGTGTAAGTAAGACTGTGGGCAGCATTGCGTTGAGTGGAGAAACAAGGATAGTTTGGCTGCACTGAAATCTTCAATATGGCTACATATGCAGTAAGAAAATAAACAATAACGTTAAAAGAATGCCCTCCAGCATAAAATTGCACTAAAAAGTAAAGAAATTATATTAACAATCATGGTTGTATATAAAAACATTGAAAAATGTGAAGGACTTTCCTTAGAAAAAGGGAAAATGCCTGTATTTCAATCTCCGGGAAAGACCTACAAAGTTGGAAAGGAGTTACTGAATGGGAAACCATTCTTGCTGTTCCACTGCTGTGACATGCTTTTGTATATCAGAGAGTATCACACAGATGATAACACAACTGAGTCAGTTTGTACTCAACTGTAACACAATGGCCAGAAACAGTAATGCAGAAGCAGTTGTTTTTCGTTAATATGGGAAAATCTCTTTGGTTTGAGAAAGTTGGGAAACCTGCAAAGTGTCTGTTGATCAGAAATATAGCACAGCTAGCAAGTTTTATTAGAATAGTGGATAAGTTGAATATTAAAGAATTATTAGATCCGTAACTTATTTTTTTATTCTAAACCCCTAAACATTGTTTATCGTTCAATTTTGTTATTTTAAATTTATTAAAAAAAGAATTCATTGGAAATTATTAAAAACTTTAGTAGAAAGTGAACGAGATTAAGAAACAACGGAAGGTAAGCTTGTAATTAAATACATAGAAACGAAGGAAAACGAATAATGTTAATGTGTTTATTAATTTAATTTAAATTATAAAAAAATTATTTGAATGTTAAATTATTTAAATATGATTTAAACAAAAGATTACATAAATTGCACATGTACACATTAACAGAATATTAAACTTACAGAAGAAGTGTATAAGAATTATGTACAGTATTCCTAAAATAGAAACTTGTAGACATGTGTTTATTAGAGAAAATATTCTAACCATTGTTATCACTATATGTATATAAAAACATTCTTTTAACTGTAAATAGTACAAATGGTATGCTAATGAATAGTGAAATACATTCACATAATACCAGACAAAATATGGATTTCCATAGAATAACAGTAAATAAAAAGAAAATTAATACTGATCCATACATTGTAGGCAGTATACTGTACAATAAACTACCAGCTAAAATTAAGTCCTGTGCAAAAAATTCTTTTAAAAATAAGCTAAAGATGTATCTCATTCATAAATGTTTGTATAAACTGGAAGAATTTTAATTTGAGTTGTTATGAACTATGCATATTTGTTGATTTTTGTTATTATTATTATTATTATTATTATTATTATTATTATTATTATTATTAATTTTATTACTATTATTACAAACTTTTTGTATAAAATAATTGATTTTTTATAAACTTTGTAAATATTGTAAATAGTCTCTGACAATGTCAGACACTCTGTATGAGTATTGACAATAATAAATTACTACTACTACCTAATATGGTAAGAAAAAGTGGGTCATTGAAGATGACTTGAATCAATGAGAAATTATTGAATTGCCACAGCAACAGCCAGTTCCATAATTTCAGATTAGCCAGAATTAGTTATTCTGTGTGGGAACGCCGTGAAGTTAGGTAACAAAATATTCTCAGTGTGAGGGAACACAATTTCAAGCTTTATTGTGTAAAGTTATAAAAGTGTTTGATTTAACTCTGTAAAGGAAACTGATGCTTCTAAAATTACTTGTTAATTTGTGTTACCCGTTATGTTAACTTCATATAGAATTAAAAATTGGGGTATTTAAAAAGAAGTTGAACAATTCTTTCATCCCATTTGGTAAATTAGTTCCATCCAATTCCTATCCGAGACTATACCTAAGATAAGAGATTTTCATGTTTCGAGTGGAACTTCCTGGATAATATCTAGAGGAATTGCTCAACCTGAGACGCAAGATCTGAGCACAAGCTCGGTTTGAGACAACTTCGAGACCTGGAACATCGGCACCATTCCCAAGAACAGGATGCAGCAAAATCCCAACCCTGAGAACCTGATGCAGATTTAGTTCCCTAGAGGACCTGGGTGCATTCTATGGCAGAGAACCAGAGCATAACACTCTAGTCCACTACAAAGGACTAAAAGTGCATGCAAAATTATTAAATTTTATATGAAAAGTCCACTATTCAAAATCTATGAGTTCTCATCTTTTGTAGGTGTAATATGAACTATGAGTTCTATAACCATGTTTTACATGAAAAACTTCCAACCGCTGCTATATCAGACAAGAATTATACCTTTAAGTTCCAGCTCCAGGCTCACTGATTTTCATCAGTACATAAGATAAACATTTAACTTTTAAATATTAATAGGAACTGCACATATAATATATTCTATATGTTTTGTTTGATGTGTCCAAACTTTTGATTTGACAAAGGCTGAACTGTTTTGCCAAAGATGGCAATGCTATGTTTAAAGTGAGACACAACCAAATGTGCCACAGGTATAATAGGTTGTTATCCTTCTCATTTACTTTATGAGTAGGTATAAAACTTTTACCATAACCAGAATGGCTTTAAGAAGAAAACCAGGTTAAGTGACAGGAGAATTTATTGAAAAAGTTACCTAAAATAGAAAGTAGGATGAATCGTTTTGGTTGATACAAAATACACTTTTTGTATTTACGAAACTAAACTTTGGCTCAAAAAATAATTAGAGTATTTTTAGAACATCTTAAGCATTGATTAAAACAAATCGGTCGCGAGTGTTCAAGTAAATATAGTTCAAGTAAATAATTATAAAGTCCTTAATAATACATAGCTTATAAATTCCAGGCTTTTGTTAGAAATACTATGCCATCCAACTTACGTCTTCTGCCGTATTTTCATCATTTTCACCCTCAGCTGTTGACTGCTCTTCATTAGGTGCCACACCTTCTTCTTTTTCAGACATTGCTAAAGGTTTCTTCCTAAAATCAAGAAATTAATCTAATTTTATATTACTGCTCCATACATTGCAGACTTTCTATTTCGTAATGCCTTCAGCCTTGGAGTTTCAACTATTTTCCTTTAATTTACTGACTGTAACGGCACTGAATAATTGTTTCTACCAAATTAGGTATATCATTGAAAATAACCTACATACAACCGTATTAAGCATTTTACCTTCACAATATACGGCTTTTATGAATTTCTCGTCTTCCACCTTAGCAGTTATGCATTCATGCACTACCAGCCTTGCCACAATAATACTTAAATCAAAAGTGATTCATTCAAATCTATTTGAAAAATATTGCTGTCAGGCGTAATTTTTCTATTGTCCTATAGCTTAAATGGAACAGTTTTGCCTGATAAAAGCAGCCAGATATATTTTAGGATGAAAAATAAAATTTGGTTCAGGAAGCACAATTCTTTCTTTCTTTAATTAATTTTTAACTTGGGTGTTTATTACCACATAAAAGCACATCTGTTGGTAGCAATGTATTTGTCAAAGTATTGTGGCGGTCGATTAGCAAACAATTTCAAGTGTTACCGTTGGCCGACTTTGATTAAACGTACAATTCGTAAACGGTTATAGGATAGGTCTAGAAATAAATGGCGGGATATATACCTGTAGTAAGTATACAAATTAACAAGTTATGCATATTTAGTTAACAAACTCATGAAATTACTTTTGGGGTTATACTTTTACAGTGACGAAGAACATAAATAAGTTTGTACATTGCGAAACTTCAAAATTAGTGGCACAACATGTTTTTGAGTTACTGAGGGCTTAGAAGGGCTGTTCTTTCGGATCGACAGTACCGATTTAGAACCATATTTAGAACGAAAGTGTATGAACATCTGATAAATGACACGGTTATTTTTTGCAAATCCGCGAGAATTACTATAATAATTTAAAACAAACATTTGGTTAACTCCGTAGTAATAAGTGTTTAAAAGTCATAATCGTTCGCATACATGGCAGTTTGTAATAATACCTTTCAAACGTGTACAGTGCGATAAATCTATACAATCCTATGTACACTGTCGTTGGTTAACTATTGTGATCTTATAGCTTCACTGTTATTTAAAAAAAAAAAAAAAAAAAAAAAAGATCCATAGGCTATGTTGAGGGCTTAGCACCTTAAATCTTTGAATTAAATTGATACCTTAAATGATGAGTCGTGGATTTGAAACTGGAAAATGAGAAGAAATGCCTCTTTGTGCAATGGATACAAATGCTTTAACATTCATTTTATGGCATGAAAATGTTTGTCTTAGCATTTTTAGAATTTTGTCACTTTCAACAGTGCTTTAACAATAATAGTTAAAATTGCTACATGATATTCTAGCTTTGTGAGGTTAAAGTATATTTTGCTGTGACGTTTTAAATGGTTAACTACAAAAGTTTTTAAGCACACTGACTGTATAGCACTACAGACATAGTTCTCAAATAATAACAATCCTTATAAAAAATAACTTTTTCACAAACCCTCTAGACCAATCACAAATATGTCAGTTGAAATAAAAGGTAAATCATGGAGTAAACAGATTTACATACCTTGCACTTACATTAGACTCATCCCTGGCTCTGGCAGACTATATTGAAATATCGTCAGCAAACAAACTCGTTATTCACATGTTACACAGTAAAGGATTTAACACTAAATATTGCCATAAAAGAAGTCTCTGTTTTACTCTCTGAGCTCATATTTTCAGTATCTAAATGTATTTTGAAAACTTTAAATTGGCATTAACACTGAAATAATGTAATAATTAAAATTATACAGTGAGTTGACTGAAACACTCTGTACTTCACATACTGCAAATTTTTTCTGAATGCTTTTCACCTTCACTTGTAGGCATTATCAAGACATTTTCAACTCTTTTGTACACAAATTCAAAACCTATGTCGCAAAGGATGGGGTGGTAGCTCGCTTTTCAAAGCTTGCTAATTGGGTTCATTATTTACTGCCTGAAGCACTTTTGTAATTGTGCTGGCTAGTTTCTTTCAAAGAAACTGTGAACCTTGAGACGAATAGCAGTTTTAACAAATTTATCATATTAATTTTACACAAATTGCTTCTTTCTTTTTCGATTTTATCCTGGAGTAGAAAGCCGGCCCATTTTCACAACCTCACTTCGATCGGTATTAATACTTGGCACTGAAACACCTGTTAATTCTGCTTACAAATTAACGTCCTCAATTGCTAAGGTTGGGTATTTTTCACACAACTTGCAAAACACGTTCAATATAATTTGTTTTTCACTTTAATCGTTTCCCATTAAATATTGCACCGAAGCAGCCATGATGCAGCATGATGCAGCATGCACTTATTAATACATACAAATTGCACTTACATTTAGCAAATAAAATACTAATTTATTACTGTTTGACTGTTGCATCTGTAATGTGAAGTTGTTTATATATTTTGCATTAGATTAAATTCTTTAAAAATGATATGCGAACTATATTTTTCATATGCAGAGTTACAAGGCTAAACAGCCAATGATGTTGCACACGTACACATGCTTTTTTTTACGTCTTCCCATAAACTAAGGTTGGCTCCAGTATAATCTAGTTTTGCTCTCTGTCGTCCCTTGTTTTCCCTGCATTTCTTCGTTTCCAATCTCTACTTTTATCATCTATTTCTCTTTGGCTTTCCTAAAAAGGTTCTCCATATTTCTATTTCTAATTTTGTTTTTACCTGTAATCATTTTTATAGCTATCAACTCGCTTTGCATCTTTTTCCATTTCTTCTGCCACACTATCTCCATACAGCTGGCTCTTTGCACTATGGAAATATGTACTGTGCTTTCTGTATCTCCACATAATTCGTATGTTTCTACCCTGATACTTGATAGTCCCCTTAAGAACTTCGATCCTGTTGTAATCCAAGCCATTCCTTCCCTCTGCTGCCTATTACATTGGTCTACATATCTTTCTTTTCCCTCTTCTCTCTTAATTATTCTATAAAACTTGAATGATTTTCTAGCTCTCCCCATATTTGTTTTTCTATAACCTCCCTTCTGGTTCTATTTCCCGAAAATCTTCTGCATTGCTATTTTCTGGTCTCGATATGTCCTCCATTCCTATTTCTTCCACAGTGTTTTTTGCTTCTGACCAACTTTTTGTTTCCCATTTTCTTTTGTTGACTCATATACATATCTTTAGGTTTTCATCATCTTTTGTCAAACATTTATACCAAAATATCAAGATTCTTTTAATTCTACCTTTTCTTTTGGTTAGTTTTTTTTGTCATGCATGGAATGTTGTCATATGCGGGGATAACTTGAGTATTGGATACAGGAATTTTATTGAAATACTTTTTGATTTAAATATTTTAAAGCATCTGCAGAAGTGTTTAAGAAAACAAATATTTGTCATTATTCTTCCTTTGCAAATATAGGAAAGTCATGTAGAGAACTGAAAATAATCTGCTTTGTATCAACTCACAAGAGAATATCAACTCTTGGAAAAACAAGCTCTTAATTCTACTATATATGACGCAAAAGTATACAACTATATGCCATTAGTGTCGCTCAATTTATCTCAGATCAGAAACAAACTCTTCTAGAACTACTTGCGCAGCGCTGTAACTCCTAATAATCAGACAACAGTGCTTGATGAAATATTGAATAAATATTAACCACACACATAAAATAGGTTTGAATAGGTTTTTCTTTAAAAATCCTTTTATGGAAGTGTTGAAAACAGTGTTGTTGTATAAATTAAGTTAATTAGGAGTCGATTAATAACACTCAGGAGTAATAACAGGAGTGTTATTAATCGACTCCTAATTAACTTAAGGTTTTTCTTTACTTAAATTCCTACTCTTTCACAGTAAAACATTGTTAACCTGAACCAGTTTTGACAAAAAAGAAAAATGTTGCTTAGCATATGTAGTAAATGAAAACATATTTTACAAACGATAAATTGCTATTCTCAGCAGATAATTACTCGAATTCTCTTGCTAGCAGGCAAAATTATTGCACTTGCCCCACCTGCTTGGGACCAGGTTGGAAGAGAAACTTCGATAAATTCATGGAAAACGTTGTGACCTGATGGTGACTTGCCAGAGAAGAAGATTGAAGAAGATTTTATGGACATTTTTAAAAATATCAATGGCAGTTCCGATATTGGAGAAGACATTGAAAATGACGGAGGTTATAAACCAGCTACAGAGAAAGGCAACACATGAAGTAACACATTAAGTGTTACTGAAAATGAAGAGTGTTTAGATTCAGTGTTGATGAACCACCTGTAGTTATGACCCACACATAAGCAGTAACAAACATAGGGAAACTGATGCTTTATTTCGAGAGTCAAGCCGAAACATTGACATATGAACTTCTAATGTTAAAGCGGATGTGAGATCATGTTACTCGTAAGTGGTACACTAAACTGAGATAACAGAAGCTTGCTGCTGTTATGACCCACGTACAAGCAGTAACAAACATAGGGAAGCTTATGCTTTATTTCGAGTGTCAAGCCGAAACATTGCCAAATGAATTTCTAATGTTAAAGCGGATGTGAGATCATGCTACTCGTAAATGATACACTAAACTGAGACAACAGAAGCTCACTGCTGTTATGATCCACGTACAAGCAGTAACAAATATAGGGAAACTGACGCTTTATTTCGAGAGTCAAGCCGAAACATTGCCAAATGAACTTCTAATGTTAAAGCGGATGTGAGATCGTGCTACTCGTAAGTTATACACTAAACTGAGACAGCAGAAGCTCACTGCTGTTATGACCTACGTACAAGCAGTAACAAACATAGAGAAATTGATGTTTTATTTCGAGAGTCAAGATTAAAAGATTAGCTGGAGTGAAGTGGGACAGTAATTGGGAGACACTGAACACCACATACAAAACATTTATCAAGCCAGTGCTTCTTTATACAATTACAGCAAACAGTTCTAACATAAATCACCTAGAAGTATGCCAAAATCAGGCCCTGCAACTAGTAACTGGTGCAGCAAAATCAACTCCAATCATGGCAATGCAAGCCTTAACTCGGAACTATCCAATACATCTAACTTTAGAGGAGCAGGCCCTAATACAACATGAAAATATGTTGCGGTTAACAACAAAATGGGAGAAAAGATTACTAAAACCAATCAAGATGAAAACACAAACAAGTTTTCTACACAAAGTTTTGGAATTAAAAACAGATCTGAATCTTCCTAATTCTAAAGAAAACATTTTAACCAAAGGAAACCCACCGTCTTTTGAACCAATTAATATTCAATTAGATTTAGAACAAATAGTTACAAAATCTGAAACTTCCAAACCTGTACTAAAAGCACTAGCATTAGAAACTGTGAACAATAGATACCCACCTGAAGAATGGTTACATATCTACACAGATGGCTCTAACTTGGACAACAACTCAGGAGCAGGAATTAAGTGTGCACTGTTCTCATTCTATCAACCAGCAGGATACCACAGAACAAATTTTGATGCAGAAGTAACGGCTATTCATATTTCACTCCAACACCTTCTATACAGAATAGATAAATTCAAAAATGCTGTCATACTTTCTGATTCTAAAGCAGCATTATGTGCAATAAGTTCATATAAAATGAGATCAATCCAAATTAAAGAATGTCAGAAAATGATCCAACAACTTCAAAAACTACAAAAAAAAAAAAAAAAGAATAATATTACAGTGGATACCTGCACATTGTGGAATTGCTGGAAATGAATCAGCTGATTTTCTTGCCAAAAAAAGTGCACATTTAATTCAGAACAAAAGTAAAAACTTACCCTTTACATCCATAAAAAGATTAATCAAAAGCAAATATAAAAACAAACAAAACCAATCAATATCTAACAAAGCCAAAGATAAAAAATGGAACATTTTAATTAAAAATTCAAAAATGATTCCAGAAATCCCGCATAAAGCTGCACTAGCAAATTTTAGATTACTTATGGAACATGATTGTTTGGCCAAACACTTACACAGAATAGGAATTTATACAAGTCCAAATTGTCCTCTGTGCAACAAAGAAGAGGAAATGACTGAAGAACATCTTCCAACCTGTGAAGCCCTACCTGCCGGACCCACTATACAGAAATATTGGAGAGCAAGAGAGCTAATGGCTTCGTTGCCAAAGCCTAGCATTTGAAAACAACAACATTTCGAGAGTCAAGCCGAAACACTGCCTAATGAACTTCTAATGTTAAAGTGGATGTGAGATCGTGCTGCTTGTGATACACTCAACTGAGACAACAGAGACTCACTGCTACCGACTAGTTTGTAGTACAGTACATACAGTGTATGTGTTTTTAGGTGAAAGTGTGCTGATAGTAATTTCTAATTTCCAATAAAAATATTTTGGTGAAGTTGTATGTATTTTTTATCATTTTTTCATCATTCTCTGAAAAACCTGGATTTTTATTAACTTGAATTGGCCCTGGTCCCATTTGATGTGGGTAAACAAGGTTCTACTGTATTTGTATTTGTTCTTTGTAATTTGCTTATCAACTCACTTGTAAAGGGAAGTTCCTACCTTGAGCGATATGCTCATTGGAACAATCTATGTAAATAAATAAATGTGATTAATGAAATGTATATTTTGAATTTTCTGGCAATATACTTTGATGCCGTCTCATTCTGAATGACTTGCATAACTGATAAACTGTAAAACATAGATATTGTTCAAGTACACAAATAAAAATGCAAAGTTACCCATTTCTAGAATATTTATTAATGGTTTCAATTTCCAAATATTCATGTTTTTCTAAAGACCATGTAAAGAGAATGAAAGTTTAAAGCCTCACATAACGATCCAAT
Organism: Mantis religiosa; assembly: GCA_030765055.1. Lineage (NCBI taxonomy): Eukaryota > Metazoa > Arthropoda > Insecta > Mantodea > Mantidae > Mantis > Mantis religiosa. Next base: position 8,509,385 of record CM060953.1, on the reverse strand, counting down.
TTTTAAACAAGTATTGCTTTAATTAACTGCATCCTTCCTATAGCTACATTGAAATAGTTTATATCAGGAAGAACTAGGTAGACAAAAAACATTTAGAAAAATGAATGGAGAAGGTCATGTGAATGTAATCTTTTTATTACTCCTTACCGATGTCAGTATTTCACATGCATTTAAACTATACTCGTAAACTCACCTGAAGACTTTGTTATATAATAATGTCAAAATGAGTTAAATATTAACACTTAATTGTACTAGATTGAGTCAACATGAAAAATTCAATGCCATGGCTAGGATTTGAACTACGGATCTCCTGGTTTCCGTCCAGTTGCTCTAACCCATTGAGCTACCATGGCCAACGGGCCATTCTGACATTAAATTCTCCAATTGACTCATAGTCCACTAGGGGCTCTCGCATCTGAGATACACCATTTGTGGCGACTTACTATCATAAGTACTTGAGTCCCACGCTTCATCATTTAACTCTTATTATTTCAGTTAATTGATGGAAATTAATAATTTCATTATACTAGCCATATATAGGCTAAGATTTCTGATAGAGTGAGTCAACATGAAAAATTCAATGAACCAGTACTGGGACTCAAGTACTTATGATAGTAAGGCACCACAAATGGTGTATCTAGAATGCGAGAGCCCTTAGTGGTTTACTGGGGAAATATACGAGTTGAATGGAGAATTTAATGTCAGAATGGCATGTTGGCCATGGTAGCTCAATGTGTTAGAGCGACTGGATGGAAACCAGGAGATCCGTGGCTCAAATCCCGGCCATGGCATTGAATTTTTCATGTTGACTCATTCTATCAGAAACCTTAGCCTATATACAGCTAGTATGAGGAAATTATTAATTTCCATCAATTAACTAAAATAACTTAATTGTACTATTAATGTTTATTCCAAATATTCAAATCTTGAAGTGCTTGTTTAATGATGCCTTAGGTTGAGCCTAAAGTCGGTGCACTTCCAGTCGCAACAGAGTTCATTATGGAAGAAGAAATCGAGAAAGATATTGATGTGGTTACATCAGCTTTACGGATTACACTAGAATATAATAAGCAATCAGGTAACAGTATTATTTTATCTTACATCCTATATTAGATCTAAAAGACGATAAGAGCTTAATCCTAGGATGGTACGTGATATTGTTCATAATAATAAATAGAAACCAGAATGAGAACAACAAGTTTAAAATACGAGTGCTGTTAAATAAAGAATGATCATAATTATTTTAAGGTCATCATTTCTTGCGCTAGAATTTAATTTTACGATATTCTAATATCGAAATTTAACTGTATTGGAACACCACAGTGAAGCGAAATAATTATTAAATTATAGATGAATTTATTTATTACACATCAGCTATCACCATTTTTGGCCAACTTATACATGAGGTTTTTCAAAACACATGTAACTAAAGCCTTCCCTCATATTTTTAAAACATGGTACAGATACGTAGACAACATCTTTGTAATAGTGCACTACAAACAAATGGATGATGCTTTGAAACTACTCAATCTTCAAGAACCAAGCATACAATTCACAGTAGAAACTGAAGAGGACTGTACTCTACCTTTTTTGGACCTTAAAATCACAAAAAACAGTGAAAAACTGGAATTTGGTATTCATAGAAAAGCAACACACACAGATAATTACATCAAAGCAAATAAGTTTCAACCCAATTCCACACAAACATTCCACCATCAACAGTTTCACACACAGATTAGTAAATCTAACCCTCAGCCAGCAAAAATATAAAAAAAAATTACCATCAAATCTTAAAAACTGCAATTAAAAATGGATATGGAAAAAGCCTTGTAGATAAAAAACTAAAATCTTTCAAACTTCAAAAAAGATTCAAACAGATCACAGCTCTTTCACCAATAAAATAAGAAATTAGATTTGCTAAATTTACTTACCACCCCTGGGCCACAAAAAGGTTCCAAAAAATATTCAAGAAATACAATATAACATTGGCACCAAAAAACAATTACATTAAAAACCTACTTAACAGTAATAATACTGATAAGATAAAACCAGAAGAAAAGTCAGGCATTTACAAGATTAAGTGTAAAGACTGAAAAAATTTACATAGGGAGGACAAAAAGAAATATAAGCACTAGAAAGAAAGAACATTTTAGGCACTTAAGATACAAAAATATTGATAAGTCCACAATAGCAGCTCATTTCTCATCTGAAAATCATGAAATTGAAGATAACACCAAATTACTAAAATACATACAAAAACATAACGAACTCGTCGCATGGGAGAGAATATACATAGAAAAACATAAAAATCAATGAAATCCCTCCAGAAGACAACCCCACATTTAAATTCATCATGAAATCAACAGATGGCAGCAGCATCTCCAGAACTACCGACACCACTGGATCAAGCTTTAGTTGCATAAGAACCGACGATGTGAACAATAGTTCGTGAAACATGTCCTCAATATAGGTATGTAAGTGAAGCTGATGTGTAATAAGTACAACTCATCTATAATTTAATAATTACGATATTCTGTTAGCCTAATGTGGAACAAAGATGCTGTAGTAGCTTCATTGTTGGTACTCCTGGTTTCTGCCTGTAAGAGGCAGGCAGAGACATAGATGGAGTCAAACTGAAAAATTCAATACCACGGATCTCCTGGTTTCCTTCCATCCAGTTGCTCTTACCCATTGAGCCACCATGGCCAACGTGCCGTTAAGACATTAAATTCTCCAACTGACTCACATTTTCCAGGTAAACCATTAGAGCCTCTCATATTCGAGATACACTATTTGTGGCGACTTACTGTGCTGTTATGACATTAAATTCTCCACTTTAACTCATATACTTTTGTAAACAACTCTATATTTTGTAAATAACTTATGTATTTTGATCATTTTGTATTTTGACTGTATAGAGAGAATTGACAGTGTCAGATGCTCTTGTAAGAGTCTATTGGCTCCAATAAAATTATTATAATTATTATAATTGACTCATATATTCACAGCTTAAAATAATAAGAGTTTAATGATGAAGCCTGGGACTCAAGTATTTACATTAGTAAGTCGCACCCAATGGCCACAAGCTCACGTCATATTGAGATGATCATGCATAATCTTAAAGACACTGCCATATGAACTCAACACTTCACTGAGGTTTACATAATGTTATCTGCCGATCCTCACAAACAATTACAGCTGTTGTGTTGGTGTTGACTTCATTTGCAGAAGAAGCTGAGACACCAGGCCCACCTTGCTTAACACAGATAAATTGACCTGCTTTGAAGTCCTTGAATCACATAAATACTGTTGCATGAGGTAGTGCATCTTTACCATATGCCTGCTTCAGCTTTTCATAAGTATGAGTGACTGTGTGGTTTAAATGAAAACAGAATTTGATTGCACTGTACTGCTTCACTCATGTCACCTCCCCATTGTCTGGTATATGAAATGCACATAGCGTCTACAAAATAGAGCATTGCTACCAACCTAGTCTGTCTGTTGTGCTGGCAGGCTGTAAGTAATCTTTATTTCCATTTCAATTACAAATTATTATATACATTTACATACTTATTACTACACTGAGTTGCTGGTTACCCTTGGGCCCAATAGACTCAAACTCGGAGGTTGTTGAGCTAATGGGCCCCTATTGGCAACTTATCTAAAATAACTTCATCTTCATTTTCATCATACTTACTTATCTTCCTCAACCATTTGGCTCGTACTTTGCCCAAAAAGTTCCCAGTTTCAATTACATGTTTCCTAGTTTTTACACTCATTAACTTCATTGCTTGAATTTGTTTTGGTAGCCTTGCCCATTCTTTTTTACCTATCTTCTTAAGCAGCCTAGTTTCTTCACGTTCTAAAAGCAAATGCCATTCTTTATCCCTTTGGTGACACATTGGGCATTTCTCCAGATCCCTCTCTCTTCCCAAACCCTTCAGTTTTACCACCCCTGTTCTGGCCCATGCAAAGCCTTTTCTTGCTGCTTTATCACAAATATCAATGTATTTTTCCCTGTTCCACATCACTTTCCTCTGTATAAATTTCCAATGAGCTTCTCAAGTTGAAGCTTCCTAACATTTCTTGCCTTTCAATATCTTCCGTTCTTAACCTAAGTTCTTTCCAAAATCCACTTTGCAATAATTCCCTGTTTTCCCACATGACACCCAACCCTATTTTTAACATTATTTCCTTTATCTTATTTAGCCATGAATCTTTCCTGTACTATCAAGCATTGATGCAGAATATTCTGCTCATCTAAACTGCTAATTCTCGCACAGTATTTTAACACCCTTTCCACCGTTATCCCTCTAGTTCCCAGTCTTCCCAATTCTGCTTGCACCACTCCATTGGCAGGCTGTATAAAGCCTGAAGTTTTTTGCTGCATGCCCACCTTGAAGGGTTTTACTACAGGTAAAACAAAACCCTTTTCTTTTTTTTTTTTTTTTTTTTTTCCAGGAATTTCTTGGATGTTTTCTTTGCTTTTAGGTAGAAATTTGTTGTGAGGTAACACATATGTTCCCTGGGGGTGTAAACTACCAACCTACTGATATGAGAGTGCTGCTGTTACAGACATTACAGCATTATAAATAAAAACATGCTCTTTCCAAATATTTATGTTACAGATAGGAAACTATCGCGGAAGCTACAGGAAAAAATCAGTCTGTCTTTGTTGATCAGCCCTCATGTATCCCAAATACCTCACTTCCCCAATAAATCCACCAAGCCTCAACTAGTGCAGAATAAATTCTTTCAAACCACTTAATTTTTATGTCTAGTGCTAAATGTAAACACTTCCATACTCTTGATTTAAAGTCAATCTGCCCCTGGCGAAAGCCATTCTTTTATACTCATTCTCGATTTCAATTACTCTTAAATTTCTTTTTCTCCTGATAACCATTTTTTGCCTTTATAAAGTTTGTCTTTATTAAACACCATACTTAACATTTTATTTCACAGTATTGAAAAGTAAGAAACAACTTGATAAAGTTGTACGTCAAGAAGACCTCTCTGAGGAAGTCAAGAAAATGCTTGCAGAGGGCACACAAATCATGCGGGTAAGCAATGTATAGTTAGATAGCATATATGAATCGGTTCACTGATAGTGCATCACTTTCAGTTTTATAAAAATGGGATATGTTACTATGTTTTGAGAGCTTAATTGTTTCTGTCTTCAACCTAATGGCAACTGCTAGAGTATGGTAACCTTGTGTTAGAGTTGTTGCATTAGTGTTTTCCTCTGGTGTCTTTTCAAGGAATTTCTTGCTGAGATTGTTGCAAGAAGGTAACACAAAGCATGTGTCTAATGCTCAGAATTTTATAATAAAATCAATCTTCTCCCCTTCCAGTATTTACGGACTAGATCTTGTTGATTTTTCACATGGAGAATTTTGCCTGCAGTTATGCGATCAATGTTCATTAAGTCATTGAGATTGAGATTGTTTATTCACCAATTGTAATAGTTTTACAAGGTTTCGTCATGTGCCTTACTTTCAATACATTTATTTTGTAATGAGCCTCTTAGTCTATTTCTAAAGTAATTTTCTTTTGTTCTTGTGATATGTTCATGGACACTTTATTTTTGTCTTCTTTATGTGAGGTTACAACATATTTTAGACATTTATATGTGACGTTGTGGGTTTGTAGAATTAAAAGTCCGAGTTACAGATATACAAAACGTTCTTTATTTGCATAGAAATACACTTTGTCCACCAGCAGAATTACATAACACACAAATACAATCTACCAAGGTCATTGACCACAACAAAGAGCTTACTCAACTTCCACTGTTTACAACAACTCTTGTTTACAACTATTTACTCCATGACTGTTTACTACTTTTACAACTGTCTCCTGGTGAGTCGCAGCTTCCTTAAATATGCCACGACTCATGTTACTATACCTTGTCTCACATAAGCTTGCCCAGTATCTCTTAACGGTCACGTGACCTAATCACCTCTCATTGGTTGCTGTTGTGGTAATGACTGTCGTGCGTTATTTAACATGGTGATATATCATTATATGTTGGAAGAGAATTGTCAAATTTATATTTTCGTAACTGTTTTAATTAAATATATTACGCAACAGAGTTGATTTATCTGAAATGCATGTTAATTCTTAAACGAAGTAAAGAGGAGGTTCCTTTGCTCTCAAGCACATGGCACGATAGCACGTGATTTAGTGGTAGTGGTGACATTTGTTTATATGACTTTTATGACCTTGTTTTGAACTGGATTAGTCATGCATCGCCATTCGAGAGTGCGGGAGCTAAATTATTTTATTGATCGTTTATTTCGCATGTACTTATTATAGGTATAATGGCAGAGTCTACCGCCAGTTTTTCGCTGAAGTATCGCAAGGATAATTATTTATAAACAGGCGAAAAAGAATTGTGTTGCATGTGTTTAATGCACCCACAGAGAAGAATCCATCTTTGTCAGTGAGAGAAGTCGAACAGCTGTGCTCTGAAGTTACAGGTGTGAGTGTTAGATCCGTAGGAACATCGCGACATGAAATTGAGGAAACAGGAAAACTTATCACTCCAGGCAAAAGCAGGAATAAACAAAAGTGCGTGCTCAGAGAAAATACGTGAAAAGTGTTGTGCGTCGTCATGTGTGTAGTTTTTCTTAAGAAACGAACTCCCTAACATAAGTAACATTTCGTCTGCTGTAAATGAGGATGCAGATTTACCAAATTACAGCAGATTGCTTATACAGCTGGGATTTGTGAATGAAAAAAGAGGCAAGAAAAATGTGCTAAAAGACAGAGGCGATATTGCTGTGTGGCGAAGACGTTATTTAAGGACAACCACACTGCACCGAGATACAAATTGCTAAATATACACGAAGAACACACGAAAAGTAAAGTATGGTGTGACACGACTTTTAAGACTGAAAGACAAGCATTTTTGATAGGTATGTGTGCTGGTTTAAAAATCCCAGTGGAAAAGGCCAAAGGCCTTTCATTATAAACTCTTTCAGTTTCATTGCTCAGTTCATTATAAACTTGTATTTTTGCATGCCTTCATATCCTTATTTGTATGATTTTTGTATGATTTTATTTATCTTCCCAGCAATTATTACGACATTTACTGCAGGTTTAAATGTGACGACGGGAAGGCACCGCCTATGGCCTATGACGTGAAAGCATTAGCCAATTAGGGCGAGGGGGAGGGTTGTTGAATGCGGAGTGATTCATTTCAGCGGGGCAAGGTTATATTAAACAGAGGTTAGATATTTCTGGAATATTCTGTAACAAACAAGAAATTGAATGTTCTGTAAGACAATCAATATGTTACTAGAATTTTCTGACTATCTGTTTTGGCATGCCCTTTTATCTCTGCGCTATCTTTATTTGCTTAGGCAAGTTGTTTATCTCCAGCCGGCCTATCTGTCCTTTATCTCTCTGTGGTGCACTATCATAAATAATGGGTTTGCGACTATATGTATATAGATAAGGCAACATTAGTATACCTAATTTCTTAAATGCCGTTCTGGAGGTGTTTCTTTTTTTGTTGTTGATATTTTTAAGAACTCTTATCGCTCTTTTCTGTAGTCTAAATATTTTTAATATATGTTTCCTCCCTTCTGATCCCCATAAAATAATCCCATAATTCAAATGTGAGTGCATAAATGCGCAATATACTTGTGTTGTGCTATCTTTATCCATGATTTGTTTAACCTGTTTTAGAATGTCGCGAACCCGTATCTATGATCGTGCAGCTTGTTTACACAAAAGAAACTGATAGGCGGGTAGTGTGAAAACCAAGAGCCGGCAGACAAAGATAACATGTAGATTAAGGTCTGCCGAAACAAACTGAGATAAATGGAAATTTCTAGTTACTTCTTGACTGATAGACTGTTGGGTTCTGGTTTATTTTCGAATAATCTAGAAATTATCAGTGAAGTATTTAAAGAGGTGATAACTCACCAAGAGTTGAGTTGAAAGTTGTGGTACAAGAGTTGTTGTAAAGACGTGTAACAAAAGTGTTGTAACGAGAGTTAATCAGAACGTTGTTTGTTATTGTCATCAACCTTGGTAGATTGTAGTGTGTATGTGACATAATGTTACGTAAGAATTGATCAGTGTATTTCTATGGAAATAAAGAACATTTACAATTTCTGCAAATTGGATTTTTAATTCTACAAACCCACAAAGTCAGAACTGGCGTCAGATGTGGGATATTACAACATGGAGGCGGCATTGGCCCAGATTCTAGCGAAGATGAATGAATTAACAACGACGACGGAGGAGGCAAACAACAACCTGACCGCCGAGCTGAAGGAAATAAAAACGGCAAATAACAACCTGGCCGCAGAGCTGAAACAAATGAAGACGGCTAACGACAACCTCACCGAGAAGATGGAAGCCACAAACAACAGCCTGACCGCGAAGATAACCGAATTGACCACGGAGATGAAAGCGGCAAACGAGGCCCTCGCCGCAAAGTTCGAAGAACAGTTGACCGGCGTGAGGGATGACGTAACGGAGCTGGGCAAACGGATGGGTCAAGTGGACGAGCGCGTCGAAGACCAGACGAGCCGCGTTAACGAACTGGAGGGAAAGGCCGACAGCAACGCAAAGTCCCTGAACGCCATGGTGGAGGATGTCGTCGGCAGGAGGCTAAAGAATTTAAAGGTCGACGCGTCGGGATGCGACACATCTGCGCGCGTCAAACCTTCTAAATACGACGGCGCGACAACTTTCGAAGTCTTCCATCGTCAGTTCGACACGGTGGCCAAACACAACAAGTGGTCACCAGAGGAAGAGGCCGCACAGTTAATAGCCAGCCACCAGGGACGGGCCGCAGAAGTCCTGAACGCGGTACAGATAACGGCGGCGCCCAAGAACATCTGGGAGGTCCTGGAGAATCGCTTTGGAAACCACCGCTTAGCCGCAGCGAACCGCAGTCAGCTAAAGGCAAGGTCACAGTAGCCAGGGGAGACGCTGCAGGAGTTCGCCCTGGCAATTGAGCAACTGGCTAGCAAGGGCTAGTCGACCTCCCACCAGAGTTCGTATCCCGGGAAGCCGCCTACACATTCGTTGACGGGGTACGAGACATGGAGATTCGTCAGCGCCTAATCTCGGCGATAATAAAACCATCCACGAGGTGCTAACGGCAGCATTGAGGATGGAGGTGGCCAAGGTGACGCCTATCCCGACGTCGCGAACCAGGAGCATCTTCTATAATGGACACCGAAGACCAGTCGAGGGAGGCTGGCGAAGACCTAGTGGCCTGTGTTGGTGGTGTGAACATTTTTTTTTTAATTTAACTGCAGAGGATCTACTTCCATTAGTCCTGGACCCGTAGGACCAAGGACCCGGGTGTCCTTCTACCCGGGAGCGATGAATAACTCCGGGGCTCTTTCCATAGGGCAATATCTGGAGTCTAGAAAGCCACCCCCCCCCCCCCCCCCGCTGAACACAACGTCAAGACGGGATGGAAGTGGATACGCAGGGATGACTACCGATAACCTCGGTGGGTCCGGGTCCGAATGGTGATCTAGCACACCTTCTACTAGCTCTGCAGGCTAGTACCCGGGACTTTTTGGCAACCCTCTACCCCCTCCGCGCGGCCGTAGCCTGGCCGGAAGTACCCATTTACCCGTGGGGCCCCGGCTAGAAGGCTTATTGGAGAGGGCAGCCGACCACCTGACCGCAGAACAGCTGGAGAAAGTTCGACAACTGCTGAGGCGATACCAGCGCGTCTTCAGCCAAGGCAACAGTGACCACGGTCGCACGGATAAAGTGCTTCACTGCATCGATACCGGAAACGACCGGCCTATTCGGCAACCACCTAGACGTGTTCCGCTGGCAAAACAAGCGGTGGTATGGGATATGCTAGATGACATGAAATCCAGGAGAGTGATTGAAGAGTCTGACAACCCTTGGTGTTGCCCTGAAGTTCTCGTGACATAGAAGAACGGCGATCTACGCTACTGCGTGGACTATAGGAAGTGGAACGCTGTCACCCGGAAGGACTGTTTCCCCTTACCCCGCATTGACGACACCCTGGACAGGCTAGCTGGTGCACAGTGGTTCTCGACCCTGGACCTGAAGTCGTGTTACTGGCAGGTGGCTTTAGACCAGAGAGACAAGAAGAAGACTGCATTCTCGACAGGCCAAGGGCTTTGGCAGTTCACAGTTATGCCCTTTGGCCTCTGCAACGCGCCAGCTACGTAACAACGCCTAATGGAGTCACAGACTGCCTCGTGGAGGAAGTGTTCTGCCGATCTGTGGTGCCATTAGAGCTCCACAGCACCCAGGGCACCAATTTTGAGTCCAACTTGATGAAGGAGGCACTAGGACGACTTGGGGTGGACAAGACCCGCACCACACCCCTACATCCACAGTCGGACGGCATGGTGGAGAGATACATCAAGACCTTAGAAGAGCACCTGAGGAAGGTCGTGGCCAGCCATTAGCGAGACTAGGACATCAATGTGCAACTGTTATTGCTGGCCTACCGCTCGTCAACACATGACACCACCGGCATGATGCCAGCCAGCTTAATGTTCGGCCGAGAGTTACACCTCCCCTGTGATCTGGATTTTGGAAGCCCCCCGGACGCAAAACAGCCAGCAACCGAGTATGTGGAGAACCTAATGGACCATCTCCACGTGATGCATGAGGTGGCTTGTCAGAGCATCCAGAAGGCGAGCGATCGCATGAAGATCCGATACGACAGGCAAGCCAACAGCCAAGGGCTCCAGCAAGGTGACCTGGTCTGGTTGTATCGCCCTACCCGGACCAAGGGTCGATGCCCGAAATTTCAACAGCCGTGGCAAGGACCGTACCGGAGGATCAATGACGTGATCTACTGCATCCAGAAGGTGCCCCAAGGGAAGATGTTGGTCATACACCTGGATCGTCTGGCTCACTGTGATGGTGCTGTTCGGGACGACCAGCCTTGTGGAGGGAGCAGTGTGGCGAATCCGTATCTACAATTGTGCAGCTTGTTTACACAAAAGGAATTGATAGGCTGGCAGTGTGAAAACCAAGAGCCGTCAGACAAAGATAACATGCAGATAAAGGTCTGCCGAAACAAACTGAGATAAATGGAAATTTCTAGTTACTTCTTGACTGATACAGACTGTTCGGGTTCCGGTTTATTTTCGAATAATCTAGAAATTATCAGTGAGGTATTTGAAGAGGCGACAACTCACCAAGAGTCGAGTTGCAAGTTGTGAAACAAGAGTTGTTGTTGTAAAGACGTGTAACAAAAGTGTTGTAACGAGAGTTAATCAGAACGTTGTTTGTTATTGTCATCAACCTTGGTAGATTGTAGTGTGTATGTGACGTAATGTTACGTGAGAATTGATCAGTGTATTTCTATGGAAATAAAGAACATTTACAATTTCTGCAAATTGGATTTTTAATTCTTCGAACCCAAAAGGTCACTATATATATCCCTATTGAGTTTTTTAGAAAGTTTTTCTGAATGTCTGTTCCATTTCAGATTATCTGTTACTAGCCCTAAAAAATTTATTTTACTAGCTTGCCTGATTTGCTCGCTTTTTATTTCCAAGGAGATACTCGCCTGCATTTTGTTACTTCCGTTCTGTTTTCTTTGTATTTAGTGCCATTCCTAATTCTTCCAGGTATGTACTAACCATTTCTAACAGTGCATTTGCATTACCTTGTAATTCAGCTGCTGTATTCCCTGTTACAATAATTATTGTGTCATCAGTGTAGCTAATGGCTAATTCTCCTACTTCCTGAAGTCATTTAAACAGATCATTATGTATAAAATAAAATATCTTTACCACATGAAAAGCACTGTGGGGAATCCAAATTTGAACAAATGTTCACTCAATCAGGGCACATGATTAATTCTGAACATTGCAGGGTAGTTCTGGAATTGCTTTCAGGTTTATTTATTTTATCCTTCTAATTAAATTTTTCATAGGAAGTAAAATATTTGTCATAATGGTAATGAAAATGTTTAAATGAAACTGCAGCATTTGTTTTCCAGAATGAAAATGTTCTGTCATACTGTTGTTTCAAGTGTGAGATGTTTTTAAAATTAAAGGTTGAGCATTAATTTTATGGCTTTCTGGCCAGAAGTGCACTGCCACTGCTGGCCATGTGGGGGATGGTGATGCTGACTTCAAGCCTTCCTGAGGGATCGGATTATCTGCCAGGGTTTCTTTCCTGAAAGGTCTTTGCACTGTGTTTATACTTTGATTGCCGAGATGTTCCTTTGTCCTTGTTTATTAGAGTTAAATTGATGTATTCATAATTTTTCTATTGCTGGTGTGGTATCCTTTAGTTCAAAATGTAGTTTGAATGGGACATAGATTTTTGGCTGTCAGAATGGTCTTGCACTCTGCATATTTTCTGCAACAGGGCACGGTCTTTGGGATGATATGCAAACTTTGTAAATGTACATTTTCTTTTTCTGCTAACAATTTGGTGATTTCTTGTACCTCTTGGATTTTTATGTATTATCTTTCTATTGAAACCTTATTTTCTGCTGTTTAATAGATTGTTCTTTTTTATGGTTATATTCTATTATGTTGAGAGGTAGATGAAAAAGTCTTGTGTATCAAACTTTTGAAGACTGCATACTTGTGTGGTTTTGGATTGTAACTATTGGATTTTGTATAGTTATTTATGTGTATGTGTTTTCTATATATGCTAAATGACATTTTTGTTATATTTTTGATTTGTAGATCTAGGAATAGGAGTTGTTTTTCAGATTTCATTTCATTGTTAAATTTGATTGTGGGTTCTTGAAGATATGAACTGTGGATATTAGAAAGGTCCTAACAGAACACATTCTAGGTAAATCTATACTGGTTGCCAATCTAGAAAGTGATTGACATTTCGTCCGGAGAGAGAGGCGACGTCGCTTATTGCTGCCACGTGGAGAGCGCAATAGCACTACGCGTGCGAGGGTGATTCAGTTGCAACTGCAATGGGTATTTTATTATTATTGTTATTATTAATTATTTATAATGTTGTACACAAAGACAATAGTACAGTCGTGGATCTACATGCAAACGCTAGAGCATGTAAGAACACATAAATGTAAAGATAATCGTAACAAAAGAGGCATATCTGTGACATTTTGATGCTTATTGATGTGGGAAAATGCTGCTTACATAATTTTTCCTGGGAGTTTCTAATTTATACCCCAATGTTTAACTTTCTTCTTTAAAATACTTTTCTTTCCCAGACTTAACCTTAATGCCCTTACTGATATGCACGGGAAGTCCTATCAAGCACCTTAGAGAATGGAATACTAGACTCCCCTTTCAATTTCTCCTCATCGAAGTATTCTCTCACAGATCATATTATTTCCCTTGTATGGCTTTTATTTGGAATACCTTTACCAAATACAGTTTTATTTGGTTCCAGAGCACGTTCAGGTTTTCGCTTGTCACTATACTTAGACATAATTAAACATTCATTAAACACAATTGCAAACGATCACAACATGCGCTCAGATACATGGACTTAGGCGCATGTAAACCAAGCAAATTGCCACACATAAAATGCAAAGTAACTTGGCAGTACAGAATCTCTAACTTTGAGAGCATTCTGTTTATGCAGCGTTATCAGAAGAGAGATAAAAACCTAGGTATTGTATTTACTGCAGCATTTGCGTAATACGCTCGCCCGCGTCATGCTAAGCACATGTTAGAATATCGGCAACCAAGGTTTAGCATCTAACGTTGTCATGGAAACGTCTCGACTCTAATTGGTCATTTTAATTGCTACTATGACAACTGTTATGACGTACTCATCCCCTCCCATTTATTTAGACCGTTGTTCCATGTGGTTACTGTCGATCATATTCTAGTTTGGCGACCGGTATAGTAAAATTTGCAAAATATATATATATATATATATATATATATATATATATATATATATATATATATATATATATATATATATAGTGACTTTGTGGGTTCGTGAAATGAAAAGTCTGATTGCACCACTCAAAAATGTTCTTTATTTCCATCGACTTACAGTTAAACACTTGCCAATTACACAGAATTACGTAATGCACACAATTACGATTCACCAGTTTGTCCGTTACAATTCCACTTGCACTCGCGATTACGTAAGCTCCTCCGACGCACGTACGCAGTCCGTCCCTTCACTGGGTGCTCCTCACAGCTGTTCGCTAAACACTGACTGACTGATTCAATTCACTTACTGCAGCCCTTTTTATAGGAATATCACCGTCTTCTAGAAGTCTCTGGTTTCAGTGAATTACCGCGAAAGTTCCAGAGGACAGGGGAAGGGGAAAGAAGCGGCCAGCGACAAGTGACATTTTCCCAATCACCCCTCAGTTAGTGACTGAGATTAATGGGAGGCGTGGCTCGGCTGCCTCTGGTCCCTTCCCAGCTGTTGCCGGTCGTGCCTTCCGCTAATAGGGTGACTATATATATTATTGGTCCAGTTTATCAGTTGTACATTGATTTTGGACACGTCATTTCCATACAAATTATTTTACAGTATGTATGTTAGTACCAAATTTTTACATAAATAATTTACAATTCATCTAGGCTGTATATACATTTAACAAATATTATTTTAATTTACTTTTAAATTTTGGTTTTGAGCTATTCATCAACATTTTTATCTCACTAGGTAGTTTATTATACAATTTGATCTCTCTGATATTCATATCCTTTTCACTGACACACCTGCTAATATGATGATAGTTGTGATAGTTATCACCATTTCTTGTATTGTAGTTGTGTATTTGGTTGTTTTGTACTAATGCAGGTCTATCCGTTGTGAAGATATTTTGAGTTTTAAATGTTTCTTGGCATGATTTCCTTGCTTTTAGGCTAGAAATCAATCTAATACATTTGTTCTGTAGAATTAGTAACCTGTCCATGTGACATTTTGCAGCTGTAGCCCATATTTCCATCCCATAGTTAAAGTAAGGATATATACATCCAAAATAAATGATCTGCAGAAGCATAGTGTGTTTGTAATTTTGAAAATACCTAAGCAAGTATATGGATTTACTAATGTTATTACATATATAATCTATATTGTGACCTTGTGGGTTTGTAGAATTAAAAGCCTTGTTTGATGAAATTTAAAATGCTCTTTATTTCAGTAGAAAGATGCTTTGTACACCCCTTACAGGCTCTAAAAATGATTTTTTTTTTTTTAATAAAATTGTAATACATTTTTAATACTATATTTATTTTGAGGAACTAAATTTATACCACCTTCTTTAAAAAATTTTAAGAATTTTTTTAAAAAATTTGCAGCAAAAAACACAATATTATTTTTGGTAAAAGCTATTATACATAGAAGAATCAATAGAAAAGAACTAAAAGTAATCAAATTATAATACCATAGAAAAAAGCTAATAAAGTAGCTAATGGACCTTCATATTGTCGCCAGGCAATTGTTGATCGAGGCGGCAAGGCATTCAAAGGGATGCCTGTGTAGATAAAAGCTCGCCGAAACGGCGGGGGGAGGGGGGGAGACCAATTTCTCGAGAGTTCGCCTTTGTTCTAGCCGGGTCTCGATTTTTTGAGAAATTTCTGGACTGTTAGTAACATATAAAAGGGCAGCCCGCCCGCCAAAGGGGTGTGAGTCGGTAATTGAACGCGTGTGGGTAAACAGCTGTGTTTGTTGACCTCGTATGTTGTATTATGTATCTGTACGAAGTGTATT
Source organism: Mantis religiosa (assembly GCA_030765055.1). NCBI lineage: Eukaryota > Metazoa > Arthropoda > Insecta > Mantodea > Mantidae > Mantis > Mantis religiosa. The sequence goes on along the minus strand of CM060953.1, from coordinate 8,493,725 downwards.
TCTACGGAAATAAAGTGCAATTTTTTGTGTTTGTAAGCTGGACTCTTGATTTCACGAACCCACAAAGTCACAATTGGTGTCAGGAGTGGGACGCCATGGAGGCTGCATTGGAAAAGATTTTGGAGAAGATTACGGAAATGAAAGCAGCAAATGACAACCTCGCTGCGAAAACAGAAGCGGCAAATAACCTGGCCGCGGAACTGAAGGAAATGAAGACGGCTAACGATAACCTCACCGAGAAGATGGAAGCCACAACAACGGCCCGACCGCGAAGATGACCGAATTGACCACGGAGATGAAAGCGGCAAACGAGGCCCTCGCCGCAAAGTTCGAAGAGCAGCTGACCGGCGTGAGAGATGACGTCACAGCTGGACAAGCGGATGGGTCAAGTGGACGATCGCGTCGAAGACCTGGCGAGCCGCGTTGACGAGCTGGAGGGAAAGGCCGACAGCAACGCTAAGTCCCATGGTGGAGGACGTCGTCAGCAGGAGGTTAAAGGATTTAAAGGTCGACGCGTCGGAACGCGACACATCTGCGCGCGTCAAACCTCCTAAATACGACGGCGCGACAACTTTCGAAGTCTTCCGCCGTCAATTCGATACGGTGGCCAAACACAAGTGGTCACCAGAGGAAGAGGCCGCACAGCTAATAGCTAGTCTCAGGGACGGGCCGCAGAAGTCCTGAACGCGGTCCAGAGAGCGGCGGCGCCCAAGGAAATCTGGATGGCCCTGGAGAATCGCTTTGGAAATCACCGCTTAGCCGCAGCGTACCGCAGCCAGCTGAAGTCAAGGTCACAGCAGCCAGGGAAGACGCTGCAGGAGTTCGCCCTGGCAATTGAGCAGCTGGCCAGCAAAGCCCTATTCCACCTCCCACCAGAGGACGTATCCCGAGAGGCTGCCTACACCTTTGTCGACCGGGTACGAGACACGGAGATTCGTCAGCGCCTAATGCTCGGCGATTACAAAACCATCCACGAGGCGCTAACGGCAGCATTAAGATTGGAGGTGGCCAAGGTGACAGCTATCCCGACGTCGAGAACGAGGAGTGTCCGCTACACCGGAGACGGAAGACCAGCCGAGGGACGCCGACAAAGACCTAGTGGCCTGTGTGGGGTTGTGGACAGCCGGGACACCTGGAGAGAGACTGCCCACACCAAGAAAGAGCAGCCGGAAAACGAGTAAGGGCCGTCGTGGAGAGGGGCACGTCGGCGCCATCACCACCATCCCCTCGAGTGACGCTGCGCGCCGTCAGCCGGCGTATGGATGACAGCCTTATCGCGGACGGTTGGGTGGAGGCGAAACCGTGCCGCGTGCTCGTAGACACCGGGGCAGCCGCGACTATCATCAGACCTGACGTGGCCAAGGGTTTGCCGTCGAGAAAACCGAGCCGACCATACCAGCTTGTCAGCATCGGGTGACATCTTGCCTGTGGAGGAGGCCCTACTGAAGTTGACCTTGGGAAGGAGTTCCGTACGTCTGTGGGTGTTCGTCGCGAAGGTAGCCGAGGTGATACTAGGATTGTATTGCCCTCAGGAGCCACGAGGCGACGGTCGACGTCGGCAGGAAGGTCCTGCGGCTCAATAGAGAAGAGGTGATACTCCGGCAACCTTACAAGCGCCTTGGAATCTGCAGGGTCATCTTGAAGGAAGACATGGTGGTCCCCGCGAGAAGCGAGGTGGTGGTGACTGTACGACTGGAAGGCCAGCGGATGAAGAACATGATGCTGAACCAGAAGACGCCTGTGCACGGACTCTGTGTAGCCAGGACATTATTGCCGTGCCGAGAGGAGGTGCTAGTGAGGCTGCTCAACCTGGGAGACACCGATCACGACGTCCAGGCCGGAACGGACCTGGGGACGTGCGAGCCCATGGTCAGCTTAACCGCAATCGACAAGACGCAGGAGCCGGTGCCGACGCAACACCTGGGGCCCCGGCTGGAAGGCTTATTGGAGAGGGCGGCCGACCATCTGACCGCAGAACAGCTGGAGAAAGTTCGACAACTGCTGAGGAGATACCAGCGCGTCTTCAGCCAAGGCGACAGTTACTACGGCCGCATAGACCGCGTGCTCCACCGCATCGACACCGGAGAAGCCCGGCGCCCACCTGGATGCGTTCCGCTGGCGAAACAAGCAGCGGTACGGGATATGCTAGATGACATGAAATCCAGGGGAGTGATTGAAGAGTCTGACAGCCCTTGGTGTTCCCCTGTAGTTCTGGTGACAAAGAAGAACGGCGAGCTATGCTTCTGCGTGGATTACAGGAAGCTGAATGCTGTCACCCGGAAGGACTGTTTCCGCTTACCCCGCATTGACGACATTCTGGACACGCTAGCTGGTGCACAGTGGTTCTCGACCCTGGACCTTAAGTCGTGTTACTAGCAGGTGGCTCTAGACCCGAGAGACAAGGAAAAAACTGCATTCTCGACAGGCCAAGGGCTTTGGCAGTTCACAGTTATGCCCTTTAGCCTCTACAACGAACCATATACCTTCCAACGCCTAATGGAATCAGTGATGAGAGGGCTGACTTATGATGCCTGCCTGCTATACCTGGACGACATAATCATCGTCGGTAAGACTTTCGAAGACCATCTCGAGAATCTGAGTAAGGTGCTACAGAGACTGCAGGAGACCAATTTGAAGCTAAATGCAAAGAAGTGCCAGCTCTTCCGCAAGGAGGTGAACTACTTGGACCACATAGTCTCACCAACCGGAGTGGCCACAGACCTGGAGAAGACACAGGTCGTGAGAGATTGGTCTCGGCCAAAGGATAAGAGAGAATTGCGCAGCTTTCTAGGGCTGTGCAGTTATTACCATCGCTTCATAAAGGGGTTCTCCAACATTGCCAAACCCCTCACCCGCCTGACAGATGAACACCGACCTCACGTGTGGACGGATGACGCCGAAGGCGCTTTCCAGCACCTGAAGAAGACCCTGTTCAGTGCTCAAATTCTCGGATTCCCACAACCAGGTGGCGCCTTCATTGTGGACACCGATGCCAGCGATCATCGCATTGGAGGCGTGCTATGCCAAGTCCAGGACGGCCATGAGTGGGTGATAGCCTACTACAGCAAGACACTGTCCAAGGCAGAGAAGAACTACTGCGTCACCCGACGTGAGTTACTGGCGGTAGTAAAGACCTTGGAGCACTTCCACAAATACCTGTATGGTCAGCCATTCCACCTGAGAACTGACCACTCTGCCCTAACATGGCTACTAAGCTTTAGAAACCTGGAAGGCCAGACAGCACGATGGGTACAGAGGCTGCAGGAGTACGACTTCACCTCTGAACATCGTAGAGGGAAGAGCCACGGTAATGCAGACGCCATGTCCCGAAGACCCTGCCCAGAGGAGTGTGGCCAATGCACAAGAGTGGAAGAGAAGGAGCGTGCCGCAGCTGTCCGAGTGGTCAGGGCAGTGCTTGCGGATAGCTGGGATAGTGCAGGCCTGAGGAGGGAGCAGCTGGCGGACGCAGACTTGGGGCCACTCTTGAGAGAAGTGGAGGCAGGGACAAGACCAACCTGGGAGGACATCGCACCAAGGAGCGTCACATATAAGTCGTACTGGGCCCAATGGGACTCACTGAAGACAAGAGAGGGCGTGCTGTTCTGGGTATGGGAATCGCCTGATGGAAAGACGCAGAGGGAGCAGTTGGGACTTCCCTGATGTAAGGTCCCGGAAGTCTTGGAGGAAGTGCATGCCGGTGCTTCGGGAGGACACCTGGGAGTAAACCGAACAATCGACAAACTCCGACAACACTACTACTGGCTGAGACTCCGAGTAGACGCTGAGAGGTGGTGCCGATTCGAAAGGATCGCCTTTGACATAGCTGGACCATTCCAGTGTCCGACGGAGGCAACAGGTACCTGATGGTGGTCGTGGACTACTTCACCAAGTGGCCGGAGGTGTTTGCCATCCTGAACCAGGAGGCAAAGCCAATATCTGACTTGTAGAGCAAGTGTTCTGCCGATTTGGGGTGCCGTTAGAACTCCACAGCGACCAGGGTACCAATTTTGAGTCCAACCTGATAGAGGCACTAGGAAGACTTGGGGTGAACAAAACCTGCACTACACCCTACATCCACAGTCGGATGGCATGGTGGAGAAATACATCAAGACCTTAGAAGAGCACCTGAGGAAGGTCTTGGCCAGCCATTAGCGAGACTGGGACATCAAGGTGCCACTGTTCTTGCTGGCCTACCGCTCGTCAATACACAACACCACTGGGATGACGCCAGCCAGCGTAATATTCGGCCGAGAGTTACGCCTCCCTCGTGATCTGGCTTTTGGAAGCCCCCCGGACGCAAAAACAGCCAGCAACCAAGTATGTGGAGAACCTGGTGGACCATCTCCACGACATGTATGAGATGGCTCGTCAAAACATCTGGAAGGCGAGCGACCGCATGAAGACCCGATACGACAGGCAAGCCAACAGCCAAGGGGTTCCAGCATGGTGACCTAGTCTGGTTGTACTGCCCTACCCGGACCAAGGGACAATGCCCGAAGCTCCAGCAACCATGGCAAGGACCGTACCGGGTGGTGAACAGGATTAACGATGTGGTCTACCGCATCCAGAAGGTGCACCGAGGGAAGATGTTGGTGGTACACCTGGATCGTCTGGCCCGTTACGATAGTGCTGTTTGGGATGACCAGCCTTGAGGGGGGAGCAGTGTCGCCAGGCCATTTTTGATCGAGGCGGCAAGGCATTCAAAGGAATGCTCAGCGCAGTGTGTAGATAAAAGCTCATTGAAACGGCGGAGGGGGGGAGGAAACGGATTTCTCGAGTGTTCACCTTTGTTCTAGCCGGGTCTCAATTGTTTCAGAAATTTCTGGGGTGTTAGTAATCTATAAAGGGGCAGCCTGCCTGCCAAAGAGAGTGAGTCGTGAGTCGGTAATTGAACGTGTGCGGGTAAACAGCTTATTTTTGACCTTGTATGTTGTATTGTGTATGTAACCTGGACTTTTGATTTCACAAACCCACAAAGGCACAGTATCTTCAAGTTAATTTAGGTAGTTTTAGCACTTTCGCCGCCATCACTTCACCATGTGCCAATCAGAAACCCAAAATAATTTTAATTGTACCATATATTGCAATCACTGCACAATTGGCTGAAAATGGATGCATTTTTATTGCTTCTTCAACAACAGTAACATTCAACTTAATCATAAAGTTGCAGAATAATATTGTTATAGTGCTTAATGATTTTTTTTTTTTTTTTTTTTTTTTCAGGCTTTAAATTCAAAATCGATACATAACAATGAGCTTCTGTATGCTGAAAAGAAAATGATGCTCTCGAAAGCAGCAACAGAAAAGGCCTTTCAGCGGCTTGAAATGAATCCAGTGCTTAAAAAGGAGGAGAGAGTGAAAAAGAGACTGGCAGAATTGCAGCAGTAAGTATGTAGAACATATTGCTAATATGACACAGTGAAATCCAGACCTCAAAACTGAACAGCTGTGATATGTAACATAACTGTTGATGCATACTGTTTGCTAAGTAAAAAGTCTCAATATTTTGTTTGTTACCACTCAGTTTCAATATTCTTGGATTAGAAAACAACTTAATGATACTCAGTAGTACCAAAATTGGTAATTTGACTGATTTAGCTGAAATTCTTATCACAGATTTAACATGATTGTAATATAAAATACCCCTATTATCTGACCATCCTTTGTTATTCATATGCCTTGATTATTGAGTTATGCTTTTCACATTTGATATTTTTTTTTACATAAGAAAATAATTTACAATTATATTACAGAGAACCTTATTTACATACCATTCTTCCGTAACCTATGTACAAGAATTGAGCGACTACCTTCTTTCACCCCTCAGCCAGCTTGGCATAACAACCTTATGCTTCACTGAGGGATTACCTGTATCCCTTACTTTTCCCTACAAAATCCTTCCTCTGCCCTACTTTCTCCCCCCCCCCCTTCACAACTTTTGCTTCTAACTATCCTCAACCATTTATCTTTCATTTTACCAAGAAAACTTCCTACATTTTCATTCCTATTCCCTGTTAGCATTCTTATTGTTACAATTTTGCCCTCAACTTTGTCCCATTTTTTTCTCCCATGCCTCCTTCCTCCACTTCTCAACTTCTTGACATCTTACTACATAATGTTCTACACTTTCTTCCCCCTACATAATTCACATATTCCTACCTCACTCCACCTTAATCCTTTCATAAATATTGCACCTGTTCTCATCCATGCTAATCCCTCCCTTTCAATCCTACTACACTTGTCTATATAACCTTCTCTTCCCCAGTCCCTTTTCAAAATCCTATAAAACCTCAATGAACTTTTGTTTTCCATGCTTCCCCATATCTCTTGCCTTTCTGTCTTCCATTCTTTTTTTGTTGCTTGTTCCATTTATACCCTGCCTTTAACTACTATGGTCATATCGGTGGCCGTTCTCCTTTGGAACATACCGAAGGTGTTTTTTTTTTTTAATCATTACATCACGCACACATTCACACTCTCATTCATACTTCCAGACTCTAGGGAAGATGGGGAATTATCTTGATCAGAGAAAAATCCCCACCCCCACCGCCGGGAATCGAACCCGGGACCCCTAGCACGGTAGGCAGGTTCTCTACCAACTGAGCTACGGGGCCAGCCCTTTTCCATTCTTGACCTTACCTTTTTCCAAAATCCTCTCTCATTACCTGCACCTGCCCTCCATATATCCCCCATTCCTATTTTGTCCATAGTTCTCTCTAGCACTTTCCACCAACTGTTCTTATTTACTAATGTTCTCTGTTGTTCCATGCATACCTTTAAACTATTTCCATCCTCCTTACTCAAACAACTAAGCCAAAATTTCACTATTCTGTCCAAGATTATTCCTTTTCTCCTGGTCCTCCCCATTTCAAGAAGTGCTACTTCACCTGGAGCCGTCCTTGTCAATCTGAGAGCCTCTTTACAGAATAACTTATACATATTGTCAACTTTGCTACTTATCTCTGAGCCTCCCCAAATCTCTACTGCATATATCATTTTTGCCTCTACCATTGTTTCATATAGCCTCTCTAACCATTTTGTCGGCATGTCTAACTTATCTTTACAGGTTCTCAATCCTACCATAGTTGCCTTCCCCTTAGCAGTTATTTTCCTACCATGTGCTCCCCACTCCCCATTGCTACTCAACCTTACTCAAGCAAGCTCTTTCCCCCTCAAGAACCATTTCTCATCCTTTTTTTTTTTTTTTTTTTTTTTTTTAATTATGCCCCTTTTTTTACAAACCATAATCTGGGTTTATTAATATTTATTCTTATTCCCCACTCCGTGCAAAATCTTTGTACTTCATCAATTGCCTTTTGCAGTCCTATTATAGTTATGGATCCGATCACCAGGTCATCTGCATATAATAAGCCTGGAATGCTTTTCACATGATCTCAAAGCATATTTTGCTAGTGAAAACTCAATGTTATGTTCACATGACTTTTTCTACCCATCATTCAACAAACTGAGTTTAATACCAAAATTAAGTGAATTTCTCACTTGATAGAAAATAATTGTTCTTTCATACTAGCTACATGTAGGGCAAGGTTTGGAAAGGTATAGTCAGACTGAAAAATTCAAAGCCTAAGTCTTACAGTACTACACGTTGTAAGTCGCTATTGAGATAGTTGTCTAATATGTATATGAGAATTCCTAGTGTTTTACCAGGAAAAATACAAGTCAGTCGGAGAATTTAATGGCATATTGCCATGTTAGCTCAGTGGTTAGAGCAACTGGATGGAGACCGAGAGATCCATGGTTCAAATCCTGGCTATGGCATTAAATTTTTCAGTGACTGTTACCTCACTTAATGTTTTCATTTAGTTTTTCCAATATATGGGGATCTAATTTGAAAAGTTAAATTGGAATTAACACTGAAATAATGTAATAATTAAAATTATACTATGAGTTGATTGAGACACTCTGTACGTCATATGCAACAAATTTTCTTTCAGCACGTTTCACCTCCACCTTGAAGGCACTATCAAGAAATTAAGAGATTCTTTCAATTTTTCAAAGAGTAGATAGTCACACAGAGCAGGTCAGGACTGTAAGACGGGTATTTCAATATTGTCTAGCTTAGTTTTTTTATTGCTTCCTTGGTATTTTTGCTGACATTTGGCCATGTATTGTCGTGCAACAGCAAAACATCCGACTTTTGTTGATGTGGACAAACACAACTCAGTCGAGCTTGAAGTTTCTTCAGTCGCCACATATTCATCAGAATTAAAGGTGGTTCCGTGTGGCATGATGTCTACAAGCAAGAGTCCTTCAGAATCGAAAAACACTGTAGCCATAACCTTTCCAGCCTAAGGTGCAGTTTTGAATATATATATTTTTTTTTCTTGAGTGAATTTGCATGATGCCACTCCATTGACTGCATCTTCATCTCTCGTGAAAAATGATGAAGCCATGTTTCATCCCTGTCACAGTTCTTCCGAGAAAGTATCTCCACCATTCCCGTACTGTTCCATAAGTCTACTGCAAACTGTTTTTCGTGTTTCTTTGAAAGCCTCTGTCAACATACTAGGAACCTACCTGGCACAAACCGTTTTTAACCCCAACTCTTTCAGTATTCTGCATACATTAGCTTCCCTATTCCAAGTAGAGTGACAATTGTTCACTGTGATGCATCTATCTGTTAGCATAAACTAGTTTGTTGTCTCTGCACATTGCCAGGAGTTTGAGGCCTGCTGCTGTGAGAATCCTGAATATTGCTGCGCCCTCTTTCATCATGTAATCTGTTTGCCCACTGACTAACTGTACTCAGTTGAACAGCCTCTCCATTCACATTGTTCAACTTCTTGTGAATGCTTCCCACAGTCTTGTTTTCACAGCATAGGAATTTTATGACAGCATGTTGCTTCTGACGGATGCCAAGTGCAGCAGCCATCTTGAAGGCATGCTGTAATGCCACTCATGGGAACAGGTTGAAATAAATTGAATACAAACGGGAACCATATATTTACACACTATAAAAATTTCAAATATGTTGAATGAAAAATGTATTTTTTTAAAAAATAGTGTGCATTACTTTTGGAGTCACATTCGTGGTACGTTTTCTTGAAAGGCTTTGTTTTCCTGCTAATTATGATTGTTTGGCTAACAGTAATTCCATTCAGTAGTAGCAAATAAATCAACAGTTATATAATGAAAATTACTGAATGTGTAATTGGTATAGACAATTATTCAAGTGTTAAATATAAGAAGTTTTAGTCGTAGTACACGGAGAACGATACATAGCTGATTTGTTTCAGGGAGATAGAGGCTGCTAAGCTGCAGTATAAGGAGTTGCAGGAACAACATGAGAAGAAAATGGCAGAGAAAGAATTACTAGTCCTTAAAACAGAAGAACAAAAGAAAACACTGCAAGATTTAAAGGTTTGTCTTCATTTGAAAAACATACATTTTAGCAATTACAAAGAATTTTCAGAAGGGGTATGGATGTTATCGTTTAAATCAAAACCCTGTTCAAGTGCTTCCTAATTCTAATTAATGAACAATTAACCCATCCCTGTAGAGTTAGTTTGGAAGAAAGTTTCAAAAAATAGTTCTAAAATTGAAAATACCATATTTACATCTATAATATACTTGATTCATTGCTCATGAAAAAATTCACCAAGATTCTGGGTAGGAAAACATTTTATGTGCTGAAAGTTACTCATTTATATACAGGGCATCACACACTCACAGGTTATTTGTCTAATAGTTATGAAAATAAGGCTTATCCATTGAAGTACTGATGTTGCTAATAGCATACATTAGTGTAAATCAGCAAAGTAGCTTCTACATTGGTATCATCTTCCGAGCCAAATCACTCAAAATATGAGGCATGTCTGTAAAATAAGGTCTCCAAGGCGCTGGAGCCATGAGGAATGCTTTTACGTGAGATCCGGCAATACTGAGGTGTAGCTTGGTTTCACCCCTTCAAATCCCCACCACAACGAACCCATTGCAACCATTAGTCTTGGCTGGGCAGCCATTTGCGATAGAGCTTCCTATCACTTCCGCCGCCAAGCGCAAGTTGCGTGCAGTGAGCCGTTTTTTGAGTGCCAAGGGCACTACTCCCACTGAAATTTGTCAGTTATGCAAAGTCTATGGGCCACAATGTAAGGACGTCAAAAACGTGCGAAAGTGGGTCAGAGTGTTCAAAGATGGATGTACAGATGTCCATGACGAACAGCGTTCTGGTCGGCCTTCGGTTTCAGCTGAAACAATCACAAAAGTGGAGCAAGAAATGCTTAAAGATCGGTGTGTGACAGTTCACAAGCTGTGCGAACTTATCCCTGAAGTCAGAATTCAGCAATTGATATTATTCTACATGATACTTATTATGTAGTAGCTCATTTTCATTATGTTTTATCAATAGGAGCCGTCTTTGCTATTATAGCTGGATTTGTTCACTGATATCCTTTATAAGACTACGATTGACAAGATTTTCACTGACCATTTGCATTATTGCAAGGTGGATCCCAAAATGCTCTCCTGGCCCAGTTCGGTTGGGACATCCTCACGCATCCCCCCTACAATCCAGACTTAGCACCTAGTGATTATCATCTGTTTCCTGGGTGGAACATATTTCCAGACCAACAATGATTTGAAAAATGAGGTTGAGTGCTACCTCCGTAACTTGACGGGAGAGTGCTATGACAAGGGTATACAAAAACTGCCACAGCGCATGCAAAAGTGAATCGATCGCAATGGTGATTACGTTGAAAAATAGCTGTAAGCTCCGCCTTTCCATCATTGTAACATTCATTGACAATAAACATGTTTTCTATATTAAATAAAATTAGAGACCTTATTTTACGGACACGCCTCGTATGAATTGTTACGTTTATATGTTCCATTTGAAGTCTAAGATGACATTGGCAAACTTGCCTTTGGAGCAATTGCTGATCAGCAATGATATCCAGTTAATCTTTGGTTTGTTTATTCTTTTTAAACATTTAATACAAGCACATATTTACACTGTGGCTCATACTTCCAGACTCGAGGAGGATTGAAAATAATTGTGGCCATTTTATTTAGATAAATCAAACTGTTATACAATGCTAATTAATGAATATTTATATGTTTGGTTTAGAATAGGTAAATGTTTACATTTTCTTTTACACCTAAAATGTATTTTAGTTGTCATTAAACATTTTTCAGAAAATGCAAAGAATTGTCTGCAGTTTAAATATTCAGTAACAGATACAGCCTCCACATTGTGGAGCAATTGCCTGACCACCTTTATTTCAATTCTCTTGACATAGCTTACTGTTCTATGAATTAAGCTCACACATTTCAGTATACTTTATTTCTTTTTCTGGTTTAAAAGTTCACATCTATATCCCTTCTACATTATATATTTTATTAATGAGTATAATTGTCTATTTTGCTAGCTCTAAAAGACACACATGAATATTTATCTGTTTATTTTTAGGCTGATATCCAAAGTCTGGAGGTAACTGATTTGGTGGCCCGTGAAGAACTGAAAAGTAAAATGGACTGCATCAGAGAAATGAGAAGTGAATGTGCTGCTTTAAGGGCAGAACTTGATCAATACAGGGGTCTCCCACCCAACATGGCAAAAGCAGAGGAACAATTAATGCGAACAAAACAAGAATATGATCATCTGTGCCAAACATTAAACTCTCTAGTTCACAAACAAAAAAAGTCAAAAACTGGACGCAAGCAATGATTTACTTATTCCAGGACACTAAAAGCCATATTTAGACTGTGTTTGTTTGCGTGACATGCGATTCTGGGACCACTGATTCTTCAGCTCCATTTCATTCTCTTTTGCCTGGAATAAAACAAATGAAAAGAACTAATTATTAAAGAGATTGTCAAACATTAATATTTATAAGGCTTTGTATATAGAGTGATTGAAGTGAAATATGTGCCTTCTTAATTTGATATAGTGCAAGGGTCTACATACTATATGTAAAATGAATTTGATCAATTGTGCATACTTGGAAGGCAAGATATGTAATCTGGTGTTTCCTCCTTTGTTGTGTAGTGGGACCATCATTCTTTCTATGGCTATGAGATCTTCTTTCTTGTTCCTGAGTTAACTGCTTTGTTAACCATTCCTTGGGATCAGGCATTATTGCATCTCCACTAACTTCAACCAACTGCATTTCTTGATGTTGTCGCTTTGCCCTTCTCCCACAAAGCCGCTGCAACTGCAAAAATACATTTTGTTAAAAATTATTAACTGAATATTCACGTTAAAATTATGCTTACTGCAATAAATTATTTCTACATTTTCACACTACCTACATGATCATAAGCAGAGACCAAAACTTTGCAGAGTGCCTTTTTAAATGTGTCAAATCTGTCTTCAATTTGAAAGTGAATCTGTACAAATTATACCTTTGTGATTGAAATGCCAGTTTTATGCTACCTTTTTCAATATAAATGCCTATTTTACGAAATAAATGGTTTTTATTGATTTTAATTAATTATTAAACATTTGCTTCAAGTTCATTTTATTTCAATAACTGTTAGTTCATGACACTGAAAGTTACTTTGTCGAATTTATATTAATGAAAATTAATTGTTCTTTCACACTAGCCGTGTGTAGGACGCACTATGAAAAGTTACAGCCAGACTGAAAAATTCAATGCCATAGCCAGGATTTGAACTATGGATCTTCTGGTCTCCATCCAGCCGCTCTAAACCACTGAGCTACTATGGCCAACGTGCCATTGAATTCTCCAACTGACTTGTGTTTTTCCCGGTAAACCACTAGGAGTTCTCATAAACATATGAGACAACTACCTTAATGGCAGCTTACTATGCTGTAAGTACTTTAAGACCCGGGCTTTATAGTTCGGACAGCTATTAGCTACAGTTAATGGAAATTAATTGTTCTTTCACACTAGCCGTGTGTAGGATGCACTATGAAACGTTAGAGCCAGACTGAAAAATTCAATGCCATAGCCGGGATTTGAACCACGGATCTTCTGGTCTCCGTCCAGCCACTCTAAACCATTGAGCTACTATGGCCAACGTGCCAACATGACATTAAATTCTCCAACTGTCTCGTGTTTTTCCTGGTAAACCACTAGTAGTTCTCATAAACACATGAGACCTTAATGGCGACTTACTATGCTGTAAGTACTTTAATTTATTTTCTTTAAGTTGCAGACAATAGTAATGAGAACTTCGACTCAAAAATCCCAATTTGCATATAACTTACGTAAAGCTTTCCTTAGCGCCGGAATCCCTTTGTGGAAATTACAGAATTCCACATTAATACAGCTTTTTGAAGTATACTAACCAATCTGTACATAGTCAAGATTGCAAAGATGTTACTTAACTGAATGTTATGATGATAATGAAAATCGTTAGAGATAAAATGAAAAATAAGAACTGGATTTCTATAGATGAGTCAACTAATACTATAGGTTGTTTCATTGCCAATGTTGTTATTGGACCATTAGATCCTACAGATGAATAAATGAAACTGTTCAGGCCTACAACAGAGTGTCTTGAGAAAATTAACAATTCAACTATCGTGCAGTTATTCACCAGTTCATTAAAGTTGTGGCCCGAAGATACGTCTTACTTTTCATCAGTGATGCTGTACCATATATGAAAAGGGCTGGAATAGCGTTAAAAGTGCTATTTCCAAACAGGCTTAACATGGCGTTCATAAGGTATCAAAAGATATACAATGCTTGTTTACAAATGTTGACAAATTGATTTCCAATATTAAGAAGATTTTTTGAGAGTCTCAGCAAGAATCCTGATATTTAAATCCATTGCACCAGATGTATCTCTGTGAAAGCAGAGGCATAATGAGATGGGGGAGTCTGCCTCACGCTCAAGAGGTCCCGGGTTCGAATCTTGGTCAGGGTGAGTTACCTGGATAAGATTTTTCCGGGGTTTTCCCTTATCCTGAAAGACGAATGTCGGGTAACTCTAAGCTCTATGGACCCCGGACTCATTTGAGCATCATTTCACCCATTCCATTCATCGTCCGACATGACTTAACGTTGGAGGACGTAAATTAAAAAAAAAAATGAGATAGGGGACATGGATCTCAGCAGAACTTTATTATGTTTAAAATTTCCAGAATATAACTGAGGTGATGAATGCTCAGGAGGATGAAGCCTCTTAAATTGTACCAGCTAAGAAACTTCAACTCTTTGGAAGTGAAAAATGACTTTCACAGCAGAGTTCAGGTTCCTGCCACAAGCGATCTGCCAGCTTCAACAAAGAGGACAACCTTTAACAGAGTCAGTGAAAATTAGGGATGATGCAGTGCAAAGACTAGACAGTATACCAGGGAAACAGGATTCATAAGTTAGTGAAAAGTGTAGAACAGTGTTAAAAAATTGTGATCTGGATAAACTTAGAAACATAAAAAATTCTATAAGGTGACATATCTATTGCATTGAAATGGATCCTGCAATGATGCTGTTTTAGATTTGCTACAATAGCCTTCATCGTGTTGAAAAACGTTATCTGACAGGATATTCAATATCACCCCACAAAACTTAAAAAAGCATTTGAGGAGCACAAATTTTGAGAAAGTGAGTTATATATGGGATCAGTATGTTCTCGATGCCACCAATCAGTCTGTGAAATCAGATGTTGCATAACTCGACTAGTGAAGATGGCAGCAACAGCTCTTGAAACATGTCCTGTTAAAAACAGTGTAAGTGAAGCAATGTGTCAATATTTTCTCGATTCACTTTTTTAACTTGCGCTTTAGTATCTCTAAATTTCTTTCAATTTTTATAGTTTGAATAAACATGAAAGCTTGAAGTTTGCAAACTTCTAACTTTGTATCGAAATTTAACTGTACTGGAACACCACAGTGAAGCGAAACAATGATTAAATTATAGATGAGTCGTATTTATTACACATCAGCTTCACTTGTGTACCTATATTGAGGACATATTTCACAAACGATGGTTCGCAAAACATGTCCTCGTTATAGGTACGCAAGTGAAGCTAATGTGTAATAAATAAGACTTATCTATAATTTAATAATTCTATCTTTGTTTTAAGTGTACATCTATGTTTCATTGTGCATGATCTCTCAGCTTATCTAAAATGCTAAGTTTACATTATATACTCACAGCTTCTTCATTCAACTGCAGATCTTCCTGCTGTACAGAGATATAATTACTGTCTGCAGATGCTTGTGTTACTGCTCCTTCGTCTACTCTGTTCTCCATTACTGTTGGAGTTGCAGATGCACCGCTCGACCATGGAGATGGATTGAACTTGTCACTGAAAGTAAGTGGTTCATCTGCAGGAGGAGTGCTCTCATTCCCATCCACAATATTGGAAGAGTAATCCTGCTCAAGTTGTGATGGTTGTTCTATTACAACTGCTGCTGCATCACTGTCCTTGTTTAATGAAAAGAAATCACTTTCACCATCAGATTCTTCTTCTGAATCTGCATAGCTTATTAAAGCTGAACTTTTCTTATCGAGAGCTTCCATACCTGGTACTGGAACTGATTTAACACCTTTTTTTAGTCCATTGGCATGAGAAGGTGCTGATTTTGGTGCAGTTGCACCATCTGGCTTTTTTGTAAGTACATGAGGAACCAATGGACGATTCACCTCTTTTGTTGACATATTTTTGGGAGCAGGAAGCAAGGAAAATAAACCAGAACCCTTCTGCAACAAAGAAAATACAATCATAATTGAAAATGAATTATAACACATTTGCAAAACAGGCCTAGTAAAACGTATTGTGACAAAAACACAAAGGTCACCATTAACTGCTTTATTTGTCACCAAAATTGTTATCACAATGCTAAATTACAATCACTTTCTGTTTTACCCAAATACACAACTTTGACAAGCCTCTTTAATGTCTCCAACTTGGGCTGCTAGTAGTCTCTTTTATGTACCCCAAGTTCACCTCTTACATGGAGCTGCATGCCCATTCTGAACACAACCCCAATATTTGCATGTAAAGTACTTCACTGTCCAATGATTCCCCACCTCAGAGCCGCAGTTACTGACAGTTGTAGATAAATATATAAGTATTAAAAGGGGAAGGGTATCCATGGCATTTATTGATTTAGAAAAAGCATTTGATACAATTGAAAGAGAAGCATTGTGGATAAAATTAAATAGTAAAGGGGTAAGTTGCAAATTTATTGAAATATTACAAAAGATATACCAGGAAAATGAGTTTTGTATCAAACTGCATGGAAGTAAAGTAACTGATTGCATACAGAGTAAGGCGGGGGTAAGGCAGGGATGTAAACTGAGTTCTGTGTTATTCAACCTTTATATAGATGACATTCTAGAGATTTCAAAAAATAGGGTCCACTCAGCAGTTATTCATAACAAAGAAATCCCAGGGTAGATTTCAGATGAATTAGTAGTTGGTTCCATATCATGTGGAGGGTTGAGAAGAGCGATCGAAGCACCAAGTTACTGAAAAAAATGGTGGTAAAAGTAAAGGAAAAGAAAACAAAGATCATGGTATCGAGATTTAACTGTATTGGAACACCACAGTGAAGCAAAATAATTATTAATTTATAGATCAGTTGTATTTATTATTCACAGAAGCAGATGTGTAACAAATATGACTCATCTATAAATTAATAAAGATCATGGTTTTTAAAAAAGGATACAAAACGCGAAAAGATGAGAAATGGGAAATAAATGGATGAGAAATAGAGGTCATTAGGAGATTTGATTACTTGGGGGTAAGACTGAGTTGTGATGGTACATGGACTGAACAGAAAAGGCTGGCATTAGCAAAAGGTAAAATGACCATTAGTGTTGTAAGATCATGTTTAAGAAAATTGCCTCACATTGTCATGTGGCTGGAAATGATCTATACTGTAATGGTAGAAAACAAAATGCTATAAGGGGCAGAGATATGGATAGAGGTGGACGTTATTAACAGATCCTTTTGAAATATATTCTAGTCTTACCTTAGAAATTTGAAAGGTATTAGATATGATAAGGATAAAGCAAAATGTGCAATGTGTGGAGATGATGATACAGAGTGGCACAGTATAATCTATTGTAAACAAACAAAAGTATGGACAGAAAAATTTTGGCAACAAAAGTGGAACAATTTTAAGGAGGGGGAGAGATACTATTAATCAGGAAAATATTGTCTGCAAAAGGAGAAAATAATCGTAAAGAATTATTAACATTAACTAACAATTAAGGTTAGAGAAATGGGAACTAGGAATGAAAGAGAACTGAGGGTCATCAATACATAAAAAAACCAAGGGTTGTGTGTATTGAGACTGAAATTTAGGGCGAGCAGGTAGGAAGGCTATATTGGATGTGAACAAGATGTTTGTCTTATGCGCTAGGATTGTGTAAATGGTATTGCGTTAATATTAAGTCATCTCTCTGAACGACCAGTACATCAAGGTGAACGCTAATTAAGATTATTAAATTTTAGATGAGTCGTATTTTTTACACATCTGCTTCACTTTCGTACCTATTTTGAGGACATGTTTTGCAAATCATCGTTTGCATCTACGGCTCTTAAATCTCGCTAATTAAGATGTTTGTTTATAGTGCAGAGTCACTTCCGATATTTATGACTACATATCCTGTACGACTCACAGTCTCAGAGCATTATGAACAATTTAAAAGTAACAAGTTTTTCATCATGGAAAAGACTGATGTTTTAGACATAATAAAACACAATCAAGGCAAACTGTTATAAAGTGGCAAGAGGCAAATGATTGCATATTGTTTCACGATGATCTTGATTTATTATAGTCGCACTGTTCGAAGGGTTACCATGGCTTTATCTTTAGTAATATATACCTCTCAGATAACGCACTGATTAATGCACGTGGATAATCATCTGTCATTTGTGATTCCTGCAAATTCCAATGGCTCGTTCATTGGTCCTTAGCACAGGGCCAAGAAGCGACGGCAGCACCCCTCTCACTCTTACAAGAATAATCAGCGCGTTATCTGAGAGGTTTCCCTTAACAAAGATAAAGCCATGGTAAGAGTTCAAGCAGCGTACTATACAATAAAGTTATTGTTGCTATAGTGCTAGTGTTGTAAAACTATGTGCGCGCACATGTATATAACACGTGGCAAGTGAAGCCTTGTTTACAAAAGGCCTGAAGTAGTCTAGAAAGATTATAAAGCACACAATATTTTTGAGTTAACCATTTTTTAAAATATTTCTGTTAATTTTCAAATACTTCTAGTATCCCCAAATAAGAAGTTATTTATTTTCTTTAATCTCTTGAATAGAAGTCAAAGATATTACATAGCAGCCAGCTCTTAAAATATTACTACCACTTAAAGTCTAAAGTATTCCCACAACCCCTAACACCTTCAAGAGAATTAACAGTCTATCTCAACATGAAGTGGAGAGAGAAATAAACATTTGTAAGAGATCGAAATTTAACTGTATTGGAACACCACAGTGAAGCGAAACAATTATTAAATTATAGATGAGTTGTATTTATTACACATCAGTTTCACATACATACCTATATTGAGAACATGTTTCGCGAACCATTGTTTGCATCAGCCTAATGCAACTAAAGCTTGATCCAGTGGTGTGGGTACTTCTGGAGTTGCTGCTGCCATCTGTTGATTTTGTGATGACAAAAGACAACACCAGAAGACAACCCCACATTTAAATTCATCACAAAATCAACAGATGGCAGCGGCAAGTCCTAAACTACCCACACCACTGGATCAAGCTTTAGTCGTATTAGAGCCGATGATGCGAACGGTGGTTCGTGAAACATGTCCTCAATATAAGTATGAAAGTGAAACTGATGTGTAATAAATATGACTCATCTGTAATTTAATATTTGTACGAGAGTAGAGAAAGTTACGTGAGTGCCATATATCAGATTCTTACTTCACTATACTCCTGGTCATTAGTTAATGGAACCCATTTGAATGTATAAGCTTGCATGCAATTATGACAGATGTAAAATTTAAAGGTGGTTGGCAGGAGCTGGTTAACACAACATCCAATCAATTGCTTGTCACGCCTTGCAGTGTTGTATAGTTCAACAAGCTGTGAAGTTGCGCTGTAAAGCAGGTGTTTATCATTTGCACCCACAAAATTTATTTTTGCAACAGGAAAGAGAATAACCTGATCATGAAGAGAATTTTATTTTCAAGCAACCAGACTAAAAACCAATTCAGTCCCATCGCACATTCACCCCAATGATTGTGACACTATTTCAACAAGGATGTTACAATTTGTTTTTACTTTATGTTATGTAGGTTTTATTTATTACATACCATGGATGGTTTTAGCTTTTTCTTTTTGGGTTCCTCTTCCTGATCATCAAACTGTAAAAAAATAATAAATTAATGTAGTTGAAATGTAACAACATGTAATTCCATAAATACTACATATCTTAAATACTGAATAAATATTTAAATGCATTTTAGAACATTTCTGATAAGCCAGGAATAAAGTCAATTGTCACTAAAACAAAGGTCTCCCTTCTGACCTTAAGTTCATTAAATAAACAAATATTCTTGAGATTCTGAAGTAAATAATAGGCACCAGGTATTTGTGAAGTCTATTCTTACAGAATACTGTGTATTAAGGCCTGTACAAGAATTTATGGAGGAATACTGAATGTCTATTTTGAAACACACTTCTGTAACTTCGATGCTTGCAGTAGCACTTTTGGAACAGTGATGTTTGTTAAATTTGCACATCTATCCAGATCTTTTACTCAAATGGTAGTGATGTGTAAATCATTTGTGTGGCTCATTCTTTGATAATGATTGTTAAAAGCATAAGGCTTATGTAACTTAAATACTGAGGCTTTCATGGCCGGCATCATTAACTCCACTATGTTGTCCGGGCTTGTAGGCCGTGGTCCATTTGTATTTCTTTCCGATGTTTCGCCGAAAACTGCGTTCGGCATCTTCAGAGTCAAGAGACCCGGAGTCCAACACAAGACATGAGTCTTTTGCCGAACGCAGTTTTCGGCGAAACATCGGAAAGAAATACAAATGGACCACGGCCTACAAGCCTGGACAACATAGTGGAGTTCTTATGCAATACAAAAGTGAATCGAGAAGATATTGACACATTGCTTCACTCACACTGTTTATTCACAGGACATGTTTCAAGAGCTCTTGCTCCTATCATCAGCTGATACTCGACTAGTGCAAGTTGTAGTGGTTTCCTCTTTCTCCGTTTTGGTCAATAGATGGCGTGATGTACTTGTCAAAGATGTCCGGTGATGGAGTTTCAAAATTCATGACTCTATGACGATTTTTGTTGATGAAGATTTTTTCCCATACGGAAAGGTCTATGGGGTGATTAACATATTTTATTAGAGATGTTTCCAAGTTGATGTCATGTCTAGTATTCAAAAAATGAAAAGCCACTGCTGCATAGACCTTTCCGTATGGGAAAAAACCTTCATTAAAAAAAAAAAAAAAAAAAAAAAAAAATCGTCATAGAATCATGAATTTTGAAACTCCACCACCGGACATCTTTGACAAGTACATCACGCCATCTATTGACAAAACGGAGAAAGAGGAAACCACTACAACTTGCACTAGTCGAGTATCAGCTGATGATAGGAGCAAGAGCTCTTGAAACATGTCCTGTGAATAAACAGTGTGAGTAAAGCAATGTGTCAATATCTTCTCGATTCACTTTTGTATTAATTTGTGCTTCACTGTCCCTACGCTTCTTCCAAGTTTATACTTTAACTTATGTAACTTGCTTGCTGCTGAGTTAACTTATATTGTTTGTTACATTTGAATGGAGATGGTACTGTATAAAATAAAACCTGGTCTTGGGCGCTGCCCTACTGATCCCAAGGTTCTGGGTTCAAGCCCAGCCCAGATTAATGATTTCTAAGTGTGCTGCAACAGCCTCATGCCAGTACGTTTACTGGCATGTAAAAGAACTGCAGGACGAAATTACAGCACACTGGAAGTGCTGATGTAATCTTGGCAAATGATACCCTTGTTAATAAACATAATATTTATTTATTTTGTATATGATGTATTCTACAGCACCTAATTTTTCACCAGTGGTCGACCAGTCTACTGCTGGCATGCCTTCTGCTACAGCACTAACCGCCCACTGGCTGGCCAGCCACCAATAAAAATAAGGCACTGTATATCCTTGTTCTTCTTGCAGCAGCAATGAAATAGTTAAGATGTGCAAGCAATGCATTTGTTCCTACAGTAATATTTTATGAATCAACAACAGTACCTGGTGAAGGTGTCTGTGTACACTAAAATACATGGTTACTTATTTTGCAGTCTGATTTTTAAAAGAAGATACGTGAAGGTCATCTGTTTCTCCACGTGGGTAATGCAATGTTGCCCACCAGGTCCCCTTTCTTTATCCTCTCAACACTTGAAACATAAACAAAGGTTTGAGTTATCTCACCTCAACAAAAATATGTACAGTTAATCTGTATTAGCCTACTTTAAAAACAGAAATAAGTTTCACTGAGTTGTAGGGTTTTCACATGTGTGAGTTCTTTTAAATAATTGTTTGCACTATGTAACTAATATTCCATTCATACCGTTATTATTGCTATACATCGTAAGAGATTCCCCCACTAGTGCGGTATTTCTACATAGAAACACATATACGTGGTGCATGTTCTAAAATCTAACATTTATCTTCAATTATATTTATTAATATTTCGGCTAATATCTTAACTACTAAAATTCAGATTCATATAAATACACACGTGGTAAACACATAATGGAATCTCAAGAATTGAAAAAAAACTCAGTGCAAGCACCTCATTTTTTCAAACCTTTCCTCATTCTGTATACATTAATATTGCAATATACTATTATTAACGATTTTGTTAATTGACATGGTCATATCAATGCCGCCGATATGTCGGAATTTTGACCCACAGGAATTCTTTTATGTGCAAGCATATCTACTGACATGAGACTGTTGCTTTTGGATAAAAGGAATAAGCTGTTCATTGGCAAGGAGCAAACTCTCGTCTTCTTGTTGGAAGAATTCTCTAAGAGAACAGACAAATTCTCTAGCTGCAATGTAACACCCTGACCGTAAGCTGATCTTTGCCTTGGGCCATGATTCCTCGATCCACCTCCAATTCTACGCCATTATGTCTTGCTTCCATAAAAATGTATTTTAATTGTGTTTTAACAAAGTAGGCTAACAATACACAGCGTAACTAGGCAAACTCTGTTTCCTGCATACAACTAGTGATAACTGAGCTGAGGAATATGTGATTTGCCCACTTCACCAGCATATCCAATCTGGCAACCTTTGTTTACATTACCATAGCAACACCTTCCCTTCTTATCCTTCACATCCCTTGCCTGATGACCTTCACATATCTTCTTTTAAAAATCAAACTGTAAACATAACTTGATCTTCTAAATAATCTACATTTTAAAATTATGCGATGAATGCCTGCCTAAAAGGCTGTTATCGAATCTGACTGTAGACATACTGTTAACTTATGAGAGTTGGATAATAAATTCCATTAATTACTTTAAATTGAATAAGATTAACAAGTAAAGGTATCATACTGACTCCCTAATGTAAAAGTGGAATAAAGATGATTAAAAGAAGTAATGTACTACATTAAACAGTTTAGAAGCATACATAAACAATAACAGAACCTAAAACCACCTTACCTCTCATTTTAAGACACTTTCTTATATACAAAATAAACTATTAAATGTCAACAAAGTAGTGCATTGTGTTACAACTGCACATATACTGTGGAAAAATATGCACAGAAATAAAAAAAGCTGTATTTTTAGTTCTTTTAACATTGTGATTTAACTTCATTGAGTTTACGACTACACCCCATTGTCATCCCTGTACTAAACTTAGAGCCCTTAATTTCTCAATAAACCGTAAATGCAAAAATAAAGGGAATATAATGAACACTAAACTATGTGGTACTGCAGTGTAACACGGCAAGTACAGCTTATAGGCAAAGGCAAATTAAGGTGATGGCACATTTATAGCTAGAGCATAGCAAATGTGACATTACCATAGAAATATACCCCAAGAAACGACAGAACTCTCAGATTGTTTAAATTGAACTTTAATAGTAAATCGGTTGTATGCCTGGTAATGTTTGACGCAAAACTAATATACACATGGCACATTTGAAAGGTGGAGAGTTGAGAAATAGTGATGTAGAGTGTGTGCTGTTTAAGGGCCCGTCGACAACAAGGTCATTTGGGCCTAGTGATGTAGTAGATGCTGCTTCTCCGAAAGGCTGTGAATTATTCAATTACTCTCCTGTCCTTTTACGTATTATTCTTTCATAGGAAAATTATAACTGAATATTAATCAACCGTAATAATCGTTCTTACCTCCGAAAGAGAAGGGATACTAATCTTCACTGTTTGTTTTTTCTGCAGGGTTTTATTGCTGTTGGTAAGAAAACTATTATCTGGATCTATAGTGATACCACTCTGTTTCGGTTCTGGAAGAGAAGAAAACAATTTTGTTTGCGATGTCTTCTCGCCATCAGGGGTATCAAGTGTAGAAGATTCGCTTGTCACTGCATCAGTGTCTACTTGGTTAACTGAAGTTGGAGATTCTCCTCTCACTTCAGAATATTCATCTTCCAACTGGTTGACATTCTTCAAGTCTTCTGATGAAGAGGTGACCACATTCTGATCTAAGCTCTCTTCTTCACTTTCGTCACTACTTCCATAAGCCACTAATGAACACATTTTGTATACTTCGAATTGTATGTGGAATGCACAGTGTTTATCAACGCTGCATGTGCACTATAGACAATAACATAGTTGTCATCTGACACCATGAAGAAAAATGGTATTACTCTACGTACTAAACTGCGTACAAAGAAGATCAACACTTTATTATGTTTATTTTAGTTTCTGGGACACTGTCAAAACTATGCTCAGCGCCATTTATACGTTACTCTTTTTTTACTCTCGCTTTTTGCTTTTGCAGTGTGCCAAATCAGTACTGCCAACAACAGGTTATAAATTCCAAACAACATATTACTGTTTAAGTACTTATAGAATAATTTCATATGCATCGAATTTGGAATAACAGTTTTTTTTATTCCTTTCGGAAACAATTACGTATATTTGTCATAAGGGTGCACAAATGCTCGTATAATATCCTGCAATGTGCAGTAAAGTTCCATCAGCTGTTTGCATGACAGATTCGGCTATACTGTATAGATGGCATTAGTGTCGTATCAGATCCTCCCATCACTCATGTCAAAAGAAAGGGGCTGGGATTGGAATCAAGGATGACGGTGGTTGTATTGACAGTTGCATGAAGTTTTTGAAGAATTTAGGCTTTTGTTGAAAGCAGCACCCTAGACCATTTTCAGAAAAATGGTCTAGGGTAAAATTTAGGATTGGACTATTTTTCTGAATTTGTATAATTAGTATTAAAATCTTTCTCGTTACTGTTAATGTTTGATTCTTGTTAACGTCATGTACTTGCACTTTTCGAATACAAGTGTTTGAAAGAAAGAAGACTCGTGCTACTTTAGCAGCACTGGCGACGGATCAGGCAGGCCCATCTGGGTCGAAGTGTTTGCCTGGTACTCCAGGTAAAAAGTTAAAAATGGGAGCATATGATTGTGGAAGTTTCGATCGCGATGGACGGCGAGGTTCTCAAGGGCCAAATATACCAGCACCTAGTCAAACTCGTGGAGGCTTACGGGTATATAAAATAGTCGTTCTTGGTGACGGGGGCGTTGGCAAATCAGGTGAGTAAGCAAAATAACTAACATTGTTATGAGGTAAATAGAACTTCACCTCCATACGCAAAATATTTTAAATTACTGTCAATTTTGTTATTGCTGTTTCAGCACTGACACTCCAGTTCGTCAAGCACAGATTTTTGGACTACCATGATCCAACAATAGGTATGCTGCTTTCTAAATTTCTTAATTTCAGCTAAAGGGAACCAACATAGTGCTTTAATATTTTATTTAATTGATGGAAATTAATCATTTCTCCACACTAGCCGTACACAGACTAAGATTTTGGACGGATACAGTCAACATGAAAAATTCAATGCCATCCAAAACCTTAGCCTATATACAGCTAGTGTGGAGAAATGTTTAATTTCCACCAATTAACTAAAATAATAAGAGTTAAATGATGAAGCCTGGGACTCAAGTACTTACAATAGTAAGTCGCCACAAACGGTGTATCTCGGATGCGAGAGCCCCTGGTGGTCTACCGGAGAAATATGAGTCAAATGGAGAATTTAATGTCAGGACGGCATGTTGGCCATGGTAGCTCAAAGGTTAAGAGCGACTGGACGGAAACCAGGAGATCCGTAGTTCAAATCCCGGCCATGGCATTGAATTTTTCATGTTGACTCCATCCATAGTGTTTTAAGTTTGTCATTTAGCAATGGATATACAACATTTTATTTTGTAACTTTATGGGAATTATTTCAAGCAGCATGCCAGAAAGTACCTTTAAAAGCATAGCCTTATACCTATGTACAAAAATAATGTCAAAAGTTTTGAATAGAAAATACAAAATTACAGATATTCTATTTAAATTATGGTCTTTAAATCTTTCATAGTCATTTTAACAAGCATGTAGTATTATCTGATACATTCTCATTTTAGTTATATAAATATTTTATGGTAAAGCTGCACAAAAAGCTAATCAAATCAAAATCCCATGACAGTCAAAATGTTATTTAAAAATTAATTTAATGCTCTGTATATGTCTTTGGTGAACTTTTATCATTTTAATACTCATATTACACAACTCCATATTGAACAAGTAGAGCAAAATATACTGAAGACCCTAACCACAAAGTATAGCTGAGATATTGAGGATACCATAAGCCACACAATCCCCAACTACTTATTAACTCAGAATAAATATGCACCTACCCAGAGATTGCATAAATCTTTCTCATCTGTGACACATTTGGAATTGAAATCAACAATTCTGGAGTGAACTATTACACCTTTGTCAGTTTTCTTCTTTCTTCAGTGGTTTCTTTTAAACCTCAGTTTCCAATTCCCACAAAGATAGCAAGCACCATATTATGCTCTGATGTTGCAGATACCAACTGATTAAAAATTTTATCCATGGTTTGAGGGCCTTCAGCCTCAAAGCTTAGCCCAGGGATGTTTTTAATAAACAAACAAAAGTGGAGCACTTTGAGGAAGCGAGAGTTTGGCTTAGAAAAAAAGATTAGCTAAACGCCAATTATAAGTTGGCAGCAGTCATCCTGATTTCAGCACTGCCATTCTGATTGTATTTTGGTCTGACATGCAACAGTTCTGCTGTAAAAGAGCACCAGGCATTTTTGTACAGAATTTAACACTTCGGTTCTAGACGAAGGTTCAACATTAAAAAAATAAGCGATATTCATTTAAAATGAGTCTTTGTTTTTAACTGTCTAATAACATGTTTTTATTTTCTCTACTATGTGCATAATAAAGAAGGTATTCAACTAAAAAATTTGATACCAAATTTTCACTGGAAATTGTTTTGAGATCGCTTGAACCTGAAAAAGATTTTTTAGAAAAAGGTTGGTGTGGTTTTTGTTTTTTCAATTTATGTCCTCCAAAAAACTAAGTCATATCTGATAGGATTGGTGTGGCCCACACATGTGTGGGGGAACTCAAAGAGGGCACTCAAATTATTTAAAGTTTCACTTTTTATTGTTCTCAAGAAGCTATATTTCTGTTTCATGCTGAAAAATATTTTTTCAGATGATTACATGTATTCAGGTGAATAAATATTGAAACCATTGTTTTAATTTTAGAGGATTCATATCAGCAACAGGCTGTCATAGATGGAGAGGCATCACAGCTTGATATCCTGGATACAGCAGGACAGGTATAGTTTAATGTTGTCCTTCCACTTTGCTCACATGGCTAATTGCATTTCTGTTTTTATAAAAATTATACTAAACTGTTTTTAGGTTGAATTCACTGCCATGAGAGATCAGTATATGCGATGTGGAGAAGGGTTTATGATCTGCTACTCTGTCACTGACAGACATAGCTTTCAGGAAGCTGTGGAATATAGAAAACTGATCACACGAGTTCGAGCTTCAGAAGATATTCCACTGGTACTTGTTGGCAATAAATTTGATCTTCAACACCAAAGAAAGGTAAAAATGTACTTGTTTAATTTGTTATTCCCTTTTAACAGTTCTGGAATATGCTTGTTTTCCTCAACATTTGTTATGGTTTCTCTCATCACTTTCCCATACCACTATGCATTTCCTTCTTATTTAGATTTTCCTTGCTCAAACATATGCATATAAAATTTTTCCAATTAAGTATTCAAAGTCTAAATATTTGTAATTTAAGTTCTAATCTGAGACATTTTATTAGTTGGCAATCTGTCCAACCCAATATATAAAAATTGGGACAATGTGTATGCCGTATATAGCTCGAACTTGATTAGGCCATGCTAGTTTCTAGCATCCTCATACAAAATCTGTAATTGGTGCAGCAGATTCAGACATGATAGCTACAGAGCAGTTATTTAGCAGATCAGGAGCTGACCATGTAACGAAGCCAGTGTCAAATATCTACACTTGTTTGGTTTGTCCTCCAACATTGCCGTATCGGACAATGAATGAAATGATTTTAAAACAAGTATAACATCCATAGAGCTTACACTTAACAAACATTCATCTTTCACGATAAGAGAAAAACTCCAATGTTAAGTCATATCGGACGATGAATGAAATGATGTTCAAATAAGTACAGGGTACATATAGCTTAAGACATTCATCTTTAAGGATAAGAGAAAAACTTCAGCATTAAGTGATATCGGACGATTAATGAAAGGGGTGAAATGGTACTGAATGTGCCTAGGGCCTGTAGAGCTTAGTCACCCAACATTTGTCTTTCAGATTAAGGGAAACCCCCAGAAAAAAGCCTTATCGTTGTAACTCGCCCTGACCTTATAACTCGGGACCTCTTGAAAGTGAGGCAGATATGTTATCATAAAATGAGTTGGATTGGAAACACTGGACATCACTGACTAAATAGGGTACCTGAACATTTTCCTGGAGTAAGGACTTGTCCCCATCACCATGAGTCCAATCTGAGGTTGCAATATAAGGATATAATTGCCATGTAATTGCCCTTTACATGGAACATTTTTAAAGAATTTTTGTTTTTCAAAAAATGCCTGCAAGCATGTTGATTAAAATAAACATATATTTAATTTATTGAATGATAAAATGTATATCTGGAATTTTCTGGGAATGTCTTAGGAATTCCTCTTCATTAGGAATAACTAGCATAAATGCTAAGCTATAAAAGACAAAATCTTACCATACAAAAATGCGACTCATCTAAAATTTAATAATACAAAAAGGTATTTGAATTGTATTTTGGGGAGTGAACTATTTAATTTTTTAAATCTCTTGGACATCAAGGAACAAAATTCCAAAGCCATTATATTGCGGCCAATTCTTCAAAGATTTGACTATTGCTTAATCTACTGTATTTCCACATTCCCTTCGCACCTACTAGAAACGTGGCAATAAGATAATTTCTGCATATATTTTGTTGATTAGAATGAAGTAGATAGAGGAATAAGTCTTTGTAAGAATAGATATGTTAATGATATTTCTACCCTTAAAAAAAATAAAAGATGATTATAATTTTAAAAAATTTACTAACCATGCTTGGGTTAATAAACATTTTCAATTTTTTTTTAAAGAGATTGGTATAACTTTAGTTCCTCAAAATAAATATAGTTTTAAAAATTTGCTACATTTTATGGAGTCAACATGAAAAATTCAATGCCATGGCCGGGATTTGAACCACAGATCTCCTGATTTCCATCCAGTCGCTCTTACCCATTGAGCTACCATGGCCAACGTGCTGTCCTGACATTAAATTCTCCATTTGATTTGTGTATTTCCCCGGTAAACCACCAGGGGCTCTCGTATTCGAGATACACCGTTTGTGGCGACTTACTATCGTAAGTACTTGAGTCCCAGGCTTCATCATTTAACTCTTATTATTTTAGTTAATTGATGGAAGTTAATCATTTTTCCAGACTAGCCATATATAGGCTAAGATTTTTGGCCATAGTAGCTCAAAGGGTAGGAGCGACTGGATGGAAACCAGGAGATCCGTGGTTCAAATCCTGGCCATGGCATTGAATTATTCATGTTGACTATCAAAAATCTTAGCCTATATACGGCTTGTGTGGAGAAATGATTAATTTCTGTCAATTAACTAAAATTTACTACATTTCTCTAAAGAAAATGATAAATTTCTGGTATTTATCAATTTAATTGTTTCAATTGTGATAAACTTTATATTGGAAAGACGAAACATAATTTAGAAACCAGAACGAAAGAACATTTTTGTTACATTAAGTATAAATAAACTGATAAATCGGCTGTAGCAGATCATTTTTGGTCATTTAACCATGAAATAAATCCAGAAGTTAAATTATTAAAACAATTAAATGGTCCGATAGATTTAATGGTTTGGGAAAAGATATTTATTTTAAAAAATAAACATCATGTAATGAATTTTGAAATACCGGCAGTTGATTCTGTTTTTAGGTTTTTTTAGTTTTCAGATTTTGGTAATACTGAAAAAATATAGTAACCTGTATTCTTGATGACGAAGTGTGTTGACTGATGATGCAGACAAATGATTGTGAAATCGATCTCAATTAATAAGAAAAATTGACATAATTTTCTTAAGATAAGTGAAGTTTTTGTTACAAATTGTTATATTTGTGTAATAGGTTTATTAATTCCTTCAATCATACAACAGATATGGTTATAGTACAATGTGGAACACCTCTGAATAACTTAATCTACAATTAAAAAGCAAAAAAGAGCATCTGAAAGTTGAGGTACTATTTATAATCCAAGTACAATTACATAAGAATAGTGAAAATTATGAAAATCTGGATTAAGAAGTATTAGAGTACAATGTGTAAAATATAACGTCCAAATATATGCTTAATCTTAAAAGTTTAAAAAAATGTTTAACAGAGTAGAAACAGTGATTGAGCAGGTATGTCAAAACATGTGATTTAAACATTGAATTTTCCTGATTGATTTTATATTATTTGGTAGTTTATTATAAATTTTGGAGCAGAAGTACACAGTTCCATAGTGGTACATTTTTGTATTCTTTGTTATTGCATGTTACATTGATTTCCGATAAGTATTGTGGCTAGGAAAGCTGTGAATACACTTATTTGTTGGGTTAATATTACTACCCAATATTTGCTTTCCATATAAGGCACATTCTAGAATACATTCAGATGGAAGAGATAAAATTCTCAGGTTTTTTAATAATGTCCTACATGAATTCCTGA
This sequence comes from Mantis religiosa, assembly GCA_030765055.1. NCBI lineage: Eukaryota > Metazoa > Arthropoda > Insecta > Mantodea > Mantidae > Mantis > Mantis religiosa. Next base: position 8,463,459 of record CM060953.1, on the reverse strand, counting down.
TGCTTTACAAGCTGGAGAGTTTACCCACAATCTATACCATATCTTAAACAAGAATGCACAGAAGCAAAACATAGCATCGTATGCATGTCAATTCAAACATTTCCTGACAACATTCACAAGTTATAACGTATAGGATTCAGTTGACTTATCAAAGTGCCAACCTGCTTATCCCATTTCATGTTATTCAGAATCCAAATACAAAGGACTGTTATATGATTAATGTTTTCAATTGCTTTGTTATTAATTTTAACTTTTGGTCCGAAGAAATTTTTATTCTGAACAGTCTGAAAGTGCATTGCTGTTGTTTTTTCTGTGCTTACTACAAATTTATTTTGTTCAAACCATAGTTTGTACAAGAGTAGAGAAAGTCATATGATTGCAGCATATTAGATTTTTCTACAAAGCACCTGTAGGCTGCAGGTATTTATGGATGCACTTACTACAGAACTTTACAGTTACTTGTTCACCTTGAGAGCTCTCATCTGTGACATTCTGCAAGAGGAGATTATGGTGGAAGAGCAAGTCGCTTGAATGTCATGCTGTAAGCAGTTATGTTTACATAAGTATCAGATTTCTTTTTGTGTCTAAAATTTCTTCTGTGGCACTTAGAAAAAAACTAAATTTGGACAAAGAGCATGTGTACACTAGGTCAACAAGTTAATAATTTGCCCATTAAATTTACGAAAGTGAAGCCACTTTGGTGACTTTGAAACCAGGTGTTGTTATGGCTTTATGGGCATATTCAAAGAATTAGAGATTTTCAGAATGAGCATCACAAGGCATTAAATCTTGCATTAGAAGTTGATTACAGTCTGAATAGTATAGTATTATGATAGACCAGAGGTTATCTGTATGTCTATCCTTCATGATCATGGTCCACCTTCACTAGACTATAACAAAATGTATAGTACCACTAGTGACCTCTAGTAAATGGTATACAGTGTTATGATAGACCAGAGCTTATCTGTATGTCTATCCTTCATCATGATCATGGTCCTCCTTCACTGGACTGTAACAAAATGTATAGTACCACTATTAACCTCTAGTAAATTGTATATAGTGTTATGATAGACCAGAGGTTATCTGTATGTCTATCCTTCATGATCATGGTCCTCCACTGGACTGTAACAAAATGTATAGTACCACTATTAACCTCTAGTAAATTGTATATAGTGTTATGATAGACCAGAGGTTATCTGTATGTCTATCCTTCATGATCATGGTCCTCCTTCACTGGACTGTAACAAAATGTATAGTACCACTAGTAACCTCTAGTAAATTGTATATAGTGTTATGATAGACCAGAGGTTATCTGTATGTCTATCCTTCATGATCATGGTCCTCCTTCACTGGACTGTAACAAAATGTATAGTACCACTAGTAACCTCTAGTAAATTGTATATAGTGTTATGATAGACCAGAGGTTATCTGTATGTCTATCCTTCATGATCATGGTCCTCCTTCACTGGACTGTAACAAAATGTATAGTACCACTAGTAACCTCTAGTAAATTGTATATAGTGTTATGATAGACCAGAGGTTATCTGTATGTCTATCCTTCATGATCATGGTCCTCCTTCACTGGACTGTAACAAAATGTATAGTACCACTTGTGACTTCTAGTAAATGGTATACAGTGTTATGATAGACCAGAGGTTATCTGTATGTCTATCCTTCATGATCATGGTCCTCCTTCACTGGACTATAACAAAATGTATAGTACCACTAGTGACCTCTAGTAAATGGTATATAGTGTTATGATAGACCAGAGGTTATCTGTATGTCTATCCTTCATGATCATGGTCCACCTTCACTGGACTATAACAAAATGTATAGTACCACTAGTGACCTCTAGTAAATGGTATACAGTTTTATGATAGACCAGAGGTTATCTGTATGTCTATCCTTCATGATCATGGTCCACCTTCACTAGACTATAACAAAATGTATAGTACCACTAGTGACCTCTAGTAAATGGTATACAGTGTTATGATAGACCAGAGCTTATCTATATGTCTATCCTTTATCATGATCATGGTCCTCCTTCACTGGACTATAACAAAATGTATAGTACCACTAGTAACCTCTAGTAAATTGTATATAGTGTTATGATAGACCAGAGGTTATCTGTAGGTTATCTGTATGTCTATCCTTCATGATCATGGTCCTCCTTCACTGGACTGTAACAAAATGTATAGTACCACTAATGACCTCTAGTAAATGGTATACAGTGTTATGATAGACCAGAGCTTATCTGTGTGTCTATCCTTCATCATGATCATGGTCCTCCTTCACTGGATTATAACAAAATGTATAGTACCACTAGTGACCTCTAGTAAATGGTATACAGTGTTATGATAGACCAGAGCTTATCTATGTGTCTATCCTTTATCATGATCATGATCCTCCTTCACTGGACTGTAACAAAATGTATAGTACCACTAGTGACCTCTAGTAAATGGTATACAGTGTCATGATAGACCAGAGCTTATCTATATGTCTATCCTTTATCATGATCATGGTTTGTGACTTACAGATTTTATGAATACCAGGCTAATCTTAATCGAAAGAGAGAGTGGTACAAATAGAAATAAATAGTATGCATTTATGATAAAAACAAAGTGTAAAAGAAAGTTAGCTCCTGTTCATTGTGGAAGATTGCTTGATTATATCATATTCTTCTCAAACACAAATATTTGTTTACAGGTATCTTCAGACGAAGGCCGTGCATTGGCTTCTCAGTTTGGTTGCCCATTTTATGAAACATCAGCTGCAATGCGTCATTTTGTGGATGATGCATTCCATACTCTTGTGCGGGAAATCAGACTGAAGGAGCGCGAAAGACATCAAACCAGTAACAAAATGCACAAGCATAGTAGATGGCGTAGGTTACGTTCCATATTTACTATTGTCTTTAAACGCAGGCGTAACTACTCACCATAATTGTAAGTGTACGCTTCATACTCACTGGGGCCACAAAGCGCTGTAATCAACCAAGGCATTTATGTAATAAAGTAAATATGCATTGCTGATTAATAATAACAATTTAAGCAGGTTTTAATCCACCGAATGTTTACGACTGACTTGTTACTGAAGTATTGTTATCATATTTTGTTTGTTTCATTAGCATTATGGTAAGGGCAAATTTTTATATATTAGATGTGTGTGTGAGTTGTGGATTTGCAATCCTTCAATATTCTAAATGTTTTTGAGCGTACAAAACTGACAACAATCAAGCTTTTCATAATAATGTGATATTTTTATGTCTCACATATGCAAAGTAATTTTCTGTAGTAAAGTGATAGTAGATCAACAATGTTGTACATGTCATAAGTCAGACGTTGTTATGCTTTCTTTTTCAGAAGCAACTTAGGTTAAGCAAATCAAGACCTGGTGAACAAAACACTTTAAATCATATTTAAATGTAAATATTTCGCCCACTCTTAAGCAAAGTTTATTAATGCTGTTTCCTGTTTTTATGTCAAGAAAATATGTATTAATTCCTCCATCTAATAAGAACAGATAACTTCAAAGTGCTAAATTCACACAGTTGTTTTAAATGGGCTGTGCAGAATAGATCCACTCTCAAGTAAATTAGTGTGAATAAATATTACACAAATATAAATATTTTTTACTAAATCTCCGCTTATCTTAAGAAATTGATGTTAATACTTCTTTCTAATGAAGATCAATTTCGAAGGCAAATCGCATTCATCCTCAGTTCATCAAAAACAAACTCCGTTATCAAGGAAATCTCGGTTACCATGTTTTTTCTTTTGTTATGTTAGGTTTTCAGCATTACCAACATCTAAAGACGAAACAAACCTAAAAACAGAATCAATTGCCGGTATGTCAAAATTCACTACGCGATGTTTAGTTTTTAAAATAAATATCTTTTCCCAAACTATTAAATCTATGGGACCATTTTAATGTTTTAATAATTTCACTTCAGGATTTGTTTCATGCATAAATGACCAAAAATGGTCTGCTACGGCCGATTTATCAGTTTGTTTATACTTAATGTAACAAAAATGTTCTTTCTTTCTGGTTTCCAAACTACGTTTCGTCTTTCCAATATAACCTTTATCACAATCTAAACAATTAAATTGATAAATACCAGATGTTTTATTATTAGGAATTTTATCTTTTTTAGAGAAATTGTAGTAAATTTTTAATCCTACATTTATTTTGAGGAACTAAAGTTATACCAACTTCTTTAAAACATTTTTGAAAATGTTTATTAACCCAAGGATTGTAAGTAAATTTTTTGAAATTGTAATCGCCTTTTATTTTTTTAAGAGTAGAAATATCATTAATAGTTTTTTGGTATTTAAATTTTTCAATCTTGTTTTGTATAAAATCTTTATTAAAACCATTAATTAAAGCAGTATTAATATGTTTATATTCTTTATTAAATTCCTCTTTATTCAGGGGTATATTTATTAATCTATAAGTCAAACTATTAAAAACAGCAAACTGATAAATCGGCCATAGCAGATCATTTTTGGTCATTTAACCATGAAATAAATCCTGAAGTGAAATTATTAAAACAATTAAATGGTCCCATAGATTTAATAGTTTGGGAAAATATATTTATTTAAAAAAATATACATTGCGTAATGAATTTTGACATACCGGCAGTTGATTCTGTTTTTAGGTTTGTTTCATCTTCAGATGTTGGTAATGCTGAAAACATAACAAAAGAAAAAACATGGTAACTGAGATTTCCTTGACAACGGAGTTTGTTTTTTATGAACTGATGACGAATGCGATTTGCCTTTGAAATCAATCTTCATTAGAAAGAAGAAAGAAGTATTAACATCAACTTCTTAAGATAAGTGAAGATTTAGTAACAAATATTTATATTTGTGTAATATTTATTGCTTCACTGTAAATAGCTTCATTTTCTACGTAATTAGTGTGAATAAAGTTTTTCTGGAGGAGTAAGATGTACTGGTTAACTGTGATCTTGCTTAGTCTTCCTTTGCGTATATTGAACAGACATTAAAATCCAATGTGCAAAATGTTGTCCTGGCTGAATAGCTTGCCTTTATAAATAGAGATAATTCAAATTATTTAATTTGCTATGTGATTTTATGGAAAGTTTCCATCTCCATGAATGGAGCTTTACCCGTGCCACAGGTACCTATGTGACACTTAAATATTAATTTTTCTTGTGTAGTCATGGCAGGGGTCAATGGTGTTTTTTGTGTGTCCGTAGTGTGCCTTCTTTCAGAAGGTAAGTAAAGTGGTTGATTCCGTGTAATAATTATTCATATGTGTACCAGTATGTTAACCAAAGTCAAATTGAATTTTTTTTAGCATAATTGCTCTCAAGTTTATTGAAGAGCTTGGTGTAATTAACTGTAAGACATGTGCAAAATATTTTTAATGAAGGGAGCAAGTTTCTGGAAAATATGATAGCATACAGAAAGAAGATGCAGATTGTCACAAAATATTATACTTTAAGTGCTTCCTTATTCGTTTTAATAATAAGTGTGTGCAGCTCAGGTATGAATATTGTAATATAACATTTTTATATATACAGAGTACAGTAAAATAATGTGCAGAGAGCTGTAGACAGTAGCAAACTAAGCATTTTGAAGTTACAGATGCAGGAGCGCTGCATGAACATAATAAAGATCTGAAACCTCAAAATGTGTCAAGTAATGAGCATTGGTACAGAATCACATGTGTGTGCTATACTCAACATTCCAGTGGGCTTCACAACAGACACACATAGTGACGATGACTGTTCCTCTAGCCCAAGAAAAAAGCGTCCTGCTGTAAACAAATGAAAATAGTTGTTACTCAACCGCCATTTTATACTTCAAATAATGAGACAGTAAATAGGGAAAATATTTTAAGTTATTAAATTATAGATGAGTCATATTTATTACACATTAGCTTCACTTACCTATATTGAGGACATGTTTCGCAAACTCGTTCGCATCATTGGCTCTAATGCAACTAAAGCTTGATCCAGTGATGTGGGTAGTTCTGGAGTTGCTGCTGCCATCTGTTGATTTTGTGATGAATTTAAATGTGGGGTTGTCTTCTGGTGGGATTTTGAAGTTCATTAGTTGGTTTTTATGTTTTTCTATGTATATTCTCTCCCATATGATGAAAACGTTTCTAACCTTCTGCTTCATAATAATGCATAACATATGTCTAATAACTGAATTGTGCAAAATATTTAATTACATAATAAATTATGTATTTACCTAAAAATCTGTGTCCTAATTATAATGTGCATGCAGATGGTGTTCTTGTATTGTTAATTGGAGATAAGTAGCAGTTCTAATCAGCAGTCGTGGTTGAGTGTGTATCAGGTCACAGCACGTAATTAAACACCAATGCCCTTAAAAGTGGTTAACAGGTTGATTATAAACCTGGAAGACAATTCAAACAACTCTTGCAATATCACTTTTGATTCCTAGCTAGGTGTGTCAATGTCTGATGTGTTTGCTAATAAAAGATATTAACATTTTTTTATCCATTATTGGATTACTACAGGTAGACCGCAAACAAACTGCGGTTGGTGTGTGCATGCGTGAGGAGAGCCTTCTCCCCTTCTTGCCATCCAAGCATCACATGACTGCCACCCCTCCCTTCCTGCATGCGACAAAGTGCAAACCACACGAAACGAGTGTATTTTAATACTGTTTTCATTTTCAAAGTTAACAGAAAATAATTACCTCAGACATGACCTCACAATCGATCAAAAATAGATAGAATCATAGTTTCTTTAAACCCTGAGGAACAACTCAGTGATTCGCAGAAAATGTAAAGACTGAATGTAACAGTGAATGAAACATGACCAGTGCAACCCAAACGATGGAGGAGAGGCAATCTAAAATGATGGTAGAGGGCGAAAGCTAGAGGACTCCAGTGTTGGTAAGCCACGCCTCCAACAACATTTTGTTCGCAGTCTAGTTATAGTTATTACAGTTCAACAAGTATAAGGGTGCTCATTTCTTTGATAAACTTCTATGATCACACAACAAAATATTTGGCTTCATCATAGTAAGCTGATCATAAACAAAGACAAGAGTTAAATACTGGGATTCCACAACAAATAAGACAAATACCCAAAAAATTAAGCCAGATGGTAATATACTTAACTCTGTACAAAACACTACATTTCTATGTATTTGGGTAGATGAAAATCTAAATTGGAAAATGCATATGGAATCCATGTTGAATCTGGGCAAGTTTATCAAGCTTCTATTTTAAAATACAGCTTAAGTACCCTGAGAATAGTACATTCTTCAGACCTTTACTCACTCTTACATACATAATAATAACATGGGAAAATAGTAGGGCATGATTAGAATATTCATAATGTAAAAAACTAATTACAATAATGATGAATCTGTGTCAATAGAGCACCTACCTGTTATATGAAGAGTCCCGGGTTTGATACCCAGCTGGGGATGCGGATTATTCTCCAACCAAGATATCCCCCCCCCCCCCCCCCCGAGACTGGAAGTATGAATGAGAGTGCGAATGTGTGTGTGATCTAATGATTAAAAACAAAATTAAAAAAATACCAGCAACCGAACTTATACGAGTCAGCACAATCACCAATTACAGTTAAAGGCGGGGTAGTAATGGAACTACAGATATGTTGAATCTGGTAAAAAAAACACCAACTCTAAGGAACAGTTTAAAAAGCTTAAAATACTGCCAGTGAAACATGACACCTGCAGGTTACCTTTCATAGAAAAAAATTCAGTTCAGCTTCAAGTGCAATAAAAGATATAGCAACATTTAGAAAATTTAAAAGAATCCTAAAAATTACTTGCTTAACAAATGTTATTTCTCCATTAAGGAGAATTAGTTATTAAAAAGTTATTAACTTTGTGTGAGAGTGTGCCCATTGTGTGCGGCAGTATATGTACATAGTTAAAAAGATGATTAATCCAAAGTTCATTATGTACAAGGGCTGTGCAATAAAGAGTGATCATAATTTTTTATGTCATAATTTCTTACATTAGAATTTAATGTAAGGATATTGTGTTAGCTTAAAGTGTAACAAACATGCTGTAGCAATAGCAATAGCACACCGAAAACTCAATTATCAGGCATTTACCAAATGAGCTGCCAGGATTGTGACAAGATATACATTGGTAAAACCAAAAGGAATCTAAGAACAAGAATGAAAGAACACTTCAGAAATATTAAATTCAAACACGTGGACAAGTCAGCTGTAGCACATCACTTTTGGTCTGAGAATCACAACATAAAACAAGGAATAGAACTGATCAAACAGGCAAAGAAACCTCTGGAACTACAAATTTGGGAAAACATTTATTACAAAGAAACAGGACCTCTTGATGAATTTTGAAATTCCCACCGTAGATGACATCAAACTTACCAGGACATTAGATGGCAGCACGACACCAAGCCAGATGCAGACACAGGATGCATCATCAGTCAACCACAGAACTGACGATAGGGAAGAGGTTCCCAGAAACTAGTCTTCATCAAAAAACTTGTAAGTGGAGAAAAGTATATACAAGGTTGACTCATTTGCCTAATTTTAGTAACAATGGCACTCCACTTTCTGAAATACTTCTTTTTATTCTATATAATGCTGTAGTAGTTTCATTGTTGATATTCCTGGTTTCCAACTGTGAGAGGCGGGCAAACAGACATGTTCATTATCGAGATTCAACTGTATTGGAACACCACAGTGAAGCGAAAAATTATTAAATTTTAGATGAGTCGCATTTTTTACACATCTAAAATTTAATAATGTTCATTATCACCTAATGAAATAATGGAGATGACGTGCTAGGAACAATATGCAGCTTTGAAATTCGCTTTTGCTAAAATCTTGAGCTGAGGCCTTTACAGTGTTACGGGAGGTCTGTGGAGAGTCCTTTTTAACTACAGCACAGCTCGAAGGTGGTTTGTCTAAAAAGGGGAGACATTTCAAAGGAAGATGAACCTGGCGCTCCAGTTACTGCTCTTATGGAAGAAAACATCAATACCGCTGCTGTCATTGTGAGAGAAGATCGGTGAATAACCTTAAGAACACTTCGTCACATACTGAAAAACATTGCAAGATCATATCAGGCCAAAAGACCACAATTCCATGAAATAATCTAGATGCTGCACCATAATGCACAGTCTAATGTTGCCAATGTTGTTGCTGAATATCTTGCAGAACTCAATGTAAAGTGTATTTTTATAGTTCAGATTTAGCATCATATGATGTTTTCCTGTTCCCTAATATGAAGAAACACTTTCGTGGGAGGCATCTATCTTCAGAAGCAGTAGTGAAGGCTGCGGAGGTTTCCAGCATGTCTTTGCAGACTGACAAATGCTGAGACAAGTACATCACATCTAAGGGAAACTATTTTGAGAAGGACCATCAAAATTGAGTATGAGTAAAGGCATTTTGCCAAAATAGTATATTATGCAACGAGACTATAATGGTAGTAATTAAAATGTGGGTATTATTATTAACCAAGCGAGTGAAACAAGGTTAATAATTATGATGTGAGCATTTTAATTATCATTATAGTAAAGTTTCATACAACTCTATCATGTATCTAAATTAAAGGTTTCATTTCAAAGTATTCATTTCTGGTTTCAGTGACATATTAGAATTGTTTTGTCTAAACTTAGACGTAGTATGCAAGCACAGAAATATTACTTCCCTATAAATAGCTCTTAACGTGTGACACAGTTTAACCTAAAACATTCAAACAAAACGGTAACCTCGCCCCACCATGTGATGTCTGGACCCATTTCTCAGGTGGAGACACCCAGAGGGCTGTGTCCATTATCTCCAATGATAGGGTGATAGTGGAGAGGATGGTGAGGCGAGTGGACCTACAGTTTATACCGTGGACTCTGAACCACATTGGGCATAGGGGACATTTCACATGAGCTAGACAGAGATGAAGGCGTGGATAGGACCGACTTCAAATCGCCAACCAGTAGCAAATTTTAGGTTACTTATGGAACATGATTATTTGGCCAAACACTTACACAGAATAGGAATTTATACAAGTCCAAATTGTCCTCTGTGCAACAAAGAAGAGGAAATGACTGAAGAACATCTTTTAACCTGTGAAGTCCTACCTGCCGGACCCACTACACAGAAATATTGGAGAGCAAGAGAGCTAATGGCTTCATTGCCAAAGCCTAGCATTTGAAATCGACAACAACAACAAATTGCCAACCCCAGAGCTGGGAATCGAATTCAGGACCCTTAGCACAGGAGCCATGAACGAAACCACTGCGCTACCCTGGCACCCTTAAAACATTGGTAACATTAAAAAAAGAAACTTAAGTTTTATCATGAGGTATTTAACATTAGGTGCTTCATTTATAAATGTTTTCAACTCATCAGGTGTAAATGTTATGGCTTTTTTCCCTTTATATTCTTCTAATTTGCATTTTAGTATGCTGTTCAGTTTTGAGTATTTAGATAAGTGAATTTGGTGCCTAATATTGAGTGTTGATTTCAAAATAGAATAGTGAGTCCACAAGGTTGATGATTTCATATTTTGAGACAATTCTTTGAAATACTGTAAGAATACATTTTCTGAGAACAAATTTATACCTTTTGATACTCTCCAATCCATGAATTGTGAATAGAATTTCTCGTACATCTCTATTGACTTTTGTGGCAACAAGTTATTGGTAACATTAAGTGCTTTTGCCGTGATTTCTGGGGATGTAAGTTTAAATGTCACGTTACTACTGTCAGACATTTTGACTGTTTTCTAAACTGGCGCTAGTACCGTTGTCGATTGAAACAAGAATAATCAATACTTTCGATTATCACAATGTTACGTGGCCACTTCTGATTGGTGGAATACCAATACTTTAATGAGACCATACCAGTCGTATGAATAGTAAAGTTTGGCATGGTTGAGCATAAAAAAAAATTATAGTCATTCTTTATTGAACACCTTCGTATAATTATACTGATATGACTAATACGTGTGATGTAAATAGACAATAAATGAATTGAACTGAATATTTGGTATTGTGTAGTGAAATATAGTATTAGATTAAGATAACTTTGTGAAGTAGCAGTCTCTTGAGCTCTTGAAAATAAACCGCTATTGAGGTGAGAGAGAAAACATTCCATTATGCATTTGCAAAATGATACTGCATGCATTGTTTTTTAGGATCCAGAGATACAGGAATGCACTTTATTTACATCTAGTCTTTGATTTAATGTAGTGTAATAAGAAAGTTTCTGGTTCCTAAATTCAAAATGCTTAGTCTGGTTACAGTTATCTGCACGCAATATACTGCAATGCTTCTGAAGCTTTGCATTTATGCAATAATAAAGTATTACACTAGCTTGTGTCAGGCATATGAAAAACTGATAGCTTGTAAATGATGCTCAGGTAAAGATCTCAAATAATGATGCTTTCTGGAGATTGTGTCGTCCTCTCTCCACCAAATCACACATGGAGCATGTAATAATGTAGTACCTGTTTCCCATCAGTTGCTTACCAAAAAGTAAAACCTGATGAAAAGGGCTTATTTTGATGCCACGAAGGAAAGTCCCTTACATATCAATAACCACATTGCCTTCTGTACTGCTGAAAGCAATAAATAATAACAGGAGCCATACTTTATTACCTTCAGTAACAAGCAGTCGTAAACTTTTAACTGTATAGAAGGCACACATCACAGGAGGGTCCAAATGAATCATATTGAGATGTAATTTATGTATGGTTGACTCTTATTTACACAAAGTGACTATTTAGAATAAATGTAAGACACCAAAGTTGGACAGCATCACATGCTTGATGAGCATTACTCATCTCATTTCTAAGTATTTCCTTAACTGTTGTTAACTTGCTTATGATGAATGTTAATTAGTGTGATGAGACATAAGTTATGAAAATGTTGCTAATGTAAAGGTCTAATTAGGATGCACTTGACAGAAATTATAGATGTTATTATTTCATACTAATAAAGTAATAACATCCAATTGGTCCTAATTACTATGTAACCTCAAATTTAATGAAACTGTAAGAAAGCTTTAACACTGCCAGACTTCAGTTGCATCACTTTAAGTCAATCTAAATACAGTGTGTTATTCCAATGTGTAAGGACTATGATACAATGAAGCACAAAATTAATATAATTTTGAGTCAAACTATTACTCAATGCTCCATTTATTGCTAGTATTTACCTAGAACACATTTTGTTAGGATCTTCCTAACATCAGCTGTTGTCGACTAATGGATGTTGGTTTGGTGAACTCCTTGGAGGCGATAGGTGCGTCCCTGTCGGTATCTTGATGAACTTGAAGTTTGGGTTTTCTTCAAAGGTAGTGTCAAAATTAAACAATTTTCTTATTTTTTTATGAAGAGTTTTTAATGCAGCTGTACCTTGGACACTTTTTAATAAGTGGATTTCTCATTCTATATCATGATTCTCCTTCCAAAAATAGTATGCTACTGCCAATTTATCTATTTCTTTGTTCCTGATGTTCCTAAAATGCTCTTTAACATGAACACTTGAACATTAGGCTTAAAGAGCATTTTAGGAACATCAGGAACAAAGAAATAGATAAATCGGCGGTAGCATACCATTTTTGGAAGGGGAATCATGATATAGAACGAGGAATCCATTTATTAAAAAGTGTCCAAGGTCCAGCTGCATTAACCACGTGGGAAAAAATCTTCATAAAGAAATGCGAAAGAAAATTGTTTAATTTCAACACTACCTTTGATGAAAACCCAAACTTCAAGTTCATCAAGATACTGACAGAGACGCACCTATCGCCTCCAATGAGTTCACCAAACCAACATCCATTAGTGGACAACAGCTGATGATAGGAAGATCCTAACGAAACACGTTCTAGGTAAATACTGGCAATGTGGAGCATTGAGTATTAGTTCGACTCAATTATATTAACGATGTGTTATTCCTATGAGTAAGGACTATGATACAATGAAGCACAAAATTAATATAATTTTGAGTCAAATTAGTACTCAATGCTGCACTTATTGCTAATGTCTAACTAGAATGCAGCATTTTCTTAGGACTTTACTAATATTCTCAGCAAATGTTGACTAGTGAAAGTTGATTTGGTGAACTCCTTGGAGGCAATAGGAGCGTCATCTTGATGAACTAGTTCGGGTTCTCTTCAAAGATGGTGTCGAAATTGAACAAGGTTGCATATTTCTTAATGAATATCTTTTCCCATGTGGCTAATGCAGTTGGATCCTGAATACTTTTTAATAAATTGATTTCTTGTTCTACGATGGTGGTTTGAAAAGTTCTCGGAACAGAATAAAAAAAAAAAGTACTTACATCACTGAAACTTTATCTATCAATATAGTCTCCTTGTAGATTAATGCACTTGGTCCAACGATGTTCTAGGGCTTGATCCCATCTCAAAACTGATTCCTCCAGGTCTGCAAAATAGCTGTCAACTCCAGCTATCAATTCTTCGTTTAAAGTGAATCTTCATCCACCAAGAAAAAATTTTCAATTTTGGGATGAGAGGGAAGCCTGACAGAGCCATATAAGGTGAATAAGGCGGGTGTGGCAACAATTCATACCTTAGTTCGTGTAATTTTGCCATAGCAATGGCACGCATTATCTTGAAGGAAGATGACTTTCCTCCTTGCTAAACCTGGCCTTTTTTCACATATCTTTTGTTGTAGTTTGTCTAAGAGCTTAGCATAGTATCCTCCAGTAATTGTTTGCCCAGTGGGGAGATAATCTACAAGCAGAATCCCCTTCACATCCCAGAAAGCTGATGCAATGACCTTTCCAGCCGAAAGAATTGTCTTTGCTTTATTTGATGCCGGAGAATCAGCATGTTTCCATGCTTTGACTGTCGTTTTGTCTCTGGGGTACAGTAATGCACCCAAGTTTCATCTGCGGTCACAAACTGGCGCAAAATATATTTTTCGTTTCTCCTAAAATGGGCCAAACATTAATCTGATATGTCCATTCTCATGCGTTTTTGATCCAGCATCAAGAGTTACAGCATCCATCTTGCAGATAATTTGTTCATTTCTAATTCTTGAGTTAAAATGTGTTATACCCTTTCAGATGACTTCGGGCAAGCGTGAGCAATTTCACGCACTTTCATACAGCGACCCTCCATGACCATTTTGTGCGCTTTTGCAAGGATTTCTGGAGTAGTGACACATCTTGGCCGACCACTGTGCAGATCATCTAAGCTCTCCTGACCACATTTAAATTCATTTGTCCACTTGGCGACAGTTGAATATGAAGGAGCAGTTTCCCAGTGTATTCTGGAAATCGGCATGAATGTCCTTTGCTTTCATACCTTTCTTTATGTGAAGTACTTAATCACTTCTCCAATCTCAATTTTTTTTCCATCTTCACAAATCACTAAGCAGGAACCACAATAGAGTCACGTCACCTCCACAGCTCTCTTCCAAGAGCACTAATGTGGCACATGTTTACAGGCAATAGTTCAATGGATAGCACGTGAACAACTTGTTGTGCTAGCGCTGACCTGTCATGGTGATTCCGAGAACTTTTCAAACCACCCTCATATATTGTGATTCTCATTTAAAAAATGGTACGCAACCACTGATTTGTCTATTTCTACCATTTTTGGAGGTAGAATCACAATACAGAACAAGAAATCCATTTATTAAAAAGTATTCAGAATCCAACTACATTAACCATATGGGAAGGTATTCATAAAGAAATATGAAGGAAAACTGTTCAATTTCGACACCAACTTTGAAGAGAACCCAAACTTAAAGTTTATCAAGAAACCAACAGCATCAACTTTCAATAGTCAAATAGAAGCTGTAGTTTTCCTAAGTGTGAGTATTTCAGGTTCTCTCTGGCTTTAAGCCTGGTATAAATGTGGTGATGTACCAACATTTCAGGAGCATAGATTGTTCCCGTCTTCAGGGTATGCTGAATGAGTTAAACTGGTGTTGTGCATATATTTATGGGACAATCCATGTTCTCTGCATAGGCCAATGAGAGGCACCGAGGTGTAGCCGCTTGAGGTGGATTGGAGCACGGACCTTACAGTAACCATGTGCATCAGGTGAACTTTCTCCGGGGTTAATTTTGTGTTTCTGTGCTGAATTTTGTAGAGTAGCTTTAGAGTTATACCCGATCCATACGAGGCAGTTTACTCATGCTACATCACTGACATTTTTGTAAAAGCAGGACATATTTCAAGAAAGAAAAGAGATATAATCTGCAGAATAGCAGAAGATAATTTCAAGCAGCACAAATATTGAAGACGGTACAAGAAATCACAAAACTATCAGCCCGCCTTGGTAGTGTGGTAGCGAGTCTGCCTCACGTTCAAGAGGTCCCGAGTTCGAATCTCGGTTAGGGTGAGTTACCTGGGTAAGGTTTTTTCCAGGGTTTTCCCTTATCCTGAAAGACAAATGTTGGGTAACTCTAAGCTCTGTGGACCCTTGGCTCATTTGAGAATCATTTCACCCATTCCATTCATCGTCCAATATGACTTAACATTGGAGGACGTAAAATTACAAAAACAAAAAAACTATCAACAGAAAAAATAAAAATGCATGCATATAAAGTTGAGTTCACATACCACCCATGCCCAGATTCTAGACTTAAAAGTTATACTGCATTCAAAACCTATTACATCCTGAACTAAAGGATACCAGACGAGCAGTAGAAAAATCATGATTGTATCAGTCTAACTGCAGTAAAGTTTATATTGGAATAACAAAAGGAAATTGAAAACAAGGGTAAGGGACATCTTTGGAATCTTGGACGTGAACAAGAAGAAAAATTGGCAGTGACAGTACACTTTTGGCTAGATAACCATGAAATTGATTATGAACTTTTACTTCTAAAAAGTACCTCAAACTTAGAACAAATAACATTTTTTCAACTTTGAGTTACCTCCAAGTGATAACCTCGGCAGGAAATTCCTTGAAAAGACAGTAAAGGATGACAGTGTCTTAAACACAAGGTTGCCAAAAGGTTGATGACAGAAGCAGTTGGAACACCCCATTTATAACACCAGTAAACAGACTCACGTATGTTGTCTTTAAATTGGTTGCACATCACTCCATATAAACAAAGTAGTGGAATTAGACACCCATTTTGTTTCTTTATTCTTGCTCATATTCTTGCAAGTCGGCTCTGCTTAATTAGTTATTCCTGAATAAAGTGAAGATGCTCTTCATTCATCCATTAACTTTTTCTGCTAGAAAATTTTTCAACTTTCTGTTGTGCCATATTAATTCAAGTAGATGTTAATATTAATGGACTTGCAGTTAAAAGATATAAAGTATCTTTACATATTACTTTGATTGGGGAGATTGGTTAGAACAGTTTATGAACCAAAAGGTCCTTATATTTGCTTAACTAAGTTAAAAATAAAAACTGAGTAAGTTAAAACAATACATACTTTTGAAATTTCAGAACAAGTTTCAGAGGTAACTGTACATAGACTCATTTTAATCACATATCACTTGTGGATGCTTAAAAATTCAAAAATATTTTCAAGAACACAAAATCCAACTGTCTGCAGTAATACATACATCATAACAAATGTATTTAGTCTTAACATTAAAGACAGCATCTCTTCAAATAAAATAATCAGTAAATAAATATGAGGATGAGATCAAATGATCTTGAAAACGTTTCAATTATACAACAACAAGTAAGTGAAGTTTGAGTGTAAACATAGTGACTCTTAAATCAAACTCAAAAAAAATAATAATATTACCAAATAAAATGTAACTGCAACCTGATTTATATAGATGAAACAAAGAGAAGCATGGAAACCAGCACTGAAGAGCATTTTAGAAGTACAAAGCATTATCATTTACGAAAATCAGCAGTTGCCTCCAATTTTTTGATGAAAAATTACAAACTAACTCCAACGTATAAGAGAAACCAAGAATTATCAAATTGGAAAATTATCAAACCGAGGACGCTATAAAGTTGCTAAACCTACAAGAAAAATCCATAGATCTCACCATTGAAGTAGTGCAGGATCTACCTTCTCTAGATTTGAAAATCATTAGAACACCAACAGGATTACAATTTGGAATATACAGAAAAGCAACCATGTTGACAGTTACATTAAATGCAACCCATTTAACCCAGTACAATATCAATATGCAGTATTCCGTAGTTTGGTTCACAGATTAATCAACATTCCGCTAACAAAAACAGAATATGAACAGGAGTACACTCATACACCAGGTTGCCAAATTGAACAACTATAACACAAATTTCATCAAAAAAACTGATCTACAGACACAAAGAAACAAACTTAAAGGACATTACTGCGTTAAAGAAACTAGAAAACGCAAACACCAGATATGGCAAATATACATTTCATCCAAACTACTTCAAAAAATTTTAAAAGATATTTAAGAGCTTCAACATAAAATTAGCCCCTCAGAATAAACAATTTCTGCAACTTACTAAACCACCCTCTAAAAAATAACACACCAAAAACTCAATTATCAGGCATTTACCTAATGAGCTGCCATGATTGTGACAAGATATACATTGGTAAGACCAAAAGGAATATAGGAACAAGAATGAAAGAACACTTCAGAAATATTAAATTCAAACACATGGACAAGTTGGCCGTAGCACATCACTTTTGGTCTGAGAATCACAACATAAAACAAGAAATAGAACTGATCAAACAGGCAAAGAAACCTCTGGAACTACAGATTTGGGAAAACATATTTATTATGAAGAAACAGGACCTCTTGATGAATTTTGAAATTCCCGCCGTAGATGACATCAAACTTACCAGAACTTTAGATGGCAGCACGACACCAAGCCAGATGCAGACACCAGTTGCATCATCAGTCAACCACAGAACTGACAATAGGGAAGAAGTCATCCGACAAGGTACTTTCAGGGTTTGAACTTGGCTAATTTCATATTAGGAAAAAAAAAAATTGTTCGCACACATATGTCGAGCCAAAAATACACAATGTCCGTGCGACAAGTGAATACAACCATGAAATCTGGTTTGGGGAACATTGTTGTAAAAATCAGGCAAGTCTTTCTTGTGAGTATATTTGTCCTTCAATAAATTGTCACATTGTACATTTAACAGTTCCATTTGGTACAATGCAGCTACATTGTCATTGAGTGTGCTACTCCTCACTGAACCCTTGGATTCTGTACTCACAGTGCCATTTATATAGGCAACTTGGTACTACATGGATCTTGCCTGACGTCATGCGCTGCAGGCCTCGCTCTTGGCTGAAATATGTCAACTTTCGAAGTTGTCTTCCTCTGATTCATATTCTATGTTCAGCTGACTTGTATTGCATGCAAGTGCACATCTCTCCAGCCTTTAATAATTAAGGAAACATGTTCCAGGGAATTTAAAGTGTGTGTTAAAAACTGGTATCAACAATACTGTCATCAACTTTTAGCATTGGAAGAGGCTTCAAAAATGTTAGAATCCATGATGCAGCCATATATCTGACCTCATAATTGACAATGAAAATGCTTGACAATTATTATTAGATAAATTATAGCTATTGTCTGTCATTGTGTAATTTATCTAATAAATAATTACATTTTTAAATTTGAATTTATGAGTCACTATGTTTACACTCAGTCTTCACTTACTTGTTGTTGTATAATTGAAACGTTTTCAAGATCATTCGATCTCATCATCAGCTGTTTGGTGACTAGATGAACCTTCCTCTTCTTCCACTACTACGGAGTTCCGATCACTCTGCCATCTGGTGTTAGGGGCACTAAGTTTTAATACTTCATTTAATGCCGGGATTTCAAAATTTATAACTTTATCACGGTTTTTGTTTATGAAATTTTTTTCCCAAATATCCAATTCTATGGGTGTACTTAAAGATTTTAACAGTTTAATGTTGTGGCCAATGTTGTGGTTTTCTGTCCAAAAATGGTGTGAAACTGCAGATTTTTCTGTTTGTTTCAACTTAATGTTCCTTTGGTGTTCTTTTTGCATGGTTAACATGTTTCTCTTAGTTTTTCCTATGTAGCTTTTTTCACAGGTTTCACAATTAATCATAAATTCAAATTTAAATATGAAGAATACTTCACTGTTAATAATGCTTCTGCTTTTAATATTTATAAATAATTACATGTTTACATAAGTATAGGATTGAACTAGACCAGCCTTTTTGTTGAATGTATTATAGTTAATATTTATAATACAGACACAGTGTTTCTTGAAACGTTTCACTTTTAGCTTTCGTTACACGCATTCTAGTCAATTAAAATTATCAACAAGTATGAAATGATTCATACTTAAAATCACAACTTTATTTTTACAAATGTATAAATCCCTGTTGTGAGAGTCAACCATACTTTACATAGATAATAATAGTAATAATAGTAATGTTTGTGAAGTCGTTTGTTGTAAATATGTGTAATATTTCATCTAAAGTTAGAAAAACAAGAGATATAAGCATTATTTAATCATTGTTTTAAGTGGTGCTGTTTTATAGTTGACAATTTTGTACTTCGGTCATAAATCAAAATAGGAATAGATAATTAGAAATATTTCATAGGATATTTACATCGCAGTGAAAACATTATCCAAAAAGATTGTAATAAATATTTTGGTGCCAAAATTCCAATATATAAATCATGTGTTTATAGAAATAAGCAAATAACCAAAGAAAATTAATAGTTTTTATTATCTATCTTTAGTGTGTAACAGTTCTTGCCTTATCTTCAAATAACAGTAAATAAACCTCATTTCTTGAGGCTTTTACATTTGAGCCACAGCAAGAATTTTTCTTGAAGTTTCTGTTTTTCTTCTTTTGAAGCAAAGGAATACTCAATGCTGGAGATGCTTAATTGCCACAGTTGTTCTTCATTTAATTTGAAGTTATCTGCAGCTAAACGATATTCTTCAGAGAGCAGAGTGTCAAAGACTCCTTTGTCATCAGTCTGCAATTTTAAAGCATTTATTAGGTCACTTTTAAAGTGGTTCACAATAACCTGCAGCAAAACAGCATACAACATTTTGGTTGGCAATAACCCAGTAACGAGAACAGAAATGCATATCAATAGCAAAGTGCATTAGCATTTCATTTGTTCGTAAATGGGCTATGATAAAAGATAAAATGCTTCCCTTTCATACACCAACATTTGATAAGAGTAAACATTATCTGAATGCAGACTCATTACTAGTTCTGATTCCTCTAGCCATATGTACACAGTACTGCCAGAAGTTGTCAGTACTTTCAATAAATACAACTACTAAATAAAATAATGCATACTCATTGATAAACATATATTCTGACAGAACACAGAAAATGCTACAAATTGATTCAGTTCTTATTCAAAATGATCACCACGTGCGGCAACACAGCGACGAAGATGTTCAGACCACTCATCAATACCTGCACGAATCGTGTTCAGTGGAATTTTTTTCACAGTCAACCTGACTGATTTACTATCTCAGTATTTCGGTGCTGTTTTTGACATGCTATTGCCTTAAGCTTCTGCCATAGAGAATAATCTGAGACTGGACCTCTGAAGCTCCCCGCCGGGAAACCGCCCACCATACCATGTCAGAAGCAGGGTGATATCCTCGCTGCACTGATGGAACTTTGTCTCTTGCTTCCTTGGAGGACCATGCATACACACAATCATTTTGCTTGGTAAACGACTCTTCCACGGTGAACATTGTTTCATCGGTGAAAAGGATGTCATGAAACTGACTCTCCCTGTATGTCATCAACAAAGCCTGAGATCGAACCCAGCATATCTCCTGTATGTACCTTTTATATGCACGAAAATGTAAATCATCCTTCAAAATGCATGACATAGTTCATAGAGAAATATTCATATCACGAGACAAAATTGTTTGTTTACGCAAAGGCTTGCGTCGAATCTTTGCACGAACATCATTCATAACTTCTTTTGTACGTACACTCCTAGGACAGCCTGATTTGAAACGATCAACAGTTTGACTCGTTTGTTTAAACCATGCTATTGTTCGAAACACAAATTGTTTATCGATACCGAACGGTTTTAGCATAAAAAAAAATTTCCTTAGCTCGCTTTCCACAAAAAAATAATGCCAATGTAGTGATATAGTTCTCATACACTCAACAATTCATCTTTCTCTCGTGCCTCCTTCTAGCACACTGCCAGCTTGTTACTCACGCTGTAGTGGAGGTCACATTGTAGACGACATACAGCGTTGTCATGCTTCATTCGCAATTATGGTTCTAGAGTGAGTTTGGATTTTACTGACAGAACTTTCGGCAGTACTGTGTAGCAAATTTCATACCTTTATTAATAGTGAACTTCAAATTTGTTGTTTATTAATTTCTACCTTGTGTTTGATATTTTTTAATTTAAACTTACGTGTAAACAAACTACAGATAACAATTATTAAATTTTAGATGAGTCGCATTTTTTACACATCTGCTTCACTTTCGTACCTATTTTGAGGACATGTTTCGCAAATCTTCGTTTGCATCTACGGCTCTTGTGCGACTGACAAGGGTACGAAAGTGAAGCAGATGTGTAAAAAATGCGACTCATCTAAAATTTAATAATTTTTCGCTTCACTGTGGTGTTCCAATACAGTTGAATCTCGATATACAGATAACAATTTTTCTTGAACAAACACTCAATGGCCTTGAGGGAATCAGGATGCATATTTGCTGGAATTTTTTCTATTTTCATTTTCTCAGCTTGCATCTCTAATCCTGCCAGCCTTAAAAAGGAAACTAATGTAAACAAAAGCATGTGGAAAGCTATGGCACACTGCCATGGGTTACAACAATGTAATTCCATGTCGGGACAACAGAAATTAATTTAATGTATAAAGTGCTGTTAAGACCAGTCCTAATGTATGCTTCAGAAACATGGTCATTGACAAAAATGGATGAAAGGGTCCTTAGTATATTTGAGAGGAAGGTATTGCGCCTCATATTTGGCCCTAAAGAGGAACAGAATGAATGGCGAAAAAGATACAATTTTGAATTGTATCAATTATTTGATGAGCCAGATACTGTGACAGCTATTAAGATCAAGAGACTGCAATGGGTCGGGCATGTTCTCCGTGCAGAAGATCGGACATTCAAGAAAAATTTTAATGCAACCCCGGACGGCACAAGGAAAGCAGGCAGACTGAAGCTGAGATGGAAGGAGGATGTGAGAAGGGATATAAAAATCCAGGAAATAAGGAATTGGAGAAGTACGGCTTTGGTGAGGGAAGAATGCTTCTTAAGAAGGCTAGGGCCCACACAGGGCTGTCATGCCAGTGATGATGATTATTTTGTTACAAAGCATTATTAGTATATTACATTTTAATTCACACAAACACACTGAAAGTAGGCCTTTTGAATGTTTAAATTCCTTCATTAAATGCCCAATGGTATGAATGTAAAAGGTTTTTCACGTAAAACACTTGAGCTACAATGACCATTTAGTACAGTTACAGTTTCTAATGATACTTTTAAAACATTATACATTTCATAAATTATATATACATATGTACAATATTTTTGTTAGTTTTTGAACTGAAAAACCATGCTAATAGCAGAATTTGGAAGTGTTTAATAAGCAGCACAGCATTAGAATCGGAAGCATAATTGCAGGTTGAGTAGAAGATTCTGGGCTGTAAGGCCATGGTCCACTGGGCTTCCTCATCTCTCTCAGTAGCTATGAAGAGTACAAGCAGAACTTTTCTATGCTACCGATGATGCTTGCCGCAGCTGCAAGCGAAACATCTGGGAGAGAGATGAGGAAGCCCAGTGGACCACGGCCTTACAGCCCGGAATCTTCTACTAAACAAGGCTGTGAAGGCTACTTGTGTTAATACATAATTGCAGGGTTTTACTGCATATGTAATTAATAAAATAGTCAATATATGTAATTAAAGATATGCATAAGCACCATTTTCCATTACTAAAATACAATTAGTCAGTTTTGTTGTGGTACTCGTTTTCAGAATATCTATTACAGTGTGGTTAAGGTTAATTATCATTATGGGTAATAAAATATACATGTGAAAGTCTTCAAAGAACAATTTTGAAGTGTTGAAAAAACTGTTGCGCTGAACGTTTGAATTTGTAAGGTTTGTGCAAAGAAAACAGAAGTATCCAATAGTTTGTGGTGTAAACACAAGGCCATAAAATGTTTTAGCTGTTATTTCAAAGTTTGTCAAACGAAATAGCAATAATAATGCTATCATTAAGACAGCTAAAGTGCATTTATGCTGGTCAGGTGGTTCAGATAAGAAGCACATGTCTGCAGATAATGCCTATGCTTCAGCTTCGACATACTAATACAATCTGCAGACCAGTATTTCATACACTACCACAAAAGTGAATTGAGAAGATATTGACACACTGCTTCACTCACACTGTTTTTTCACAGGATATGTTTCAAGAGCTTTTGCTCTCATCATCAGCTGGAACTCGACTAGTGCAAATTGTAGTGGTTTCCTCTTACTCCATATCGTCGATAGATGGCATGATGTACTCATCAAAGATGTCTGGTGGTGGAGTTTCAAAATTCATGACTCTATGACGATTTTTATTAATGAAGATTTTTTCCCATACGGAAAGGTCTATGGGGTGATTAACATATAGATGTATAACGTGTAACATAGATCTTTCCATATGGGAAAAAATCTTCATTAACAAATATCGTCATAGAGTCATGAATTTTGAAACTCCACCACCAGACATCTTTGACGAGTACATCATGCCATCTTTCGATAATACGGAGAAAGGGGAAACCACTACAATTTGCAGTAGTCGAGTTCCAGCTGATGATGAGAGCAAAAGCTCTTGAAACATGTCCTGTGTAAAAACGGTGTGAGTGAAGCAGTGTGTCAATATCTTCTCGATTCACTTTTGTGCTAAGTTGTGCTTCACTGTCTCTATGCTTCTTTCAATTTTATACTTTGAGTGATTTGATACTCCCTTTGTCTCTACATTAGTTTCCTTTCTAAGACCAGTAGGATTATAAAGAGAGTTCTATATGTTTCATATTGCTTCTTTAATTTATATAGTAAACAATCTAATATGCTGTGCCCAGTAACAAGAGCAAGGAAATTAAATGTTGACAGTTTTCTTTCTGTTCTCGACACCCGGGAAAGCTGCTTGTTTATTGTAAACCCTCGTATTATAGTACATGTATTTAACTTTATCATTCTGGTTACTGTTCTCGGTGGTATTAAGCTAACCAGAAAAACAAAGCACCTCCATAAGTGCATAGATGATGTTGAAATGACTACTCTTCATTTTTCTCTATTAATAAATAATTATTGGAAATGTATGTCAATATTAGCAACAATTGTACTATCAAATTCCACTTAATTTGGTTTATAGAGCTGTTAGAAATTTCTAGCATTTAGAGTGTACTGTTCTATAGCATTGGAAGTTCTCTATATACTGAACACATCTGTAGTACTCTTTTACTGGAGGTTTACTTAAATGTGGTAGAATCAAAGGATTGGTGTACCTGGTGTGGTTTCCCTCTAGATATATGTTATATTTAGGACAACAGGTGAATACAAAAGCAATGATCAAAGAGGTGGATGTAAACTTTTTACTTAGTTTGTGGCAACTTTTTTCTTGGCATGTCTGAGGCAGCACTCAACTCAGTCACAGTGTAGCACCATGCTGTGACAATAACTCTCTTTTTATATGTGTCTAAACATTGGCTAATCGATTGGGAAAGGCAATTTTTTTCCAGGGACTTTATTGTATTATGTTCTGCTTATTCATAACTGTGTTTTCTCACATTTTGTATATCACTGTTAGATTAAAAGGAAAGGCAATACTTATAAAATGTTTCATTAAATGTAGATGTTAAAATAGAAAAGATAATAAATTTGTTCTAATCTGCTGTTTTTCAAGATTGAATTTCAGTTTGGCAAAATATTTTGTATATTCTGAAGCTATTTATACAATAAAATAATAATAGATCATTATACAATATTTGTTTTTTGTCATCAGCTTATATAAAATCAGGGTACGCACTCTTAAATAAAAAACTAATGTAAAACATATTGTATACTAAAATGCACATCATATTTTGCCTGCTGAGTCTAAATCTGAAATCTTGTTTCCAATCTTAATGTTTGCATAACAAAATAGAGTACCGTCATATTTGCAATTAATCAAATTGCTGCATTTGCTCTGTTACCATTTCTACTTTTCGTCAGAAATACATATTTTGAGGCCCCCTGAATGAAAACATGTTGAAAATAATCCAAGTGTTAATTAAATTCTTCGATGTCCGGCTGAAGATAGAGGGAAGGCCTCAGAAACTGGTTCCGGGAAAATTTAAAAGTAAGTGTTGTTTTGTGTCATTAATCGACTCCCAATTAATTTAATTTATACAACAACACTGTTTTCAACACTTCCATGAAAGGATTAATCCAAGTGTGTTTGTGATTAGCGTAAGTCGAAAACATCTTCAAGTACTAAACTAGGTATATTTAATTTTAATAATTTCCACATATGCAACAAGGATATTTTCAAGAAAATTTCCCATCCCAAACGAGTATTTACATGAAAAATAGTTAACGATTTTCATTAAAATATGTACTGAATATATTTACATGACAAATTATTATGGATTATAATTATAACTAGGAAAAAGTATATTTACCGCCAGAGTAAGTGGATGGCCAGCATCCCATAGATGGCCAAAATGGTGGTGCTTGTAATCCTTAACTGTTCCGCACTTAACATTTGATGTTAAACAGACTTCTGAAAATTAAACAATTAATTCCGTTATAATTCAAAATTGAAGCAGGTATTTGCAGCTGTTTTTGAAATGTGTGAAGTGTTAGATAATATTGTCATAACCAAAGAATGGATGCTGATAGATTTACAAATCATCACCATGGCAGCCACTATCAGGCCAGACACACAGGGAAGTGTAGCTAGAGGGATCAACTTATGAAAGACAAAAAATCCAGGTATTTATTTCTAAAAGGAAATTTAATCAAAAGAACAGGAGTTCAGATCATAATGGAAGAAAGTATATTTTATAATTTTACAATTGTAGTTTCATATCTTGTACGTGGTGGTCCCAGGGGAAGGTAGCTGACTACACACACACAACTTGACACAGCAAAACCTTAGCAATGAAAGAGAAATAGCTAGTCTGCCTCTCCTTACATAAGTTATGTAACATCACATCACTGCGCGATAATATGTAGACTGAAAAATTCAATGCCCTAACTGGGATTTGAACCATGGATCCCTTGCACTCCATCCGGTTGCAATTAATCATTGAGCTACCATAGCCAACAGACAAATTCTCCAATGGGCTTGTATGTTTCCAATGGAAACTGGCCATGATTGTCTTGCAGAACACCTTTATAAAATACACTGCATACCTACACCCAAATGTACTATCTGTAAAGAGGATGTCATGAACAAACACCATTTGGACAAATGTAATAGTCTCAAAAGTGGGAACCTACAGGCTTTATATTGACAAGCTAGGAGGAAAATGATGCAAATCAACTAATACCCAGTGCCATTAATCAACAACAACAACAACTTGTATGTTTCCCAGTAAACCACTAGGGGTTCTCATATTTAATAGATACACACTGTTTGTGGTGACTTACTATGCTGAAAGTACTTAAATCCCAGGCTTTATAGTTAAACCACTATTAGGTTAATAGATGGAAATGAAGCATACTTCCAACCAGCCAGGATGGAGACAGAAGATTCATGGTTCAAATCCTGCTTATGGCATTGAATTGAGACTGTTTTCAACTCAAGATGTGGATAAATATTCATGAAATTGCGATCCTCAATTAATAAGAAAATTTACATCATTTTCTTTTAAGATAAGTGATGTTTCTGTTACGAATAATTATATTTGTGTAGCATCTAGATACCTATTTGAACAATATTCTAATAGCTAATTTTCTTAATTTTTAAATCTATATTACATAATTATTCAGTTCTTAACAGTTGAGCCAGATTTTATACTGGATGTAGAAAAACAATGTACAGAAAATTGTAGAGTAGAAAGTCAGAAAATAAACTATACATTTTGATCAAGCAGGATGGCCTCAGGTAGTATTGGAAGGTCGGGTTCAATTCCTATGGCCAATCTTCCTGACGAGTTTTTTTCAGGGTTTTTCCTGGATCACCAGGCAAACGCTGGAAAGGATATTTACCTAACATCCCCCACTTCACTCCTTTTTATTTGTTCATTTCACTCTCAGTCCAGTCTTTCCAGGTAATAAGAGTCAATAAAGTCAGCAGTGGTACTGTGCTGTAGTCCTGTCAGGTTATTTATCAGCCGGAACTGGCTGGCTAGTGGCGGTTTCTCTATGGCAACCTGTAACTCTGTCAGACTGAAGAAACTACTTATACTTGTCAGGGACCCACAGTGACTGTAGTGTGATTGGTTCTGGTCGCCTTGAGGGTACTTTTATCTCATCCTTCCTCCTCGGCTCTATTGCATAATAAGTCATTGACAGCAGTGCCAGAATCCCCACCGTTGATAAGACTGTACATTTTAAGGTTAGGAGCTTGAGTTTGCAGATGCAGCACTAGAACATTATAACAGATGAACATTTGTATTGTATTGTATTCTTTATTCATTGTTTGAAAAACATTTTTACATTTTCATGGCTTCGTCAAGTTGATAAATATAAAATTTACTAAAATGATAAATATACCATTTACTAAAACACATTTAAAATTAAGATTCCTGACAACTAATGTTTACAACACCTGATCTTACTTACATGATTTGGTTAGAGAATGAAAATATAAGAATAGATAATCAAACTAATAACTGTACATTATATGTCTAAGAATTCAGTCACTGAATAAAATGAGTTATGTAACAGGAATGACCCAAGCTGTTTTTTAAATACTTTATTATCTTTGATAATTTTTATATTTGATGGTAATTTGTTGTATAGTTTTATACCATTGTGGAGTGCACTATTCTTTGCTAAATTAGTTCTATATTGCTGAATGTGTAAGTTTTCCCTATGTCTTGTTTGATGATCATGTAACTGACTGTTTTTGATTAATTTATGTTTTTGTTGAACATAGTAAATTACTTCTAGCATGTATATACAGGCTACAGGAATAATCTTTAAGGTTTTGAATAACTCTCTGCAGGATGTTCTACTTGTTCTACAAGATGTTCTACATAAATCTGATTTAGAAAACATTTTCCTTTATGAGTCCAAATGAAATGTAATACCCAATTGTGTACATACTGTTTCAACTAATAAATACTGATACACAGTGAAAAATGTTCTCAACTGAACAAAGCAGTTCTAGCCTAGTGACAGTGATTACTACAGTACAAGAGTGCTGCAAACATGTATCATGATCAGAGACTTAAATGATGAACATAATGATAGATTAAGTCAACATGAAAAATTCAATGCCATGGCCGGGATTTGAACCACGGATCTCCTGGTTTCCGTCCAGTTGCTCTAACCTTCCCCCCCCCCCCAAAAAAAAAACCTTAACCTATATGCAGCTAGTATGAGGAAATTAATAATCTCCATCAATTAACTAAAACAAAAAGATGGATATAATGTTGATGTACGTAGTTCGGTTACTCCATATTCCTAACTGTAAAATACTTATTCTGATATTGCCTTTCTAATCCACAATTTTCTGCAGCCATTGTATAACTTTTATATTTTCTTCCTTGTTTTTATGTTACTTTACTTTGTTAACTACATGCTGTCATACATCTGTAAAAGACATTTCTCTTTCATAGCAGTTTGTTGACAGGGATCTGACATGCACCTACTGTTTTAGTTTAATGTCAGATATTGTATTAGCTTACCTACTGGTACTTTTGATTCCAACAACTTGTCCCATATCTCGCTGCTTCCACCATGATCAGGATGAATACAGGTACAGTGACCAAGACGGTCTGGTTTGAAATTCAGCATTTCATCAATTTCAGCTTCATTTTTTATCTGAATACATAAAAATATATTTTAAAGCATTATTCAAATACTTGTACAAAGTGAAATCATTATTCACTAATAATTGGAAGTTTTTGAACAGTCAGGTTAATCACATTAATTTAATTAAATCAAAATTGATAATTGATAATTAAAACACAGTAATTGTGACAAACTTACTTATCAGTTTGAAAGATTGTAAATTCTTCAGAACTAGTTTTGCAAATACATACATCATTTACATTTTCAGGCAAGTTGTAACAGCACAAAACTTTGTCTTTTCCATTTTCAATTGCAGCTATCACACTAACCAGTTCAAATGGCCTTCAACAATGAACTGTATATTGTAGCACATCCAAATTTTCTGTACAAACTTTTAACGTGAATGTGAAAACCAACATCACGGGAAATTATGTTAACGACGGGAGAACAGAGAAAAAAGCTGTGGTTTTCGGTGATTCTATTCTAAAATTTGCGGGACAGCTGTGCTCTGAAAACGGACATGAAGTAAGATGCTTTCCTGGCATTAAGCATGAGGAACTGAAACACCAAATAGAAAGACTTAAGCTTGAAGAGAGTAAACCAGAAGTGGTGGTTGTGCATGCCGGATCAAATAACATTAAATCAGGGTTGAGTGCTGAGGAAATAATGGGGGATACAATGGACCTCATTGCAGAAATCAAATCAAAAGTGCCTGATGTTAAGTTAATTGATAGTGGAGTATTGAGAAGACGAGATTCAATGGTAAAAAGGGTTATTAGAATTAATAAGGAATTAAACTGGTTGTGTTCCACTAGGCAGTGTTCTTTTGTGGATGGAAATTTTTGGATAAATGACAATGAATTTGGTAGGGATGGTGTCCATCTGAACCGTAGAGGATCATTCAAATTTGGGAAGTTACTCTGCAGTGTAATTAACTCTGAGCTAAAGGGAAACTAATGAACAGTGTGGTGGATGTTAATTTAGGGTTTGGTAGTAAATGTAATTCAAATGAAGTTAAACTGAATGCGAATGAGATAGGAAAGTCTTATGAATCAGTTAGAAACACTGAAGAAGGGATTACCACAACATTTTCTCTCTCGATTTTCCACCAAAATGTTCAGAGCATTAGAAATAAGAAAATAAATATTGAAGTATTGCTATCACAGTATCCATATGATATAATTTGTCTTACAGAGCATTGGTTATCAGAAAATGAAATAGCAGGCTTCAGTATTCCAAATTATTGTTTTGCTAGCAATTATTGTAGAAAAAATAAAAGAAATGGGAGTTCGGGAATCTTTGTGAAAAACAATATTAAATTTAAAAACTTGGAAAAATTTAAAAGTTTTGCTTCTGAGGAGCATTTTGAAGCCAGCTTTATTGAATTACCAGATTACAAACTGATAATTATTTGTGTTTACAGAAACCCGAGCAGCGATGTCAAAATATTATATGAGAAATTAGATAATGTTTTATTCTCAATAAATAAATCCAAAAATGTTATAATTACAGGAGATCTAAATATTAATTTTTTGGGACAGAATAAAGAAAAAAGAGATATTCAGGTTTTGTTAGAGAGCTATGGGCTACAGGCTGTTGTAAACATTCCAACAAGAGTAGTAAATGGGACCAACAGTGCTATTGATCAAATAATATTAAATTCACAATTTTGGAAATACAAAGTAGAGGTTTTTGATACAGCCCTATCGGATCATTATGGTCAATTATTGCATTTATTAAACAAAAATATATATATGATATAGAAAAGCATCAATCAAAAGAAATTGTGAAATATGTAAAAGTGATAAACAAGGAAACAATAAATTACCTTAATTATTGCTTATCTAAAGAAACATGGGATGCAGTATATCAAGAGAACTGTATAAATAAAGCTAGTATCCAATTTTTAAACATTTTTAAATATCATGCAGATGTTGCCTTAATCAAAAAAAAGGTAAAGGTTAATAAAACAATTAAAAACCAGTGGGTCACCAAAGGTATCCATAAATCAAGCATGAGATTAAAATTCCTGTGTAGATATGCAAAGAATAATAAAGTTTCAGCAGCCTTTCTTGATTATTTACAATATTATTTATAAGAGAACCTATAACAAAGTAATTAGGGCCGCTAAGAAAATGTTTAATAATAAAAAGATTTTGGAATCAGTGAACAAATCAAAGTCAATTTGGGATATAGTTAAAACCGAACAAGAATCCACTCATAAAATAATAACTGACATATGCTTCACAAACGAAAATAAACTAATAACAGATCCTGAAGAAGCAGCTGAGTGCTTCAATACGTTTTTCATTGAAATTGCAAATGTTATCCAAAAGCAAATATGTAATAATAATCCTTTCACTGCTCCCTATCCAAGTAAAAAAGTTAACTCCAGTATGTATCTAGCACCAACAGACGAAGAAGAAATAGCCTCTGTTATAGCAGGACTAAAAGATAAAAAATCCATTGACTCAGATGGGTTCTCAAATCATTTGCTGAAACAGTGTCATCTTATTCTAAAACCATTATGTTACTTAGTGAATTTATCATTTAGTTCAGGAATTTTCCCAGATGTTTTTAAAATCTCAAAGGTTAAGCCACTATTCAAAAAAGGTTCGACAGAAATAATGAACAACTATAGACCAATATCTATCTTATCTGTATTTTCAAAAGTGATAGAAAAGATTATGTATAAACGACTAGTTTCCTTTTGCGAAAAGTATAATATCTTAACACAGTGTCAGCATGGCTTTCGGAAAGGGAGTTGCACTACCTTGGCATTGACCAAATTTTTAGAGAATGTGTATAGGGCACTAGATAGGAAAGAGTGTCCTGTGGGTATTTTCCTTGATCTCACAAAGGCATTTGATCTTGTAGACCATAGCATTCTACTGGATAAGTTGCATGCAATTGGTATTAGAGGAATATGTTACGAATGGTTTAGATCATATCTGGAACGTAGACCTCAATTTGTACAGCTAGACTATGTAGATAAAAACTTAGGTGTAATTCAAAATAAAACATCTTCAGAGAAAATAGTACAGCAAGGTGTGCCCCAGGGTTCAATATTGGGCCCATTTTTATTTCTCTTATATATTAATGATTTAGGTCTAGGTTTAAATAAAACGGGCAAGAACATCAATTTGACACTCTTTGCCGATGATACCAGCATATTAATGACTGGGAAAACCTCGAATGAGGTATTAAGCTATAATAATACTTTTAATACAAAAATTGTCAATTGGTTTTTAAAAAATAAGCTAAAAATAAATGAAGAAAAATCAGTAGCTATAGGCTTTCACCACAAACTAAATAACACTGCTCAATTCCCAAGTA
Organism: Mantis religiosa; assembly: GCA_030765055.1. Taxonomy (NCBI): domain Eukaryota; kingdom Metazoa; phylum Arthropoda; class Insecta; order Mantodea; family Mantidae; genus Mantis; species Mantis religiosa. The sequence continues at coordinate 8,431,238 of CM060953.1, read as the reverse complement.
TATATTTAGGGAATAAATCACTACTCTATGAATCAAATACCAAATTTCTAGGAATATGGTTAGATGAACATTTAAAATGGGAAAAACAAATTCAGCAACTAGAATTGAAACTAAGCAGAATTACATTCGCTATTAAATCAATGAGGGAGTCTGTAAACACAAATGTGTTGAGAATTATTTATTTTGCTTATTTTCATTCTGTAATGTCTTATGGTATACTTAGCTGGGGAAATGCTAAAGATGTATCAAAAATATTTAGACTGTAGAAAAGGGCTATTCGTTATATAGTAAATATTCCTTTCACCACCAGCTGTAAACCATATTTTAAACTACTAAAAATACTTCCATTACCCTGTGTGTATATATATGAAGCTCTAGTTAGGACAAGAATTGTACTTGCTCAATTTGAAACAAATTCGCAGATACATACACATAATACAAGAAGTAAGTCAGATCTACGCATTATAAGCCACAATACAACTTTATTCACACATAGCTTCGAACATAAAGCAGTATTATTATATAACAAACTACCCGATGGCATTAAAAGTATAACATCGGAAAAAAGGTATAAACTGGCTGTAAAAAATTTTTTAAGAGAAGGTTGCTATTATTCAGTGGAAGAATACTTAAAACATGATCAACATATCAATGCTTCCTAAAATGATGTTTGTGAATAAATACCTGTGCAACTTCGGAGGTGATACTTGTAATATTCAGAAAAGCTGTAAAAAATATCCTACTAAAAGTAATGTCACAGACAACAGATGAGTTTCTAAGAAGTAAAATTAAATAATAAAGTAAATATTGATTTTTTTTTTTTTGGTAAAAATTATGTCTCTTACAGCCTAGTTCTTAAAAATGTAATACATTAAACTATTATGTGACCTAAGTTGCCTTATTCTTAATTACTACTTGTATTATTATTCTGTTAATTACTACTGCATTACTTTAATCACTATTGTATTATTTAACTACTATTGTATTATTTAATTACTATTGTATTATTCATAATTGTATTACTCATAAGAAATGTATTATTCTTATGGGTACAAATTTGACGAAGCCATGAATATTGTATATTCCTAAGGTGAATAAAACTATCTATCTATCTACCACCCACAAAGTTACAATAAATAATGTCCAACTCTTCATGGAAATTACCAGACTTATCAAACGACCCTTATAGAATATGAGAGGCAGTTTCTTTCTCTGCATTACATAATCTGCACACTGGTGGATCTTGATACCCATTATGTGCAGATGTTTCCTGTTAAGTTTGAGTATACCTTCAGAAAATGCAGAGAATATTATACTATTTGTGCATCCTTCAGTTTATTCCCATTTTTTGTGGTTAAATTTTATTCGCTCATCAATGGTTTTTCGGACAGTATTTAAAGGGAAACAAAACACTGGTTCAGGACCAGCGAATGATATTGCAGAGCCTTTCCTTGCTAAGGCATCTTCTTATACCTGACACCCATGTTGAAGTTTGCCAGTTTTATAATGTTTCCTAGGCTCCTCAAGTTACTGCAGGTAAGTATAGTAAAAATGTAAGTGTGTTTTGTGTAACAGCAGCTTGTAATAGGGAGACTTCTACAGAAGTCTTCATTACTCATCCTTGATCAAATGTAAAATTTGATATGTATGTTATCTTCCTTTTTCTCAGTTTACTATGCTATTTACTCACACATACATGGACCTTTTTTATAAAACTGCTTTTTCTGTACTCAGGGAGTCTCAGAATGTAATTTCTGGTACAGTTTTGAAACCAAATTTTTATGCAAAATACTATAATTACTCTATCTACTACATAGAAAATAAAAAACAAAAGATGCATTGGTAACAATGCTTGAAGTTGCACAAATATGGTGAGGACTAGACCACAAATGTTTAGTTGTGATTGGAAAAACAGAAATTTAATATTTACCTCTCCACAGTGAACTGCAATCTGTAGACCCTCTTGCCTGGCTCTCTTTAACAGTGGCAAGTAATCACTAAAACTTCCTTTTGATGGATCCCCACTCAGATCTATGCCTACAATTATATTAGCATATTCTTTCCATATACTGAGAACTGCTTCAAGTGTTTCAAGAGCTGAATCCTTTCCTTGTTTCCGATCTAATGAAACTAATAGTTTTACAATTATACTTTCATTGTTTGTGTCCCTGATAAACAAACAAGCAGTTTATATAAATATCTGTATTGGATAAATGCATTTAATATTTTTATAAGACATCTATTTTGCATTAACATATGAGGGGTTTCTATACAGGGTAAATCACCTAAGCTTGTACCACCATGGAAAGTGCCAATAAGTCATGTCGGACGGTGAATAAATTGGATGAAATGATGCTCAAATGAGTCCAGGATCCATGGAGCTTAAAGATACCAGACATTCGTCTTTCAGGATAAGGGAAAACCCCGGAAAAACCTTATCCAGGTAACTCACCCTGACCGAGATTCAAACTCTGGACCTCTTGAACGTGAGGCAGATTCGCTACCATCTACGCTACCAAGGCGGGCGAAAGTGCTACTGATGTGCAGTTTTCACAGCATTGTTTAGTAGTTAGGGGCTCGTAGTTTTAGCCTTTAATTATATTTCAATAACATTTAGAAGGTGTGTTTTTGGAGCGAACATACACGTTTTCAAATGGAACAATGCCTAATTACATAAAAAAATCAAAAGTATGGTAAAACAGAATGTTAATGGTATTTTCTGGAGAATTCTAGTACCAATAGTTCACAAGATATCTTACTTTGACACACCGACTATTATTGTGTGTTCCATTCAATTGCTTGGTCGCTAGATACATGTTATGGTTTGTTTACATGTGTTTGCAATTCATTTGTGCATTACGACGTTATAGTCAGTTAGGGATAGTTCAAGCAATAGGTTATGAATGATGATAGGATTTACCAATGCAGAAAAAGCCGACATGCTCATGGTGTACGGAGAATGTACAAGAATACAGTTCATTCTTGTATGGCGTATATGGAAAGATATCCCAATAGACGTCAACCATCTTGGCAATTATTCATCAACCTCTTCAACCATTTGCATAGTGTAATACCAAGAAAACGTAACAGAAAAAAACAGGTGACTGGAGATGAAGGAGAAATTAATGTTTTGGCGGTAGATTTGCAAATTAGTTCCCGCACAATCGCACGTGGAAGTGGAATGAGTCAGGCAAGTGTACTTTGCATTTTCCATTGACATAGGTTCCAGCCCTCTCACATCTCTCTCCATCAAGAGCTGCATGGGAACGATTTTGAGAATCATGTTAACTTTTGTACACGAGCATTAAAACATACTCCAGATTCATCATGTATTTTGTTTAGTGATGAAGGAACATTTACTAGTCATGGCCAGGTAAATCGCAGAAACTTTGGTCTGTTGACAATCCTCATTGGCTTTGTCGGTGTCATGGTGTTTAAACATGGTGTGGGATGATGAACCATCAGCTCATAGGCCCTTTTTTCATAGAAGGAGCACTAAACTCATACAGATATCTGTCTCCTAACAGACCATCTTCCACAGATGTTAGAAGACATTCCTCTGCAGAATAGGAGGAACCTGTGGTGCCAGCATGATGGCTGTCTAACACATAGTGCACGAATTACTACAGTTGGTCTACACGATTGTTTCCAAATCGATGGAGTGGACAAAGGGAACCTGTATCTTGGCCGGCCCGTTCACCAACCCATAGTGCACAAATTACTACAGTTGGTCTACATGATTGTTTCCAAAGCGATGGATAGGACGAATGGGACCTGTACCTTGGCCAGCCCGTTCACCAGATTTAACTCTGTTAGACTTTTTTCTATGGGGAAAAACTGAAATACACTGTCTACAAGGTCATACCAACTACACCAGATGATATGAAACAATGATTACTGCTGCCTGCTCTGAAGTTTCTGCTGAAATGCTAGAACGTGTGCAGCAGTCTTACTACAGAAGACTGGAAGCTTGTATTGAAGCTGCAGGTGGCAATTTTGATCACAAGCTTTGAAGGTCAAATTTCTCTTTACTTGTCAGGATCCGCAGAGGCAGTGCACTCCCTTTTGTTTTTCTTTAGTTTGCGCTAGCACAGGTAGTACAAGTGTCGGTGTGTATAAGTTTCAAAATAAACTATCTCGTGCACTACTGGCACTAGAATTCTGCAGAAAGCACCATTAACATTCTAATTTACCATATTTTTTATTTTTTTGTATGTAATTAGGCATTTTTCCATGAAAAAAGAGTATGTTTGCTCCAAAAATACACCTTCTAAGTGTTATTAAAATCTATTTAAAGGCTAAAACTATCAGGCCCTAACTATCAAACAATGCTGTGAAAACCGAACATCAATAGCTCTTTCCATTTTGGAAATATTGACAGTGCAAGTTTTATGTGACTCACCCTGTATAAAGACAATTCTAGCTGGCCATTTCAGTCATCACCTCTGATAACCTAAAAATATTTTAAAAAATGACATAATTACAAAACATTATCTAAATTTGATATCTAATTTACTAAAGTTAATGCGCAGAAAGTTATAAATTAATGTACACTTAATAATTAAGAATGGTATATTTCTCAAATGTACACTTCACACTTTCCTCTGACAGTCCTGTAAGGGGTTCAGTGACAGAAATAAATTTATTTTTATGCAACAAAAGAAAATAATTTTGTCCATGGAAAAGCACATACTCAGTTATTACATATTAGGAACAGTATGTTTCATAAATAACGCTATCCATTACTTCAGAACTAATAATATCCTATATGATCATGCCACCAGAAATTGCAACAAAATGATACATCTAAATATTAACCAGAACAGTTAAAAAAGGTTAATTCCATATTGCATTAGCAATTTAATTACTAATAAAATAAGTCAAAATAACAAGGCCAAATTTAGGGACTACAGTAAGAAGTTTCCAATTATACCAGTTTCCATTTATTCTAACCACTTGTATTTTCACAAAGCATCACCAAGTTTGTATAAGATAGACTACATATTTACATTACAATTAAACAACTACTTATAAATACATATCTGAGTAGATATAGAAACATTTAAAATATGAAAGGGTAGAGCCAGACTGAAACATTCAATGCCATAGCCGGGATTTGAACCACGGATCTTCTTGTCTCCATTCAGCCGCTCTAAACCATTGAACTACTATGGCCAACGTGCCAACATGACATTAAATTCTCCAACTGACTTGTGTTTTTCCCAGTAAATCACTAGGAGTTCTCATAAACACATGAGACAACTACCTTAATGGCAACTTACTATGCTGTAAGTACTATAAGGCCCGGGCTTTATAGTTAACGACTATTAGGTGCAGATAATGGAAATTAATTGTTCTTTCACACTAGCCGTGTGTAGGATGCACTATGAAGGGGTAGAGCCAGACTGAAAAATTCAGTGTCATGGCCGGGATTTGAACCACAGATCTTCTGGTCTCCGTCCAGCTGCTCTAAACCATTGAGCTACTATGGCCAACGTGCCAACATGACATTATATTCTTCAACTGATTTCCATTAATTGTACCTAATAGTGGTCCGAACTATAAAGCCTGGGCCTTAAAGTACTTACAGCATAGTAAGTCGCCATTACGGCAGTTGTCTCATGTGTTTATGAGAACTGCTAGTGGTTTACTGGGAAAAACACAAGTCAGTTGGAGAATTTAATGTCATGTTGACACAATGGCCATAGTAGCTCAATGGTTTAGAGCGACTGGACAGAGACCAGAAGATCCATGGTTCAAATCCCGGCTATGGCATTGAATGTTTCAGTCTGGCTCTACCCTTGCATAGTGCGTCCTACACACGGCTAGTGTGAAAGAACAATTAACATATAAAATAGTTAATGAACAAGTTTTACTAATAAAATATAATAACACTTTTGTATCTACCCATATATGCATACATTTTAGTGGATTAACCAACTAAAAGTAGAATATAAAATAATTTTACCTGATAGCATCCAAAATAGCTTGAATATATTCAGTTTTTGTCATTATTTCTGGGACACTACGAGGTGTGCTTCTTAACTCAAGGTAGACAACACCATCCTGTGCAAATTCTTTGATAACGTCACATGCTGCCTTGTATATAGCCTGTGGTGATGATGTCAGTGAATGAGCAATGCCAAATATCTGGAAACATCTTAAGGGAACATCGGAAAGTTTATCAGAAGTTATATCTTATATAAAATTTTCAGTGACAAATACATTCTATTAGAAAATTCAACAAAATATCACTAAAATTTTATAAGTAAATATGTACAATTTTTAAGAATTATAATGTTATTACTTCTTGGTTATTAGTTGCAGTATTTATTCAAAAGTAATGTTACACACTTAATAACTAGGAAATGATGAGGATCACTACTAGGATCACTACTCGCAATGGATCTGTTGTGCTTACCACAAACAATAAAAAAAAAGTATTCATCCAGTTATTATTTTTCATTATAGATCCTGATTATGTATCTGAAAAACAATAATATGACATTACAAAAACCTGAAATAAAATGATACCTACAACCTGCTTAAAATTTAATCATGGTTTTGCCAAACATCTTTATAGAATCAATAGTAAAGACTCTCCTTTCTGTGATGGGCAGGTGAAAGATTGTGATCGATCACATATTCTTACAAGAGAGTCAAGCTGGCACGTTGGCATGGTAGCCCAGTAGTTAAGAACGACCTGACAGGGACCAGTAAATCTGTGGTTCAAATCCCGGCTATGGCATTGAGTTTACAGTTTGACTCTACCTATCCAAACCTTAGCCTATACACACGGCTAGTTTGGAAAAACGAATTTCCATTAATGTAAGTGGGATATTCTTTGACTATTAAAAGTTTACTTGCAAGTAAGGGGTACTGTTCAGTCAAGGAATACAAGTATCACCGTATTCCTAATCAGTAAGCAGGTCATTGTGGTGTCAGCTCCTGCATTTTGCATTGTCTATAAATATAAGGTTATGTAGTTACTAATCCGCAGAATGAGAAGACAGACTAATAAGGGAACTATCACTGTGCTCTCAGTGCTACATATGTGAGAATTTGATGGTATGTCTGCCGTGTATATACCATGTACTGCGTAGTAGAACCACAATACCCAAAATTGAAGCCTGTAAAGTGCCACAAGTAGCTGCTGGGCATCCCTCATCAGCTCTATTCCGGCTGTTGGGGCATGGCACGCCTTACATATGCCGTGTGTAAGGAGTGCACTTCAGGGGTAAACAATCCCTCCCGTACAATACTGTGTTATTATGCCTATATGTTCCTACGTATATTGGATTCATTTTCCGGTACTTCCAGCTATACTCTGCACACAGGTACCACATAGAGCAGAGACAATGCCATCAAACTCTCAAGAAAACACAATATGAGCAAAGTACTTCCCTTGTCAGTATATCCTGAGGTCATGGTAGAAATTTTCCAGAAGCTTCTAAAATTTTATTCTTTTGATCTATCAAAATCAAAAGTTCTGGAAACTTCAACAATGGTTGAACAAAAAGATTATGTGCCCGCCTCGGTAGCATAGATGGTAGCATGTCTGCCTCATGTTCAAGAGGTCCCGAGTTGGAATCTTGGTCAGGTTGAGTTACCTGGATATGGTTTTTTCTGGGGTATTCCCTTATCCTGAAAGACGAATGTTGAGTAACTCTAAGCTCCATGGACCCCATACTCATTTGAGCATCATTTCACCCATTTCATTCATCATCTGATATGACTTAACGTTGAAGGACGTAAATTACAACAACAAAAAGAAGATTATGTATTTCCCTGGCATGACATCAGGCAGCGGTTGTCCTTGAACAATACATTGTTGCATTTCTTGGCAGATAACAAAGGCACTGAACTCGGGTGACTCACACATAATCTTTCTGCAGCAGACATACATAGCTGCCATTACTGTATTTCAGGAAACTCAAAGCATGTATGTCCATTGATATCTTTTTATGGAATTTGGAATGCAATATCTATATACCTATGCATGTAGTAGAGAAAATAATTGATGACTTACTCTTCTAAAGTTCTTTTCTCCCCATGCTCTATCACAGCTTCCCATTCATTCCAAGCCCCTTCACAGACATTGTTACTCTTCAAGTTGTAGAGCTCTCTAAGAGTAGTACTGCTGAGTGATCCATTCAAATGTGCATGAAGTTCCTGAAAGTGTAAATACTTAAAAACTGCAAGATGATTACATAATTCAGATGTACTGCATTCACATTTTCTACATTCTTACAAAACCTTATTCTTCAATATTTTTCTTGTTAAGAGTTAAACTTTCAGTATAGTCAGAGAAGGACAGAAATACTTTAAAAAAACAGCTCAAAATGTATTTGTTAACCCATTGTTTTTATAACGAAGATGAGTTTCTTATCCATAATAGAAATTAATCATATTTTGAGCATAGTTGAGTTTTTGGCATAATAGTATGCACAGATTTACATTATCATTATTTAGGTTAATTTTATAAACTTGTATTTTGTATGTTTTATCACATGTCTGATGTGGTCTTAAGAACAATTGTCTATATGTGTATAGTGTTATTTTATATTGTAATTATTATGTACTATAAACTGACGTGGTCTATGTAACACTGTCTTTGTGTATACTATAGGACTGAAAATAAATAAATAAATATACATACACTTTCTGTGGTAAGTATAAGAAGCCTAAAGTAAATAGACTTTCAAAAATGTACAAGTGCTGTTCAATAAAGAATGATCATAACTTTTTTACAGTCATAATTTTTTGCACTAAAATTAAATGTTATTATATTCTGTTAGCTTAATGTGAAACAAACACGCCGTAGTAGTTTCATTGTTGGTACTCCTGGTTCCTGCCTGTGAGAACCAGGCAAGTTCAGACATGTTCAGTATCGCTTACCGCTGCAATGGAAGTAACACCGAGGAACAATATGCAGCTTTGAAATTCTGCTTTCGTCACAACAAATCTTCAGATGAGGCCTATACAATGTTACAGGAGGCCTATGGAGAGTCTGTTCTTCCCTACAGCACAGCTCAAAGGTGGTTTAAAATGTTTAAGGGAGGACGTACGAGAAAATGTTCAAAAAATCTAATTTTTTTTTATTGTTTTGTAAAATAGTATATAGTATTAGCTATCAAACATCAAAATATTATTACTGTATGTGGTCTGTATGTACCTTTAAAAAATTAAATGCCCTAGTATTTCATAGTAGTATAGTAGCAACACATAGTCTTCCATCAGCTGTCTTGGAATCTATAAAGCCCACCTACGAATTCTTAGCACACCCAGACTTGCAGCACACCCAGACTTGCAGCACACACAGACACCCAGATCTAAAAAAATATGTCTCTATGGAGATACACAAAACCCAAATAAAAGCCTCGACAGTTTGATATGGAAAAGGTGTCCCAAAACATCATTTATGTCTTCCATAGTGGTGAAAATTGCTACATTTGATGCTGCAATAATGTTTAATGATGGGAATGTTGGCAGAAAGAAAGTTATGCATCAGTTAGGGTATCTACCTGGTGTGCTTATGGAAACAATTTTGCAGAGTATCGACAACATTCGCATCGCTGGTGCAGAAAGAGCTATGAAATTAATGCAGAAAGAAGCCAGACAGAAGAGGAATTTAAAAAGAAAGGCTGAAGAAGACCAGAATGAGCATACAGACTATGGATATGGGAAGTTCTGACTTAAAATTAAAAGGTAAACTGAATAATACTTAAATTACTTTCTTGGAAGTGTTGAAAACAGTGTTGTTATGATAAATTAACTTTAAAGAGAGTCGATTAAAGACACTGACAACACTTACTTTTAAATTTTTCCGGAACTAGTTTCAGAGGCTTTGCCTCTATCATCGGCCGGCTCTCGACTCTCTTTAATCTGTCTTTAATCGACTCTCTTTAAATTTAATGAATAATACTTATTGCATTTTTAATTGCCTTTCCCCGTAATTTGCATTTTCTACAACTTCAACCCATTTTTCTCTCAAACTACTTTATCTACAGTGATGACATTTAGCACACAGCTTTCTTATGCCATAATGAACATTTTTTTGGTTCTAGAATTTAAGATTAAGCTCCAGATGGAATGTGATGATACAAAATATATGAAATTATTTTAATTTTTAAAGGATGCATATGATTAACATTTTGTTTAAATTCTATACAGCTTCAATAAGAAATCTAAATCCAACAAATTCATTTTTGGTGTCTTTTAAAATAACATACCAAATTTCAGAAAGATAGCATATATGAATTTTGAAAAAAATGGGCTTAAGTTTGTAAATATCTCTGCATAAAAAAAATATGTAGCATTAGTTATAAACAATGGAAAATTATGAAAAAAATTGTGCATATTAACTGTATTATCTTAAATGATTATAATCAGTTTCACTTCTCTAACTTGAAAACTTTGGATGTTATGGCTATTTATGTAAGATCCTGAATATTTGCATATGTCCCCCCTTAAAGAGGGGAGACAGTCAATTTCAAAGTAAGGTGGATGCAGTGCTCCAGTTACTGCTCTTATGGAAGAAAACATCAACACTGCTGCTGCCATTGTGAGAGAGGATCGACGAATTACCTTAAGATCACTTTCTGAAATACTGAAAATTTCATTGGGTGCCACCCACAAGTGTGTGTGTGTGTGTGTGTGTGTGTGTGTGTGTGTGTGTGTGTGTGTGTGTGTGCGTGCGTGCGTGCGTGCGTGCGTGCGTGTGTTTTTACTACATATGGCATCGCAGGCGATGACACTGATGATACATGAGATGAAGATGGAGCACCAGTGGAATGAGATGGCAGGGGAAACTGGAGATCCCAGAGAAAACCCGCCCCAGCGCTGTGTTGTCCACTACAAATCTCACTTTGCGGTCGCCTGGGATCGAACCCAGGCCGCCTTGGTGAGAGCCAAGTGGTCTAACCACTGAGCCACAGCGCGGTCCCACAGGTTGGTGACAGAAACATTACACATGAGATGTGTTTGTGCACGATGGGTTCCAAGACTGTTGATTCCCGAACAAAAGGACATTCGCATGCAAGTGTGCATGCAGTTAAACTTGATGTTAGAGGAAGATCCAGAGTTTCTTTTAAACGTAATCACTGCTGAAGAAACTTGGCTACATCATTTTGATCCTGAGAGCAAACATCAAAGCTCACTGTGGAAATCTCCTTCATCACCAACCCCTAAAAGCAAAAGTGGTTGCTTCTGCTGGGAAAGTTATGGTCATCTCATTCTTTGATATTCATGGAATGGTTTATCAGCATGTTGTACCTGCACACACATCAGTAACTGGACAATACTACAGGGATGTCCTGAAAACATTGCAAGTCCATATCAGGCGCAAACGACCACATTTCCGTGAAGCAGGCTGGATGTTGCACCACGATAATGCGCGGCTGCATATTGCCAATGCTTTTGCTGAATATCTTGCAAAAAATCAACGTGAAGTGCATCCCTCACCCTCCCTATGGTCCGTGACTTTTTTCTATTCCCTAACTTGAAGAAATGCCTTTCTGGGAGGCATTATCCATCATCAGAAGCAGTGGTGAAGGCTGCGGAGACGATTTTGAAGGATCTCTCAAAAAATGGTTTCCAGCATGTCTTTGAAGACTGGCAGAAACGCTGGGACAAGTACATCACATTCAGGGGAGACTATTTTGAGAAGGGCCATCAAAATTAGGATGAGTAAAGGTATGTTGTCAAAAAAAATTGTGATCGTTCTTTATTGAACAGCCCTCATATATCACTATGTAATGACTTGGAAATACCATGCATGACCATGAGGGAAAAAGGGATAGGGTCTTAACATTTGAAAATAGTGGCAAATTTAACAGATAATACAGAATATCTGAAAAATGTAATAATGATAATAGAATACTTTATTTGTCACATTACACTTACATAGTTGAGCAATGCTCATAAGTCAAGATATAAGTTTAATTAAAAAACTAGAAACTAAGACTAGTATATAGAGTAAAAAGAAGTATTTCAGAAAGTGGAGTGCCATTGTTACTAAAATTAGGCAAATGAGTCAACTTTGTATATACTTTTCTCCACTTACAAGTTTTTTGATGAAGACTAGTTTCTGGGAACTTTTTCCCTATCGTCAGTTCTGTGGTTGACTGATGATGCATCCGATGTCTGCATCTGGCTTGGTGTCGTGCTGCCATCTAATGTTCTGGTAAGTTTGATGACGTCATTGAAATTCCCGCCATAGATGACGTCATCAAACTTACCAGAACATTAGATGGCAGCACGACACCAAGCCAGATGCAGACATCGGATGCATCATCAGTCAACCACAGAACTAACAATAGGGGAAAAGTTCCCAGAAACTAGTCTTCATCAAAAAACTTGTAAGTGGAGAAAAGTATATACAAGGATGACTCATTTGCCTAATTTTAGTAATAAGACTAGTATATTTACTAAGTATAGTAAAGCAAAAAAATTGCAGCTATGTACAACATATACATTTCCTAAAATTATACACCAAGATACATTGAGATCACTGTTCATTCTGCATGTATTCCTTGACAGGCAAGTAAACTTTAAATAGACTTTTTGAAGAGATTTTGATTTTGGATTTCCTTAAATGTTTGTGGCAATTTATTACATATTTTAATTCTTATATAATGTGGACTTTTTTCGAGCAGTGCTAACCTAGGAGCTGGATAACCGATGTTTTTATTCTTATTGATGCTGATTTTTTAGAAAACTGTTATAATTATTATGTACATAGGTTGTAAATATATAGGCGGGGTTATGTCAAAATTTTTAATCTTTTAAACAGTGTTCTGTAAGAAGCCCTATAACTTGAATGGGTCATTTCTTTTGAATTTTAAAGATTCTATGACAACCTGTTGCATTTCCCAAATGGTTATTTCATATGAAAGTAACTGTAATATATGATTTTCCTTGTTTCTAAATGAGCCAGGCAGGACATGTTGAAACAGGAAGTATTTAATGTCTTATAATAATATATTATAACAATTTATTTTGAAATCAGATATGCTATTAACAATGCTTAATTAAATTAAACAGTTAAATGTGACATCAAATTGAATACACTGGTTCCCATGACCTTTTCTAATTATAAAAATAAAACCACATTAAATATTCAAACCTCATGGGCTCATTGATATCTTAGCCCGTCTCCATAGTATACCTATGGCATCTTGTCTGCTCCATGCTCAAGGTATTCTGAGTTCGAATCTCGCTTGAAATTGGTTATCGTGTAATCCTTACTTTTTTCCTTTCTTTTTCCCAGGGGTTTCCTGCATCCTCAAAAGAGAAATGTTGACTAACTAATCGTGGGATTAACTTAAATGTCTACGGAGTTCAGGCAATTCAAAACAAACATTATTGTTTTGTATATTCAACGCATGGGGTGGTGGTAATAATTCTCATATTCAGAGGGTTCTAATACTACAAAAGAAATGTATTAGAACAATGTTTAAAATGGGGATGTGTGAATCATGTAGAGAAGTTTTTAGAAAACAAAAGATGTTTACTGTTGTGTCTTTATACATATATAAAGTTATTAATTTAATAAAACAGAAAAAAAAATTAAATAGTGAAGTGCAAAATCATTATACTAGATGTAAATCTAACTTTCACTATAGTAGTTATACTGTAAAATCTGTAAATAAAGATCCATGTATAATAGGATTACAAATGTACAATAGACTTCCAGCCTATGTTAAAAGAGAAAACAATGCTGTTAAATTTAAGCAATGTGTTAAAAAAATACCTTTTAAATAATCATGTATATAATATAAATGAATTTTTGCAAGCTATATAATATTGTAAATTTTAACATTGTAAATTGTATTTTAATGTATATTGACAATGCTTGATACTTGTATTAGTCTATGGACAGTAAATAAATTACTACTACAGATTGACACGATTTGACCTTTTTTTTTTTTTTTTAACCTCCTCTAAAGTTGTCATATTGGACGATGAATGGAATGGTTGAATTGATGTTCAAATGAGCCAAGGGTCCAAAGACCTTAGAGTTACCTGACATTCGTCTTTAAAGATAAGGAAAAATCTTATCCAGGTAACTCACCCTGACCGAGATTCGAACTGGGGACCTCTTGAACGTCAGGCAGACACTCTACTACCTACGCTACCGAGGCGGGCAGTCCCCAGATGAAATAGGCTCAAAAAAGATAGATAAAAAGGAAAGCATTGCGTGTTACGGCTTCAAGACGGCTAGTATGATTTTTATACCCTTAAAAAGCATCATTTCGCTGCCCATCGTTAACAACGGCACTTATTTCTAAATTATCATTGTTAAGAGTCGTATAGTGCTGCTTAATTAAGTAAAAATTACATAAATAAATAGGCGATGAAAATAGCATTCGCCGCCGTTGCTTGCACATCGCAACTTACGGTTACTATTATATCTATGTAGTTGTGCCTAATTTATAATTCTGTCAGGAAAACAAGACATTACCAGCTTAGGCAAATCTTTGTAGAAATTTTTAGAGTCAGATTCCATTTTCAGGATGAGATCAAATATACATGTACGAAGAACAATTAATTTTCACAGACTTCCTTTGTGAGACCCAACACCAGAATTGAGTTCAAGCCGAAACAGTTATGTTTATAACTAGGTGAGAACCACAGTCGAACAGATCGCTCGAAGTGGAAACTTGGATACTGAAAGAAATTTCATGCGAGAAATATGATTTTTGACAATACAACTGCATACAATATAAACTACTTTGTAGAATTACACGACAAATTCAGAACTTAGCGTATCTTTCTTGACCAACAGCTGTTACTTGGTGGCATTGGCGGTTACTTGTTTTTGACAGTATCCGAAGGTGGATGCGAAAAGTTATAAAAAAATAATAGTAGGGGATATAGAATATATGAAACATGAGCGAAAATTTCCTGGGATATACAGTCTCTATCAAATGCAGAAATGATCTTGGAACTTTTCAGGGTCAAATATGTAATGTTGATCCCAAAGATCAAACTATAACCCTTAAGAAAGCATTTAGGAACGGGATACCATATTCAGCT
This sequence comes from Mantis religiosa, assembly GCA_030765055.1. Taxonomy (NCBI): domain Eukaryota; kingdom Metazoa; phylum Arthropoda; class Insecta; order Mantodea; family Mantidae; genus Mantis; species Mantis religiosa. The sequence goes on along the minus strand of CM060953.1, from coordinate 8,416,199 downwards.
CCAGAAGTTGTGTTGAGGTTAGTATATTTGAGCATTTAAAAGAACGCTTGATAACGTTTGCAAATGTGTTTATTCCTTCATTGTTAGTTACCGTTAAAACATTCCCTGTTAGTAGTACCAATTATCGTATATTAGAGGTAACCAGTTTAAAATTGGAAAAGTGCAAATGAAAACTTGCAACTGTAGAGGGAGGTTAGAAAAAATGTAAATAACTAGCCCATGTTAGAGACAGTGGATCCAAATTATATTTAGGGAGTATGGGAGATACGTGATAGGCAATTCTATTGACAGTGATGAGGTTAAAAAGTAAATGAACAAGAAGATCATTAACATGCTGAAGTATGTTTTACATAATTACTTTCTAGAGTAGTTTTTGGAGCAGTGCAGATGATGACACTGCTCAGGAGTTCATTATAGGAATAAGATTTGTTCTTTTTTTTTTTTTTTTAATTAGGAGTAGTATCTGTAGATGAAAGCAATATATGAGTATAGATTTAAACTAATAATATTGCTTTACACCATTTAGTTTGTGTGCCAAAGTTACAGTATCAACAAATGCATACTGCTTGATTGCCTATTGTAAGAATAGTCAGAATGCACAGTTACAGTCTTGGGTGTATAATTGTAAATTATGAATCAGGGAATATAATCAGTTTTAGTGAATGTGCAATCTTATTTAATGCTGTTCATTCTTGTCCACAGAGGAGCAGATATACTTAATCTTTCTATAATTGATACTGCTGACATGCAGATAACAAGCTGCTCTGCCAGTATAGTGGCAATGAGAAAGCCTGTTGCTAAAAGAGCATTTCGTTCTGTTAGCGAGAGTATTGCAGTCAACAAAGGAAATCTATTGCGTGATTCTCCACGAAAACCAACAGATGACTGTGGTGTTCGTACTCTTCCAAGTATGTTCAGTATGTTCAGAGATGTGTGTTAAAATATTCTAAAATATTCTATGTGCCCATAGAAGGAGTGTTACTTTTTGAGTAGCCTTTAATCCTTAACTGTTACCAAGAAATTCTAATACTTAATTTCTGCAGTTTTCAAATAGTGTAACATTTAGCATCTTTGCATTTGCTGTTTGTGATAGTGAGCAGCTTTGATTTCTTTCAGTTCCTGAAGGAAATCGTACACCAAGCAAGAAGGATAGATTGCGTCAAAAATGGAATGAGAAAGATGCAGCCTGTTTTGGAACACCAATAGATAATAACATTATTGATCAGGATTTTGATTTTGAGAAAAACTTGGCATTATTTAATAAGCAGGTTTGTAATGTTTTAATCCATAAATTGCATGAATATTATTTTACTAATGTGAGTTGCTATTTAGGAATGAAATTGTGTATGGCATAAAATTTATTAAAAAATTACTTCTAATAAATATGTACAAAGAGCTTACCGTTAACAGTAATAATTTGAGTAATTTATATTGTAATGTTGTGTTCAACTTAAGACACTGGATGCCACTAGGGGTTTCCGCCCTTATGGGGAAGCCTAAGGGGGTAGCTCAGAAAGGATGTTTTACCTAAAATGTGGGCCTTAGCTTGAAAAGAGTGACATGTAGTTCTGGTATAAAGTGGATTTATTCTACATAAAAATGAAGTTACTAATCTGCATAGTAATAAAACAGACAAGGATTGTTTAGTAAAGGTCAGCTGCAGACTTTACCTTGGGAGAGGTTGTTGACATTCTGGAATCCATCCTCGCAAAGAGATAAGTGATGCAGATTCGTCTGGCAAGGGTGAGACTGTCCGCACTTAAGCCAAATTCTGGGGGTATAAATATTAAACCTCTGCCGACGTAGCAACTGACTCAAAGCTTTGTCAGCTCATTCAGCAAGGTGATTTGTTCATCTTTCGAATGTATGATTTTAACAAATTTATTTCTTTTATAAGTCTACAAAATATTATCATCACAATACTTATCTGAACATTTCTATGAATGGTTTAAATTGAGTCTGACAATAACAATTTCAGTACAACTGCTTTTTTACATAATGACCTTATGGTGACAGTAACAAAATGTAGTAGTCATATCACTCTTTGGTAATTAATGATTTATCTTAATGATTGGTCATGTAAGTTTTCTATTTTTGTTATTCTGTATAAGTTTAAATTTTGTTCTGGATGTAAATGAAATACGTAACTTTTAACAAATAAATATAAACATTCTACATTAATTGAAAAAGCTATTTCCAGTTAGCTTTTTATAATCTGTCTCTTGCATTTTTATTTTTTGAGTGACTAGTTTCAAAAGCTGTTGCTCCATTTTCAACTTCGAAGGTCCGACTATCATTTGTTGTTGTCTGCTGTCTTCTCTCTGGTGGTGAAACTATGAACTACTTTATCAAATTATTGACTGGTGGGATTTAATAATTTAATTATCCTGTCCTCTTTTTTTTTTTCCTATATTGAGATGTTCTCCCAAGTTGTTAATTTGGATTTGGGTCAAGGTCATGGTTTTTATTCCAAAAGTGAAATACCACTGCTGACTTATTTTCCTGTTTCAATTTGATGTTTGTAAAATGTTCTCTGGCTCCAGTTTTTAGATTTCTTTTAGTTTGCTCTATGTAAAATATTTCACAATACTTTCAATTTATTTGGTTTATTCCACATCTGTTGATTGGTGGGATTTGAGTATTTGTAGGTGCCTAGATGATATTTTGTTCTTTAAAGGTCTTTTTGAATGTAAGACTTTATTATTGCTTGTTTATATGTAATCAGGTTATAGCTATGATTTTTTACACGATTTTGTGACTGTGTTGACCTCCTGTAAATTCCAAATTTTATTTTCATTGTTAGGACAGTTAACTGCTATTTTGCTTTGAATAGAGTAAGTTGATACACTTCTCTCGCTTCTTATTTCGCTTCACTGTGGTGTTCCAATACAGTTAAATTTCGACACTTCTCTCTGTTTACTTTCAGGCAGTTTATGAGGAGATCAATGCTTCACAGAGACCTGACATAGTGCGCCATGCAGATACTAGCAGACGTCCACAGAAGTATCGACATGATGAGAACGTTATTGCAAGCACACCAGCAATGTACAGACAAGTTGTTGTGCCTTCACCAGGCACAAGAGAGTACGTTACTGGTAAGCTGTTTTCGCTTTCCTGTAATGTTCATGTGAAAAGACAAGATATGTACTTTTTTCATTTCTAAATATTCAGTCCTCCTCCTACTTCCTCTCATTCTTCTTTGAGGCTTTAGGCTTCAGCCTTTAATTTCAAAATATTAAATACTTAAAAACAAAGTAGATAGACACAGGAATAATAGGAACAAAGTAATGAAAAGGACTAAGAGAATTGTATAAATGCAATATTTCTCTGTTAATTTATTATTTATTTATATTAAGTTTAATACATGAATTGAACCTCACTTAAAGCTCTAGCACTTTACTGGCCGCAACAATAATAAAAAAAAAAAAAAAAATAATACAAGGTGCGTTCAAGTTATAACACCACCTATTTTTCTCTCACAAAGTAATCACAAGAAAAATGTGAAACTAGTGTCACTTTTCAAGGTAAACTTCTGCTAGCCATACACATTTTTCACAACATCGATTCCATGATTCCATGGCCGCTGCAAATGCTTCTTTAGGAATGTGTTTTGACCATTGGAAAATTCACGACTAGTGAATCTGCAATCACGGAGAGTGTCTTTCACATGGGAAACAGCCAGAAGTCGCTAAGAGCCAGGTCAGGTGAGTAGGGAGCATGAACAATCACTTCAAAGTTGTCATGAAGAAACTCCTTTATCGTGTTCGCCCAATGCACTGGTGTGTTCTCTTAATAAGAGCACACGTCGAACCTTTTCCACTTTTGAAAGTAATGAGTCGGTAATTCACTTTTCCACTTGTTTTTCACACAATGTTGAGAAGATTTTATTCTTCAAAACATTTCGGTAGGAATGCAGCTGTCACAGTAGTGCCTTTTGGAATGCAATGAGTAAGGATTACACTACTGCTGTCCCAGAAGATGGCCACCATCATTTTGTCAGCACTGGTACTCACCCAAAATTTTTTTGGTGGCAGTGAGTCTGTGTGCTTCCATTGAGCTGGCTGGCACTTCGTTTCAGGGTTGAAAAAGGGCATCCATGTCTCATCCATTGTCACAATTGATTGAAAGAAAATTCCATTCATGCCATCATCAGTCGTCAACATCACCTGACAATTTGCCCCATGCGCTGCCTTGTGATCATCCGTCAGCTTTCATGGCATCCACCTGGAAGACACTTTTCGCATTTTCAGATCTTCATGCAGGATTGTGTGCACAGATGCCATGGAAATGCCAATTTTGGAGGCGATGTCTGAAATGCTCAATCGGCAATCCTACAAAACAATGCTCTCCACTCACTGAATCATGTCGTCAGACCGGCTGGTGCTAGGCCGTGACTGTCTTGGTTTGTTGTCACATGATGTTCTGCCTTCATTGAACTGTCGCACCCAGGAACGCACATTAGACACATGCATGGTACCATCACTACATGCCTCACTCAACTGGCGATGAATTTCAATAGGTGTCACATGAAAATGGAGTAAACGAATGATTACACACTGTTCTTGCAAAGAAAATGTAGCCATTTTAAGTATAAAAAACAGTCCAAACTCTCATCACTGCCACTAGAGTTCTATGCACTGTACAGTGCTGCTATCTCTCACGCATTCACAAAGAGTCCACGTGTATTTTAAAAGAAACCGGAAATTCCTATCTGGTCCCAGTCCTGAAAAAAAATTAGGTGTTATAACTTGAACACATCTCATATAATTGAACACTGGTTATTTTGTGCTACCTCGCTTTTATAAAATCAGAACGTTTCAGTAGTGTAACCATAACAATGTTTAATTAATGTGATTCATCTCATTGTTAAAAAACTTCCAATTAATTATTAATGAAAAAGTCCTTTAATACTAGTGTTGATATTTCTGCGGAAAGACATTTGTTACTAACAGGAAGGAGACCCTCAAATTCCTTTAATGAGTAATTGAAGGCTTAAAGGAACCAACCTGGACAAAAACCTATGTCTAGTCCCTTACCTTCACGTGTGTAGCTGTTAATAATCACATATCAATTTTGTTATAGTAGAAAGGTAACCCTTTAATTGCATCTATAATCTGAAGACTTAAAGGAATCAGTCGAAACAAAATTATGTGATGAACTAAAGGGAAGGGTTGCTTGGTGAGTTACAGACCTGTTCTGACATTTCTTCCTTTCTATATATCAGATCTACTCTTTTACCTTTTCTATCCAGTGATCCTTGACTCAACTCCTTTTTTCTTTAACCCTGATGGTGTTAGAGTATTCAAGGCCTAGGGGATCATTTCATTTTCTTTCCTGTTCATACCTTTCTGTACTTAGAGGAATGTAAGAAAGAAGAAGAAAGCTTAGAAGAAAAAACAACAAATGCAATTGGCGAAATATCTCGGTACTTTCTAAACAATGGACTAAAGTTAAATATAGGAAAAACAAAATTTATGACATTTCAAAGCGATGATCTAAATATAAACATTAATAATATACCTTTGGAACGGGTAAGAAACTTTAAATTTTTGGGCGTTCACATAGAAGATACTCTAACCTACAGTACAAACGTAGACATGGTTTGTAATAAAATGAAGTCGGGACTCTACCTATTACGACAACTAGCAAAATATGGGAATATCAATACTCTTAAAACTGCGTATTATGGCATTATCTTCCCACACTTAACATATGGTATTGAAATTTGGGGGGCAACAAGTAAAACCAATATGGACAGGCTATTAAAAGTACAAAAGAAATGCATACGAACCATGTACAACCTTCGTTTTCAACAAACATGTCGGGATACATTTAAATCACAAAACATCCTAACAGTAGTATCACTCTATGTATTCAAAACCATTATACTTGTAAAAGACCGAAAACAACATAACATCCTCAATAAAGATTGCCATACATATGATACGAGGAGAGCAACTGATTACCATAGGGTGAGCACGAATAAAACTCAAACTAATAAAGATCCATTTAAAATAGGAGCCATATTGTATAATAAATTGCCATCTGTAATTAAGAATACTTCTGACTCAAAATTTAAACTGGTCTTAAAATCATACCTAATTCAAAAATGTTTGTATAGTATAAATGAACTGTAATATGTATGTATGTATGTATGTATGTATGTATGTATGTATGTATGTATGTATGTATGTATGTATGTATGTATGTATGTATGTATGTATGTATGTATGTATGTATGTATGTATGTATGTATGTATGTATGTATGTATGTATGTATGTATGTATGTATGTATGTATGTATGTATGTATGTATGTATGTATGTATGTATGTATGTATGTATGTATGTATGTATGTATGTATGTATGTATGTATGTATGTATGTATGTATGTATGTATGTATGTATGTATGTATGTATGTATGTATGTATGTATGTATGTATGTATGTATGTATGTATGTATGTATGTATGTATGTATGTATGTATGTATGTATGTATGTATGTATGTATGTATGTATGTATGTATGTATGTATGTATGTATGTATGTATGTATGTATGTATGTATGTATGTATGTATGTATGTATGTATGTAGTATAAATGAGTTGTATACCTATGTATACAATAAGGTTTGTACGTAAGTTAGGCATTTTGATCTTTTTAAATAACTTATACTTTTGTAAACAACTCTATATTTTGTAAATAACTTATGTATTTTGATCATTTTGTATTTTGACTGTATAGAGATAATTGACAGTGTCAGATGCTCTTGTAAGAGTCTATTGACCGCAATAAATTATAAATTATAACTATCATTTATGGTGCCCAGTTCAAAACATTTATAAGAAAGTTAAATAAAAAAAACTCTCGCTGCCCAACCTTGAGTCAATGTACTGTTTGCCCAGGACAATAAGGCAAGCTAGAGGAATGTGCAATGTAATCACTTTTGCTGTCTCTTCAGTATGACAAGAATGGTAGGCTGGTTTAAAATACACAAGTGTTGTCACATAACTCACCTATACATAATACCTATTGCTGCATTTACTGCAACAAACATTAAATCTGGCAGTATGGATGACTCATATGTACTCTCATACACTCATTTCGTAGCAAACAGATTCGCTAACAAAGCAGAAAAACAGTTCAAGCTCCTCTCCCCGTCATTCATCTCTAGCCTTCTTGTTGTGGGCATACAGTACCAACATAACATCAAAATATTGGAGTGCAAAAGAGCAAATGACTTCATTGCCAACTGCTTAACATTAGATACCAACCACACAGATCATCTAAATTCCATGCCCCAAAAATTATACTTATCTTAATACACCTGTAACCAAAATACCATCAGTGAGTATTTTTCAGAAGCTAACACAATCCAACTCACAGGTCTCCTCTCCTTACTGATCGTTACCTTTATTTTTCAACCTGTACGTAAACTCCCCAGGCTTTCTAATTTGTGCTTCACCACCAACAATTGTTCTTATTGCATTTGTCACTCTTTATGCCATTCCTGATATAATTCCTGAAAAATATAATTTTTGTTTACAAGATTTCTGCGTGTGATTGTGTCTTTCAGTTAAAAAATTAACCTATATTCAATAGCAAATGTGGATGGCTAATTCAGTCCACATTCAGATAGTTCAGTACTCCCTCTCTCTGTCATATTCAAATTCTACATATTTGTCGCACATGTACATTATTTAATGAATGTTTTCTCAGATGATGGCTTGGTTATTCCCAGCATAACAGAAGATCTTCGCCATCAGTTATTTAAAGTTGCAGAGCGATCAGGTCTTACAGCAGAGCGACAGGCGGAACTGATGGGTAGAGCTGCTACAGAAATGGCACTGCAGTTGCTTGGTGGTGGACACAGGTACGTTACAGTCAATATTGTCTCCTAGGTTTCTTTGCAAGCAAAAATGTTGTTACAACTCTTTCATACCTACTTTGGAATAATGATAATTGTATCAAAATCAGCCACCAAGAAGTCCTGATATTATCTGATATACAGAAATCTAAAGTCAAACCTGACCACCCAGTATTACCGAGACTTTATGCGTTGCCGAAAATTCATAAACCAGGAGATAAAATGAGGCCCATAATCAACAACATAGATGCACCTACCTACAAGTTAGCCAAACATCTAGCACATACATTTGCATCACTGCCACAGTTCCACAGCCTAGCCATTACAAATTCATTAGAATTAGTAGACAGGATCTCAAACTTGTATTTGGACACAGAAGACAAACTGGTATCATTTGATGTCACCTCTCTTTTTCCCAGTATTCCAACAGGTGAACTCATGTTACTCCTCAAGAAATGGCTTATACAAACTAACATTTCAGCAGAAGAAATAGAAGATCTCACAAAACTTACTCATTTATGCATACATCAAAATTTCTTTACATTCAACGGTAAATTCTATTAACAGACCTTGGGCCTAACAATGGGCAATCCACTTTCACCTTTCCTAGCCAACCTCTTTATGAGCTACTTTGAAACACTTATTACATCATCCTTCCCATACATCTTCAAATACTGGTATAGATATGTTGATGATATTTTTGCCATTGTTCCACGCAAATTCATACAAGATTCCTTAAAACAATTGAACATACAGAATAGAGCAATAAAGTTCACAATAGAGTTAGAAAAAGATGGCTACTTACCTTTCTTAGATTTGAAGATAATCTATGAATTAAATAACATATCTTTTGACATCTACAGGAAGCCAAACACAAACAGATAATTACATCAAGAATGATAGCTACAACCCTACACCCCACAAACATGTAGTTTTGAACAGCTTAGCACATAGACTAGTCAACATCCCACTGAAACAGAATGAATACAACAAACAATATAACCACATGATTAACATAGCTGCAATTAATGGATACTGTAAACAATTAATAGATAAGAAAATTTGGAAATTCAAGAAACAGAAACACATATTGGATACCACAAAATTAACAGAATCAAAAACCAAGACACAGTTCAGGAAATTCACATATCATCCCAGAATGCATCATAAATTCAACAAGATATTCAAGAAGTACAACATCACCCTAGCACCAATAAATAAATTCAGTTTAAAAAACTTATTATGCAACAACCTGAAAGACCCAGTACCTGAAAACAAGAAATCAGGTATATACAAAATCAACTGCTCAGATTGCAATAAGTTCTACATAGGAAAAACCAAAAGAAGTTTAAATATTAGGTTACAGGAACATATGAAATACAAACAAATAGAAAAATCAGCAATAGCTCACCATTTCTGGTCTACCAGTCATGAAATTGTACCAAATATAAAACTATTAAAGCCAGCCAGTAATGCAGCCGAACTCGATGTTTGGGAAAAGTTGCTAATTATAAATAATACTTTAAATTTCGAATTGCACCTGAAAACTCTCTTTGGAAGTTCATCTCACAGACAACCAGCTCACTTCAAGAAACCACGGATCCAACCAGTCGGATAACTGCTGACGAAGGGGACAAAACGTTCTCCGAAACATGTCCAAGTAAGGATAATTTAAGTGATGTTTGTTTTTGAATTACCGACTCATTACTTTCAAATAGAAACAATTTTTTGAAAAGTAAATGGGAGTTAACACTGTGAAGTGATGTAATAATTAAAAACTATGAGTCCACTGAGATACTTTGTACCTCACAAACACAAATTTTCTTTCAATGTTTTTTGCCTCCCTGACACCGGTAAACAAATTCTGGATCAGAAACCTCATCAAAAAGCAAAACCTAGACAAAATTTTTCTGGTAAAGAAGTCTGGCATTTATAGAATTAATTTCTCAGACTGCAATGAGGTATACGAAGGTGGTCTGAAAAGTTTCCAACCTAATAAAGGTACAAGACATTTTTTCAGAAATTTGTTTTTATTTTTCAACATTAGTCTTCTTGTAACTCTACCCACTTCTCCCAGTGATGCTCCCATCTCTGTAACCTGACCAAGCAGTACTCTGTGTTTTTCTCTGCAAAATAATTGTTCACGAAGGTGATTGCCTCTTCATTTGACGAAAATCTTTATCCTCCGAGCACAATTTTCAGATGAGGGAACAAACAGAAGTCACTTGGGGCTCAATCTGGTGAGTCAAGCAGTTCAAACCGTAATTTGTGGATTTTCACCATTGTAACCGCTGAGGTGTGAGATGGTGTGTTGTCTTGGTGAAACAGGATTTTCTTTTTCTGCAAATGTGGCTGTTTTTCCGCAAGTTCTGCCTTCAGCTTGTCAAGTAATGATGAGTAGTATCTTCCTGTAATGGTTTTTCCTTTTTGAAGATAATTGATTAAAATAACTCCATGACTATTCCAAAAAACAGTTGCCATCACTTTCCCAGGTGAAAAAAGTTTTTTGATTTTTTTGGAGCCTGTTCCCTCTTTGCAGTCCACTGTTTGGACTGAATTTTTGTTTCAGGCATATAATGGTGTATCCAAGTTTAATCTATAGTAATTAATCGGCGCCAAAACTCAGATTTATTGCACCTAAACTGCGCCAACAGAGCGTTAGAAATGTTCATCGAACACGTTTTTGGTCTAACGTGAGCAAATGTGTCACCCAACATGCGAACAGCTTTCTTATGTCTAAATGTTAAAATCGAAACATATGGGCAGGTCAACACCCCGTAATGAGCGCGCCAGATAGGATTACAACCGAGCAGACATCAGAAGGGGAGGAAAGGGCATTAACCATCAGAGGGGAAGAGGCCAGAGATGGAGGGGAAGGACAAGAGACTTACGAACAGGAAGAAGACAGCGTAGTGCGGTCATAGAACGATAGGAGAGAAGAGAGAGGAAACATAGCAATGGATGTGGCAAGTGTGCGCGTAGTGGAGCAAAGTGAATCGTTAAGGTTGTCGAGTGTAAGTGAGTGGAAAGTGGAAAGAGGGGAGTTGGTGGAAGGGGGCAGAGTGGATCACAGTGGTGTTCATCCAAGAAGTGGAAGGAGAGAGACGGTGACAACGCGAGTAACACGGCAACAGAAATTAGTGGCTAAAGAAGGCAAACTTTCCTTCTTTTCAAGAAATAAATAGCAAAAAATATTAAAGCGGATGTTCTGGAACGCTGAGGGTTTGAAAAGTAAGATGATTAATGGAGAGTTGCAGAATATAACAGCTGGGCAAGGCATAGTTGGAATTGCAGAAACCTGGCTAGGAAATAATGAGTTGATACACTTTAAGAGGTTTTAGTTATATAGGCACTAGGGCCACTAAAAGGAAAGAGAGAGGGAGAGCATCAGGAGGAGTTGGAGCATTCGTTAGGTCAGGTACTCAATAGTAAGAGAATAGAGTCAATGGTAAAGTATGATAGGAATGTAACCTGGTTAATAATCAAGAAAGGCCTAGAAATAGAACATAATCTAGGAATAGGAATAGTTTATAACCCTCCCACAACATCAAGCTTTTTTGACAATAGAATATTTAATAAACTAGAGGACGATATGGAGGAGCTAAGGCGCAAATTTCAGGGCATAGTGTTTTTGTTAATGGGGGATTTCAATGCTAGAATAGGCGAAGAGAAAATTAAATTAATAAGCCATGATGGTGAAATAGGTAGAGAGAAAACACATGAATGGGTAAGGAGTAGCAAGGACAAGGTACTCAACAAAGAGGGGGTAAAATTGCTCCATTTCTGTGAATTGAATAATTTGTTTATATGTAATGGGGCAGTAAAAGGGGATGACGATGGCGAATATACATTTGCAAATAACAACAGTCAAAGTGTGGTTGACTATATTTTGTGTAGTGAGGAGCTCATTGAAAGAATTAATAATTTCAAAATAACAAATGAAATACTGAGTAGTGGCCACTTCCCGTTAGGGATAGAAATAGGATTGATAGAAGAAGAAAGCAAGGGAAACGAGGAGGGTGAGCTTAAAGTAGTTAGTGCATTTAGATGGAGGGAAGAAATGAAGGAGGAATTCCTAACTGAAATAAACTCAGAAATATCAAAAATAATAAGAATAGGCATAGAGATTGCATTGAATGAGATCAATATAGAAAGAGGCTTAGAGCTAATGAAACTAATAGTTACAAGGGCAGGGATAAAAATGAAAGTAAAAGGGAAAATGAAATGAATAAGTAATGACTGGTTTGATGAGGTCTGCGGTAGAGCTAGAATGGAAGTGTTTAAAAACCTGGCTTGTTGGAGAAGAACGGGGGAGGGTAGAGATAGGATGATTATGGTAATAAGTAGAGAAGCGTACAAGAAATTATTAGAACAAAAATAGAACGAGTGGCAGGATAGTATTCGAAAGAAAATGAAGGATGCCATACAACAAAAAGATAATAATAAAATATGTGGTATGGTGAGTGAAATGAATAAACAGAAGGGGGTGAAAAATGAGGTATTATCACAGGAATGGCTGAAGTACTTTAGAGACCTAGTTGCAGAAAGGGAGTGGATAAATAGAGATAATATATAGTTGGGCAACCTGAGGATAGACGATGAGATATTAGAGAAATTACTCAAATTGAAGTTTTTCAACAAATAAGAAGCTTAAAGGGCGGTAAAGCAGTGGGCATGGATGGAATTCCAGGGGAGTTTTGGAAGAGATATGGGGAAACACCAAGTGGATTAAAGAATATAAGTTATTTAATAAGATGAAAGATGGTAGGAAATTACCTGACTGCTGGAAAACAAGTGTGATTGTACCAATATTTAAAGGAAAGGAGAGTGTGAATAGGCTAGAGAATTACAGGGGAATAAGCTTACTATCTATAATTGGGAAAATGTATATGGGTATACTAGCGGAAAGACTAATGGATTGGGCGGAAAGAGAAAATAAAATACCAGAATTTCAAGCTGGATTTAGGAAAACAAGACAAACTATAGATAATATATTTATAATCAAGACGTTAATTGATAAATACTTGAGCAGGAAAAGGGGCAGATTGTATATGTTTTTAGTGGATTTTGAGAAAGCGTTTGATACGATAAACAGGGAAGCTTTAAAATGGAAACTAAGAAGAAAAGGGGTGAGCGAGAAGTGTGAGTGAGAAGTTTATAAATGAAATTGATAAAATTTATAGTGGGGTGAAATTCAGAATAAGATGTGGGTTGAATGTATTATCAGAAGAAGCCGAACAGAAGTTAGGCTTAAGACAGGGGTGTAAATTGAGTCCTATACTATTCAATTTATTTATAGACGACATAATAGAGAGGGTTAAGGAAAGCAATGCCCATTGCTCAATAATAATGAACAAAGAGATCCCTGGTTTATTGTATGTGGATGATTTAACGGTAGGAGCAATTTCCGTAATAGGTTACAAAAATCATTTGAGGCAATCCATAGGTTTTGCGCTGACTGGGGACTAAGAATAAACAGCACAAAATAAAAAATAGTGGTATTTAAAAGAGGATCGATATTTAGGAAAGGAGAGGAATGGTTCATAGGAGAAGTGGTAAACGAGTATGACTATTTAGGTGTGAGGATGTGTAGCAGTGGAGGATGGGCTGCACAAGCCAGAAAAGTGGTAGCTAATGGCAGGGTGGCAATGTCAGGGGTTGTCAGGGGTAAGAATATGTAAATATAAACTGAAGATGTCAGTTAGATGGTCGTGGAAGCCAGAACAATGTATGCAGTGGAGGTATGGGGCACATCAGAGATAGGAACACAATTAGACCAGATGTATGGATTGTTTTGCAAAGAACTACTAGGGCTGCCAAAATTGGCACCAAGAGAGGTGGCATTACTAGAGCTAGGTAATACAAAAAGGAGGGGAATAATAATAGAGAGAATATTGAAATTCTGGTATAAGTGTATTAAAGGGCAGAAAGGATAATTATTGAATCTGTGCATGAAGCAACAGAAAAGCATTAAAAATACAAATAGTTGGTGGTCGGAATTGGAAAGAATGATATTAAAGATAGGCATGGGAAATCTATGGAGAACAGAGGAGACAAATTATAACAGTTTTTGGAAGGAAGTGAGAACTAGACTACAAGACATAGATAGGCAAGAGATATGGGAAAGTATAGAAGAAAAGAAATCTTTGAAATTTTATAAGCAATTAAAGACAGAATGGGGTAGGGAAAAATATATAGATCAGTGTGACAAAACTGGAAGAGAAGGCATAGCATGGATGAGAGTAGGAATATTATACTTAAAAGGGTTGAGAAGTAATGAGGTAGGAATATATGAATTTTGTGGAGATGAAGAAAGCACTGTAGGATAAGAGAAAAGTGGATTAGGGCCAAAGAAGCGAAGGTCAAGAAGAAATGACATCAAGCTGCTCAGGAAAACCAAAGGCTTATGGCCAGCGGACCTGAGTCAGCAAGTAAATCTTAATTTCATGTATTTGAACAGGATGTATATATAATACATCATGTTCTATGTTAAATTTTATTGGACTGAATTTGTAATGGATATTGTACAATAAATAAATATCAAAATATCAAATATGTCTAAATGTTGATTTAATACGTAACAAACACATTTTTTTGACATGTTCATAGCCTCTGCTATCTCTCTGACTTTAATTTGGCGGTTGTCTAGCACCATTTGGCAAACTTTGGTGATGTTTTCGTCGGTAGCTGCAGTTTTTGGATGTCCCAAACTTTCATCATTTCCCAAGCTCTTACGGCCACGCTTAAATTCATAGCCCAAATTTTCACTGTGGTAAATGATGGTGCAGAGTTCCCATACACAGAATCCAACTCATCTTTGATTTGGGTAGGCGTATTGCCTTTCAAAAACAAATATTTAATGACAGCTCGATACTCGATTTTAGCAATTTTCATAAAAATACTCACATCAACTCACTCAAATGACTGTTACATAACTGAGCATCCAAAATGGCTGAAACTTTGGTGAGTAACTGTCAACAGATGAACAACGAAATTCACTAGCTTTTATTTACGAGTGCTGCCATCTTCATGTTGAGGTCAAACTTTTCAGACTATCCTCGTACATTGGAAAAACAAAATGTCAAAAAATTTGACTATAAATAGTTTTTTCAATTAAAAATATTGTCGCGGCGCTGGGCAAAACTTTTCAGCACAAATAGATAATAGACAGCAGATAATGTTTCACGAGCTTGCATAAACAGTTAACGATAACGTGGCGAGTGATCATAAAACCGGCAAACAATGTTACCTCAGATAAAGGACTCGCCGTTACAGATAGGATTTCATATCTGGAAGTTTCTAGAGATATCTCGATTGACGGAGAATGGTTGTTTTTCTTGTTTGCTCGAGAAGGTTCTCAAGTTATGAATGGAGACATAAAAGTGATTGTGACACACCAGCCGGACAGTAGTTGTTGTGTAACAAGAGTTGTGTGTAAACCAAGAGTCAGCTGTGAAGTGTTGTAACGTAAGCTAATGTTTGTTATTGTCAACGACCTTGGTGTTGTAGATTGTGATATGTGATGTAATGTTGTTATGTGAGAGTTGAACAGTGTATTTCGACGGAAATAAAGAACATTTAGAATTTCTGCAACTCGGCCTTTTAATTCTACGAACCCACAAAGTCACAATATATATTCTATTTGTCACAAAGAAATGTGAATACAATCATCACCCGCTCCATTACCACACACTTTCAACAAACAGTTTAAATTCTTTAATGAAAGTTTCGGCAGCTTCTGTACTAGTACTAATTCATATCCCATATATTTCAACTACTCTTATTCCATAGTGATTTTTTAATTTTGTAAGTTGGCCAGATCCTGCTGGAAGTCTCATTCCAAGTATAGCACAGCATGCAAACCTCTGCTTGTGTACGAATGCTTTAAATCTGCTTCTGGTTAAACCACTGTATCAACACACTGACCCCAGCCTACAGCGGCCAGGTGATAGGGTATGGAGGAGACTCCCTCTGCATTATAGTGTTACCCAAGCAGCAAACTCACAATGTCGATCAATAAATGAAGGCCGGTGGAGGGAAGGGAGACTGCAGGGGTAGCTGAGTCTTCGTTTCCCCCTCCTCCTGCCGTCCGAAAGAGGGCAAAGCTTCGAGAATGTTTTCCCCCTCCATAAAAGGAAATCTCGAGAAACTTCGGGCCGCCGATCAATACAGGAGAGGCGACAGGAGTTAGTTGTGTTGAGTGAGTCATGGCGAGCAGTAGTGTAAGGCGTGCCCAGTGTACGTGGAAAGACGAACTGGCTTAGTTGTAATTGTGTACATTACGAAATTGTAATTGTGACATTGGAATAAGGTGGAAATAAAGAACATTTTTGAGTGGTGTAATTGAACTTTTTAATTTTACGAACCCACAAAGTCACAATATTAGAAAAACTTAGCAAACCCAAAGATTTTTCTTTTTTTTTAATATAATCATTTTTTAATAGTAACATCTTTAACAGCTTCTGATATTTCAATTTCTCATTCTTTTATTTATAAAATCAGTATTCAAACCATTAATTAAAACAGTGTTAATGTTTGAAAGTAATGAGTCGGTAATTCAACACAATCATCACTTAAATTATCCTTACTTGGACATGTTTCGGAGAACGTTTTGTCCCTATCGTCAGCAGTTATCCGACAAACTTGTTTTTGAATTACAGACTCATTACTTTCAAATGTTAAATACATCACTGTTTCTAACCTTTTGCTTCAAATAACAGTGTTAATGTATTTATATTCACTATTTAATTAATCTTTAATAAGGAATTTATATATGAGGTATGTCCAGAAAGTAAGTTCTGTTTGGTAATAAAATTAAATTGTGTACAGATACAGAAAAATTATTTATTACACAAAATTCTACAACTCTTAAACTACTTTTCCACATAACTGCCGAAATTTTGCAGGCACAAGTTTTTGTATACCTTCGTCATAGAAGTTAGCCGCCTGTGTCTTCAACCATTTGGAAACATTTTCTTTGAGCTCTTTGTCATTGTTGAAGTGTTGACCGCCAAGGAAAGATTTGAGATGCAAAAACAGATGAAAGTCGCTAGGAGCGAGGTCAGGGCTATACGTGAGGTGGTCAAACATGTCCCAGCCAAATCCCTGTAGGATGTTTTTCGTCGCATTTGCAATGTGTGGTTGTGCATTGTCATGAAGAAACAACACTTTTTGACATCGCAAATTTGTCGATAAATTTCAATTGGTTTCACTTTCCTAGCATTCAGAAAACGAATCACAGATCTGATTTCACAAGCGGCGGGGTTTTCAACCAACACCGACATTGTAAACAAGCACAACAAAGCGTATGTGGCTGACAAGGATCTCACAATGGCGCACGTTTCTTCTCCTTGATACAGAGCATCTATTGCACATATGCGGAACTCCGATTGCTCGCTGTAGCGGAGATAAATTGAAACAGAACTTAATTTCTGGACGCCCCTTGTATCTAAGTGTAAATTAAACTATTAATAACAAATTTATTTGAGAAAGTGTTAAAGCTAGTATTTATTGTGTTATAATACTAGTGTTGCTTTCACAGTAAGTTTTTACATATTATCCATAGACTAAATCCCCACAACGTACACCAGTGGCCAACAGTGGTATTACTCTGTGGATCACACCGCCAAGGAGCAGTTGCTGTTAACTGCGCACGTCAACTCGCAAGTCATGGAGTGAAGACAGTTGTCTTTTTGTTAGATCCAACACATTTAACATCACAACTTTCACAGGAGATTAATCTGCTGAGGTTAACCAGAAGCAAGCTTATTACTACTGTACAAGGTAAGCAAATTAATTCACATATGAATGTGCAGAAAGTAGCATAACTACAAAGACCAAGTCAAGTAAATATCAAGGTTGCTTACTGTATGTCCTGAAATATTTCTCACACAATCATCAACATTATATTTCAATTTCAATTTCAATTTATTTGCTTATAGACTCATACAAGTTTCAAGCATCGTCAAGAATCATAAAATATTTACATTTCATCAATACTATATAGGCACTTCTGTATTAGGTACATTTTTAGTCTTTTTTGAAATTTATTGCCTCTTAGAGCTTTAATATCACTTGGTAACCTGTTATAAAGTATTCTGCCCATAGTAAGGGGATCCTTTTCTGTGGCTCGTTTACTAATATTATCTCTATAGTAATTATTTAGCAATCTAGTATTATACATATGACTGTCTTTAATATATACAGAGTGTGATTTACTTACTACAAACATGATTACTTTATATACAAATAACGATATAACAGTTAATATATTGGCTTCTATAAAGGTTTGTCTACAGGATTCTCTGTTGTTTAGATTATAAATACATCTTATACACTTTTTTTGTATTATTAATAACCTGTTAATGTTTACCTTGCATGTGCTACCCCAGATTTCAATCCCATATTGTAAATGTGTGTAAATTAATCCATAATAAACTGACTTTAAATGCTCTATATCTAGGAACTCTTTTAGACGTCTTAAAAGATATAAATAAGAACTAATTTTATTACTTACATGATCAATGTGATGTTTGAAAGACATGTTTTCATCTATAATTACTCCTAAAAATTTTATTTTCTCTATTTGTTCAATGGTTTCATCATGTATTTTTACATTTAGTTTTTGACTAGACCTGTTGTTTTGATGCTGGAACCTGATCATATTAGTCTTTTGTATATTTACCTTTAAGTTATTAGTTTGTAAGTAATCATATATATCCTGTGTTTTTTTAGTTATTAAATTCTCCAAACCGTTTATATTTTTATTTGTAAAAATAACTGATGTGTCATCTGCGTATGATATTATTTTGTATTCTGAGGATTTAGGAAGATCATTTACATATAATAAAAACAGGAGTGGCCCGAGTACAGATCCTTGAGGCACACCAATCCTTACTAATTCGTAGTTAGACCTTGTAACTTTTGTCATGCATTGCTCTTGATAATATATTTCTGTGCATTGTTTACGATTTGACAGATAAGATTCAATGACATTTAAAAATTTTCCTCTAATGCCATATTTTTGTATCTTATTCAGTAATTTGTCATGAACTACACTATCGAAAGCCTTGGATAAATCCAAGAAAACTCCCACAGCTTTATTATCCTTATCGAGTCCTTCCAGTATTTCATGATAGAGTTCAGCTATTGCAGTGGTAGTGGATAAATTGTGTCTAAAGCCATGCTGAGAAGAGCTAAGCAAATTATATTTATTTAGGAAACCTATCAGTCTGGAGCTTAATATGGTTTCAAATACTTTTGCGAAAACAGAAATTAGAGTTATTGGCCTATAATTAACTATTTGTGTTTTATCCCCTTTTTTAAAAATTGGTCTAACTATACTGGTTTTTAAAGAATTTGGAAAACTTTCACTATTTAACGAAGCATTTATAAGGTGTACTAGAATAGTGATCAATGCATTTTTACAGTGCTTTAATATTTTAGGTGATATTCCATCCCAACCTGCTGACACCTTACTTTTTAATTTATTTATTATTTTTTCAACTTCATTTGCTGTAGTTTCCTCCAGATATATAGTGTTTGCACATTCTGGCATTTCGTAAGGAATGTTGTCTATCATGTACTGTTCTCCCCTTGTTGTGTGAATAAAATATTTATTAAAATACTGACATATTGCGTGTGGCTCGTTTATAGTTTGACCGTTTTCAACTATTTTTATGTTTTCTTGCTTATTTTTGCTTGTATCATTTCCTTTTACTATCCCCCAAATTGTCTTAGCTTTATTATTTGATTCTATTATTTTGTTACCATATTGCTGTCTCTTTAAGCTATTTAGAGCTAATGAATATTGTTTTTTTAGATTTTTGTATTTACATTTAAATAGCTCTAAGTTTGTATACTTAAATAAGGTATAGTAATCTTTCATTTTTTTTCTTAATTCTTTTAATTGCACTGGTATTTTTATATGTTGATGTCCCTTATTTGTGACCTTAATTTTTTTAATGGGGCAGTGCTTATTAAAGTGTCTTGTTAATATTTTAAAGAAGTGTTCCCATTTTAAATTACTGTCTTGTGTTTTATAAACTATTTCCCAATTTTCTTGCATTAAGCTTTCATACATCAGATTTAAATGATTTATTGTTGTCTGTCGTATAGTTTTATACTTATATTGTTCAAGAATTTTATCATTGTTTAATATATCCAAAATCTGCGCACAGTGATCTGATATACAGAATTCCTCTACCGTTACAGCATATTTACCACATTCTAAATTGGTTATCACATGATCAATAGCAGAAGATGTGTTTGGTGTGATTCTGGTTGGTCCATTAATAGTGTTATATAAATTGAAACTATTGAGAAGGTCGCATAATTTTTTGTAATCACTAGTATTTGAAAGAGAATTTATATTCAGATCACCCATAATTATTATATTTTTGTTCTTATTATGTAATTTATTTAAAAGATCCTCAAGATTGTTCAAAAAGTCATCTACTTTGGAACATGGGGATCTATATAGACCAATGATTATATAATTTTCAAATTTTGTTTGTATCTTTGCTATTGCTACTTCAAAGGTCATTTCCAGTTCATGACATATATCCCAATCATATATAGTAAAATGTATCCCATTCTTTACATAAATAGCAACACCCCCACCTTTATGATATTGTCTGCAATAACTAGTAACTAATTTGTAATTTTCTATGTTGTAATATTTAATCTGCATTTCATTAAGACCATGTTCTGTCAGTATCAAAACATCAGGTTTACATTCATTTAATATACCTTCTATTTCCACTAATTTATTTGAAGCATATTGTACATTTTGATGTATTAAACGTAGATTTGTGCCTATATTGTTACAAATATTACTCACCCCCAAATTTATATTCTTTATCATGCATGTTTCAACTGGTGGCTTATGAGCCCTTCCTGGGTTTAAGTAACTGATACTAGATTTCTAATGTGTCCTTTAATGATTGTCTTTCATAGTTCTCAAGTCCGTAATGTAGTCGGTGATGTAGACGATAATCTATGATCAACAAAATATTTTCAGATACAGGAAATTGACTTGTTGAAATCAGTTAAAGAGTAAAACCCAGTTTTAACACAAAATAAGACTAACATTCTGGACAGGTTGACTCAGATTGAAGAATTCAATGCCATAGCTGGGATTTGAATACGGATCTCCTGGTCTCCGTCCTGTTGCTCTAGCCATTGAGCTACTATGACCAACCTTCCAGTATGACATTAATTCTCCATTTGACTTGCATCAATCTAGTAAACCAATAGGAAATTCTGATATACACATGAGACAATTCCTTAATGGCGACTTACAACATGTAAGTACTTTATCTCAACAAACTTTACAACTTTAAGGAGTTGTCTCAGGTGTATATGAGAATTTCCTAGTGGTTTACTGGGATAATACGAGTCAAATGGAGAATTAATGTCATGCTGGCACGAAATTGAACAGTTTTCCTTCATATTTCTTTATGAAGATCTATCTATATCTTTATGAATAAAACAAGAAATCCATCTATTAAAAAAGTGTTAAGGGTGCAACTGCATTAACCATGTGGGAAAAGATATAGAGAGAGATGAAGGAAAACTGTCCATTTTCAACACCACCTTTGAAGAGGACCCGAACTTCAAATTCATCAAGATACCAACATAAGGCCCCCATCGTCTCCAAGGAGTTCACCAAATCAAAATTTAACAGTTGATATTAGCTGAGGATGTTAGGAAGGTCCTAACGAATTGCATTCCAGGTAAACACTAGCAATATATGGAGCATTGAGTAATAGTTTGACTCAAAATTATGTTAAGTATATGTACAGTAGAGTCTGTTATTTGACCTTCGGTAATCCAACATTCTGTATTATCTGACACATATTAATAAGAAGCATATTTTTCAAATAACAATCACTTTACTAAAATGTTTATTTTGTCGGTGACTAAATTCTGTGACAGTCTGTGCATAGAGTGTACTAAATTGAAATGACATTAGCAAAGTCTTGGAACATACTGTTAAGTGATGAAAATAAAGAAGAGATAGTACAAGAAGACATGGGTGACATTGTTTCCCTACTGAACCGCATTCCTGGCTGTGAGGATGCTACGACTTACGATGCGAGTAGCTGGTGTGCAGAAGATCAATAGTTTGAACTTACAGACCCTGATATTGTTGATTTTGTAAATGGTAATGGATGCAGCAAAATGGGAAATTGAAGAACAAAATGAGAAGATGAGTCACGCTGAAGGTTTAAGTGCTTTCGAGATAGCATTAAGATACATGGAGCAACAGCCGCAGGGAAGTGTAACTGAGGTATTCATGCTTCGTCTATGGCAAATCTCGCAGCAAGGAAATGTTATTCAGCAAGCAAGCAAGTAGACTTCATTGGAAATTTATTTTCTTAAGACATTTGGAGCTTCTTTTTTTGTTCATTATTGCATGTAGAATAGGTTTGATTATTCAGTAAATACCACAAAATCAACAATTGTTTTAAAATTCAGTATACCCCATGTTTTACTCCATTTTCCAACTTCTTTTGTATTATCTGACATTTTCGGTTATCCGACCTTATCGAGGGCCAGTTTAGGTAGGATAATCAATACTCTACTGTACTTAGGTTGGTTTAGGACAAGTAAATATGCAGCAGAGCTATATTGGAGATTTGTTTTTTCAGAATTACCAACTATAGCTGTGGATTTAATTCTTCTGGCTTTGGCTGATGAAGAGGTAAGCCAGGTGCATCAAGCTCGCTACAGAGCTGCAGCAGCATGGGCAAATGAGAACCGTGCTCCAGTATTGGCTATTGATCCACCTCCAGGTGGAACACCAGGAGTTGACACAAAGTTTTCAATAGTTCCTGTCCTTCCTCTTGCTCATAGTCTTGATAATGGTAAGCTGTACTTATGTAACCTAGCCTATCCGGAACAGGTGTTCAAGGACATAGGCATCAAATATAGTTCCCCCTTTGGACCAAAATTTGTTATCCCTCTTCATCCAAATGATACTTAGTAGGAAAATATTGTTAATAGCATTGTTAAAAGAAAAACAAAACATTCTTTTTGAAGTTGTTTTGTGGCGACCAGCAATGAAAATATTGTGGACCTGTTTATTAAACAAATATTGCTGCATTTTCCATCTATGCACAAATGATGGTACAATTAATTATGAAATTCAGTTTTCTTGTCATTTTTCTGTGAAGTATAAACAAATTTTTGCCACAGAGGCAAATGATATTAAGGTGCATGTTTGCAAATGGGTTTTGAACTTACCAGAGTTACTTAAAGTAATTTTTTTTTCTAGAGATATTTTTAATACACTTGAAGGAGTATAACTTCTCTTAGCAGCAGTATTTACCTGCGTACCTATCTCCTGGCTCTAGTGATCAGTAGAACCCAATTATTCGAGGTGAAGTGGACTGGGATCACTTTGGATAAGTGTAAACTTGGATAATATATAAGGCCACAAAGGTATAAAAATTTATTAATAAATTATTAAATTATAGATGAACCGTATTTATTACACATCAGCTTCACTTACGTACCCATATTGAGGACATGTTTCGCAAACTATTGTTTGCATCATCGGGTCTAATGTGACTAAAGCTTGATCCAGAACTACCCACACCACTGGATCAAGCTTTAGTCGCATTACAGCCAATGATGCGAATGATAGTTCGCGAAACATGTCCTCAGTAGGGTATGTAAGTGAAGCTGATGTGTAGTAAATACGACTCATCTATAATTTAATAATTATTGTGCTTCACTGTGATGTTCCATTACAATTAAATTTTGATTTATTAATAAATGTAAACCACTGTACTACTAAATATATGCATTTTTAAAAATACCTTTTCATGTTCATTGGAAATTCTGTTTTATACGTAGAGTGCTGCACTCTATAAACACAATAGCAGGTATAAGAACTGTGCTGATCTGTCAGAGGTTTGTGCTTGTTTTTTGAAAAAGATACACACCTGATGTCATTAATTTTTTGTACATGGAAAGTTGCAATGCTTCCATTCTCCCCATTACGTTTAAAGTTTCCAGTATGTATTTACAATCAAACGCACAGATTTATTTTATATCAAGAATAATACTATATTAGCGTAGATTGTATTTTAACAAAAGCATAATAATTTCTTCTGACTATTGCAACTGTCAAGGTTTGCGATCTTAAAAATATGTTCATATATGGCAGGGCATTTATGCTGAACTCTGAATTTGTGCATTAAAAACTAACGTATCACAGATTTGATTCCAATAATAAAACAGTTAAAGTCTGATAATTGGGTTCTATTGCACAGTGTAAGGGAAAGAAAGAGATGAATAAGGAAAATGTATATTTTAGTATGTTCCACATATTACTGGAAGGTACTACATAGCCAAGCTAAGGAGTAATGACTTTTTGAGACTGAAAGTTTGAAATATACGAAGCCAAAACCATGTTATGTAATCATGTAATTATTATAGTTCCATTTTTTAGATAAACAAAAAATATTCAGCTTCAACATTGGTAATTTATATTTTGTAATATTTTAATGTTTTTACAAGAATTGTTTAATGAACCACCATAACTGTAAATCAGGAATTAAGGTACAACACTTTTAAACTATTTTATTACGTATAAATCATTGTAATTTATTGTATATACTTACAGTTTACAAATATTCCATTTGAATAATTGTAGCAGCTGTAATAAATTATAAAGCAAATATGCAACATCAAAAATGTTCAGCTTTATACAGGAAAAGCAAAGAAAGTACAGAAAATAAAATGTATGTGAATTCATTAACTGCTACTTCACACTTGCAACATACATATATTTTGTGAAATGAGGTATTGTACGAAGAGCAGAGTGCAGTAATGTATATTTTTGTGAAGCAAGCAAAAAGTAATAAACCAGTTAGTACAATCATTGTGACTCTATTCAAGGAGTAAAAAGAAATTATAGATTTTATTTTATTTTAACCTATTGAAAATATACATCTAACATGTATTTTACTTAATTTATGGAGATTAATAATTTCCTCATACTAGCCGTATATAGGCTATGGATTTTGATAGATTGAGTCAACATGAAAAATTCAATGCCATGGCTGGGATCTGAACCACGGATCTCCTGGTTTCCATCCAGTCGCTCTACACCATTGAGTAACCATGGCCACCGTGCCATCCTGACATTAAATTCTCCATTTGACTCCTATATTTTCCCGGTAAACCACTAGGGGCTCTTGCATTTGAAATACACTGTTTGTGGCGACTTACTATCGTAAGTACTTGAGTCCCAGGCTTCATCATTTAACTATTTAATGGCAGGACGGCATGTTGGCCATGGTAGCTCAATGGGATAGAGCGATTGAACATAAACCAGGAGATCCGTGGTTCAGATCCCAGCCATGGCATTGCATTTTTTATGTCGACTCAATCTAACATGTATTTTGAGCCTAGAGTGTTTTTTTTTCTGGGGGGGGGGGCAGGGGGCAAGAGAGCACAAATGTTTTAGCTTGATGACACTAATTAGATATGCAGAAAAGTCCACTGAACTGAATTTGGAAACAATTTTGTGAAAATACGGAACAAACTTAACTATGAGATCTCATTTGAACAAAGTCTCATCACAAAATTCGTAGAATCACTAACAGAGGTACAGGTGTGAACTGTGATCATCAGGTGGCCATCGGTCGCGTCAGCTTACAATGAGGAAAGCACTCTTGGAAACCAGTTCTTAGCTAAGTTTCTGTATGTGCAACACCTTAAACTTTCTAGTATTGTCACATGTAAGGTTAAAGAATGCTTGGAAACATGTGAAATTCTGGAACCTTTTTATTTAATGCTTATTTCTTATGTTGTAACTTGCTTGCACATTTTCCAAATTCTTAAGTCATTTATGTATGATAGGGGAAATTTAGTAACAATGATGTCAAATTTATATTGAGAAATTATTCTTTTCAGAATTAATAAATACATTACTCCTGTATATGGATGTTTTTAATTAATTAGAGCCCACTGAAAAATTCAATGCCACGGCCGGGATTTGAACCATGGATCTCCTGGTTTCAGTCCAATTGCTCTAACCCGTTGAGCTACCAAGTCTGAGTTTAACATTAAAAGTTCGATGATAAAAATCCTGGTATTTAAGTACTTACAATAGTAAGTCGCTACAAATGTGTATCTCGAATATGAGAACTCTAAGTGGTTTACCGGGGAAATATAATGAGTCAATTGGAGAGTTTAATGTCACATCGGCATGTTGGTATGTAGCTTGAGCATGTAGCTCAAAGGGTTAGACTGGACAGAAACCAGGACATCCATGGTTCAAATCCCGGCCATGGCATTGAATTTTTCAGTTGGCTCTAATTAATTATGTCAAATTTAATTGAAAAAACTGTTTTTAGTCAGTTTTTAACACTTCGTCACTTACATTTTTATATTATTGAGGTGACAAAGTGTTAAAAAGCGACTACAAATAGCTTTTCTAAAGTCGTTATTTTTTCTGATCTGTGAGAAGAGCGTAATGTGAGATTTCTCATGACATTACCTTCCTGTTTGCCCATATTGACCATGAGCAGGTGGCCGGATGTTGACTGGTAATCTGAGTCAGCTTAATGCTGAATTGCATTTAGGATGTTCTAAGAAATATAAAAATGCTTATGTTTGCCCGGAAAACGTTGACAAAGCATTTGGCATTAGATTTGCCTGACTTTGCACTAGGGATGCCATGTTAGAAGAATCAGTAGGGTCGCGGCGCTGGGCATAAACGTGTCGGCACAAATCGATAATAAATGGCAGATAATGTTTCAGGAGCTTGCATAAACAATTAACGATAGCGCCGATAAACAAGAGATGGACAGTTTATCACAGAGGTGAAAGACTGCCGGCACCTATATAGTTACATTCTAGAACATTCGTGTTTTCTCTGGTGACATTTTAGAGTAAAGTCGAGAACAATCTAGAATGATCGATTAGGTGTATAAAAGAAGCCATGGCTAGTGATGAGTCAGTTGTGAAACAGAGTAAGCGGAGAGACAGCTGGAAGTGTTATTGTAACGAGAGCTAATCTGCTGTCACTGTTATTGTCATCGACCTTGGAAGATTGTTTGATGTAATGTTGTTACGTGAGATGTGGACAGTGTCTTGCTATGGGATTAAAGGAGATTTTTAATTTCTGGAACTCGGCCTTTTAATTCTGTGAACCCACAAAGTTACAGTATTTAACAACTGCTTATTTTGTCAGTTGTGGGTCATTCTAGTATGAATTCTTGCAGAGAGGTCGCGCTTGATCTTAGAAGCAGGGTTGTCATGCCGCCTACTAGCGGTGGCTCATCTGCATGCATCTTCAACCATCATGACACGCATCTCCAAGGTAAGCGCATTCGTAATTGTAGTCTTCATTTCACCCCTAAATCTCTTTAAGAATTGAGTGTTTTGTACTTGACATTAATGATTACACTTTAGTAATTTGTGTCTACTTCACTCTGCCATCTTGTTCCACCATCTGACTCCCTTATCCTATCAGCTACGCTCCTAGTTACTTAAGAAAAAACTTGAATTGCAGTAGTTTTATAGTTGTAAGTTTTAGATTTGCATATCTATCTTGATGAAATTTGGTCTTCTTTAGGGCCTCTGTTCAGGTATTCAAATCATTACAGGATTATTTTAGAAAACAAAATGGTGTACATATTGCAACAAACTATGAAAACACCAGTTGCTGCTAAACATATTTTATCATTTAGGTGTCTAATATACATAGAACAAACTTATGCTTGTGACACTGTTGCATGCACTCAGAACAAAACATAACTGATTCGTCAAATTGAGTAACAACTGAACAGCTGAGAGAACGTAAGCTTTCTAGGCTGGAGTCCATATTACAGTTAATTATTTCCAGGCTGTTTTGCCGTGGTCTGTTGGCATAAGAACGTCCAAACGTTTCATCCACAACTGCAGTAGACATCTTCAGTGGCGCGGTTGAAGTTTTCTTGGAGAGAGTTTCGCTGCGTTCAGATGCAGCGAAACTCTCTCCAAGGAAACTTATGGTCGTTCTTATGCCAACAGACCATGGCAAAACAGCCCGGAAATAATTAATTGCAATAACTGAACAACTGACTCATGACTCGCAATTGAACCATATTAGACTGAAGTTTCATTGACAACTGTTTACTGCATGCCCAAAAGTTGCCTCTAGTTTGGGAATGGGAATAATCTCTGGTATCAGAAAGGAACGTAGCCCCACTCCTTTACTGTCTCAAACATTAACAAATGCTCTGCATCAAGTGACAATAAAGCAGATAAATAACAATTAAATTCTGTTGTGTTGGACTTTGCAACAGTTATGTGCACGATTTTATAATGCATTTATTGAGTCAATTCTGACACTACATCACTTTAACATAAACACATGCCCATGATACTAGAAGGAAAATATAAATAAGCATGATACGCGATAACCAGTTTGTTTGGTACAAGTTTTATATACAGACTGAGCCAAAAAAATCACTGACAAAGCTCATATGTTATGCAGGATGGTAAAACAATGATTTTCCAAGCAGCAACCTATATCCAGAAATGCATGGTTTGGGCGAAGTAAATCATCAAAGTGTCTGTTCCACATGTTGGCAATACAGGAACAAACATTATGCAATTTGAATAGTTATAAATAAAAACGTTGTTAACAGTGAAGCTAATTTCATGTATAAAGACTGAAATTGAATCATACCTTTTAAAGCTTGTAATTTCACTCACATCCTTTTACAAAGTCAGGAACGTTTTCAAAACTGTTGCAGTCTCATCATCAGCTGATTAACATTTCATCACAGTTGGTTGTTGTCTGGATCTCTTGTAATTGGCTCCCTCTCTCGGAAGATTCTTTACATAAGTTCAGTAAACCACTCAGTGATGGCACATCAAAATTTAGAATATGTGGAATGTTTTTAATAATAAAAATGTTTTCCCATGTTGTAAGTTCAAGTTTTTTTGACAATGGTTTAAGTAGTTTGATCTCTCTGATGTGGTGGTTATCATTCCAGAAGTGAAAAGCAACTGCCGATTTTTCTGTTTGTTTATATTTTGTGTTCCTACGGTGTTGAATGAATATTTAAAGATTATGGCATTAAACTAGCACCACAAAACAGATTCTCACTCAAGAAGTTGTTAAATAATCCCTTAAAAAACACGATCCCACCAGAACAAAAATCAGGCATATATAGGCTAGATTGTGAAGACTGTGACAAATTTTATATTGGTTTGACAAAGAAAAATTTAAAAACTAGATTAACAGAACACTGTAGGAACATAAAATATAAACAAACAGAAAAATCGGCAGTAACTTTTCAACCAACTGTGATGAGTCGCTATTCAGCTGATGATGAGACTGCAACAGTTTCGAAAACATTAAAGGATGTGAGAGAAGTTACAAGTTTTAAAAGGTATGACTCAACTTTAGTCTTTATACAAAACATTATGCAGCACAAAGCAGTTTAACATCACAAATGGGGTTCAAACTGGGTACCTCCTATGTCAGTGAAGAGCCTACATGAGTGGCGCTGAGCTTCACTTACATGCTGCACTAAGTGTGGTTGACCTGAAAGAATGGTAATTGCTCCATGTACTCGTGCAAAGACGTTACAGGAGTAGCATACACCATGGTTTTCATACTACCCCATAGAAAATAGTGGTGTCAGATCTGTTGATCATGCTGGCCATGGAACTGGTCCCCTCTACCAATTCACTGATTGGGGTATGTAATGTTGAGGTGTATCTGCACATTTCTCTCAAAGTTTGCTGGAGTTCCGTCATACTGCAGCTACATTACATGCCGAATGTGTAGTGGGATGTCCTCCAATATTGTAGGCAAAATATCTTTAAGAAATGTGAGATAGATTGGTCCTATTGGTTGAAGAATGAAGTATAAAATTATGCAGCAGCTCTGCCATTGCAATCCGTTTTGTCATATGTGAGCACCATGTTGATTATTTCTGCCGTGGTGTACTTCTGCATGTGAATGCAACCAACACTGCACTGTATTGCACTCAAAGACAGCACAATGTACCTATGTGTGTTTGGAGGAATTTAGTAACAGTGATGACAAAATTAATCATAAAAACTATTTGTAGTTAGTTTATTGACACTAGTCACTTACCTATTTATATTATTGAGGGACTAGTTTCAAAGGCTGTTGCCTCTATTTTCTACCTCTCTCCAACTACCACCTGTTGTCGTCTGCACTCCTCTCTCTGGTGGTGAGAGGTTTAATAAATTTAAAAAGATCTTTAAGGAACAAAATATAATATTAGCACCTACTAATGGACATTCAATTTTAAAATTACTAAATTCAAAAACAAAAGATGAAATCCCATCAGTTAACAGATCCAGAATATACCAAATAAGTTGTAAAACTTGTGAAAAATATTACATAGGTCAAACTAAAAGAAATCTAAAAACAAGAGTCAAAGACCACTTTATAAACATCAGATTGAAACAAGAAGAAAAGTCAGCAGTAGCATTTCATTTTTGGAATGAAAATCATGACATCTAAATCCAAAATTATTAAAAGGAGTGATAAACCAAAATAAACTAACATGGGAGAACATATTCATTTGGAAAAATAAGAACCACATAATGAAACACCAGTAGATAATTTAACAAAGAAGTTCATAGTTCCACCAACAGAGAGAGGAGAGTAGACGACAACAGATGGTAGTTGGAGAGAGGTTGAAAATGGCGGCAACAGCCTTTGAAACTAGTTCCTCAATAATGTCGCTAGCTGGTGCACAGTGGTTCTCAACCCTGGACCTCAAGTTGGGTTACTGGCAGGTGGCTTTCGACGAGAGAGACAAGGACAAGACTGCATTCTCAACAGGCAAGGGTTTTGGCAGTTCACAGTTATGCCCTTTGGCCTCTGCAACGCGCCAGCTACTTTTGAGACAGAAACCGCATTTGGGGGACGAAAAGCTACATTAACTAAAGAATGTGTCAACAAACTAAACGAGCAAGAAAAGGGCATCAAGGGGGGAAAAAAACTCCCCTAAGGAATCTGAGAAGTCTGAATATTTGTTCCCATGACCCCGAAGGTCAAACCAGAGGGACAAAAAACTGAACTTGCCTAGATATAAGTGGGGCTGAGAGTCCAGTAAGAGTAAAAGTGAGGAAAACAAACCTCCAATAAAAATGGCTATGCGTCACGTGATGCGGGCAGATTAGTCATGGAAATGGGAAGGGGGCGTGCATAGATAGTCTGAGGTCGGAAAGGACGCTGAGAATCGAGTAAAGACGCGACACTTCATCGCGGATCGTTTCGGGGGAAGGTAACGTTGTAACGAGCAAGTTGTTTGGGAACAAAGCTGCGATCTAAATGTCATATAAATAAACTGGTGGGAGAATTGAAGGAAGCAGAGTGTATTTTCATTTGATCGCTGGACCCTGAAACGGAGTCGCTCGCCCGTACTGACAAACGAGATTCGCTAGTCCGGAGCAAAATCGGTCTTTCGGTGTAGAATTCCTTATATCTACCGATTACCACCTCAAATGGCGCCTAATGTGTCTTAATCACCCGGCGAGCCTCCACGAACACCAACATCTCCTTCGAGACAATCACACCGAGAACGAGATTACCACCCGGAGCAACAGACGCCGAGAACGAGATTACCGCCCGGAGACAACAGACGCCGAGAACGAGATTACCGCCCGGAGTCAACACCCGCAGCAACAGACGCCGAGAACGAGATTAGCGCCCGGAGACAACAGACACCGAGAACGATATTATCGCCCGGAGACAACACCCAGAGCAACAGACGCCGAGAACGCGACGACCGCCCGGAGACACCACCCGGAGTAACAGCAGATCACACCACGACATCGTAGACGTACACCGCGGACGAGGTCGCAGAGCACGACGACAACAGGACAGCAACAACCACCACATCCGACGGAGGTAAACACCAGCAACATCACGAGTAAGTACCCTTTCCAAAGTCTTTCCACAAGGATCACTCACTGTGTAGGACAAGCCTGGCAGTAACACTACAGACTGTGTAAAATTTATATGATCCTGAAAAGTGGCAGGATAATTAACGCAGACATGGAGGAACAAATCCAAGGGCAGGCCGTTGACATCGCTGTGCAAGAAATTAGTCCGGAGACAACACTTAGCCTCACGGCTATGATGCAACAGATGCTCCAGCAGCTCCAAAGCAACCTAGAATCTAAATTGTCACAACAAAGCCAGCAAATAGAAACTAAGATGTCAGAACAAAGCCAACAAATAGAAATTAGAATGTCACAACAAAGCCAGCAAATAGAAACTAAGATGTCAGAACATAGTCAGCAAATAGCAAGAAACAGCACGTTAGAAAAGAATTTAGAAAAAAAGATAGCAGAATACACAAACACGTTGAAAAGACAATTAGAAAGTAAAACAGAAGAACAGAATAAGCAATTAGCAGAAATTAGGTTAGGGCAGGCCACTATAGAGGCAGAATTTTTAAACATGCGCAGAGAGGTGCACGATACACAAAAGGACATGGAAACCATCAGGGAGCAACTTAACCAGATTTCCCAGCATAATGATAATGTGCATGCCCAGTTGAGGGAGGAGATGCGAAACACCTGTGTCATAATACAAAATAGGCAAAAAGAAGCAGAAAATTCCACTCATAATGAATTGATAGCAATTAAAGAAACTCTGACACAGGCAGACGCAGCTCAACGCTCAACTAATAAAATAATTGAACACCATACACGAGAAATGGCATTACTCAAAGAGGCTCTTAATGACTTAAAAATATGTAATGACCAACCTCAGAGTAATGACGTTTCAAGTGTACCGTCAAGACAGGGACCGATGAACACGTGGCAAAACACGTCTTCAACAGTACCTATGGAAACATGTAATAGTGTTAGTCAAGGGAGTATATAGAATAACTGTATAAACACAGGGTACCCTGACCATTTTAACTTGTTAAATGAAATAACCGTGCCAACATTTGATGACGTGAGAGACAACGCAAAGCGTTACATAATGGACCTAGAGTCTTACTTTCAGCTCAAGAACATCCCAGATGAATTTAAGATGATATAAGTTAAACGAGGCTTGCAGGGGCGGTCACTGGCTTGGTTTAGACTAGCAGTAGGTGACCACACCAGTTACACAGACTTCAAACAACATTTTTTAACAAAATATTGGAATGGCGCCACATAATATGCTGTCCGGACGAACATAAATACAGGGAAATATTCATACAGAGGACGATTCATGGTGGATTACTTTCTAAACTTAGCGTAATAAAGTAAAATGTTGGACCCTCCCATGGAACCTCAGGAATTTATTAGTTTAGTCACGCGACACTACCCAGAACAGATAAGAAATCATTTAATCGTCGCACGGCCCGGTACAATTAGCGAGACAATCGAACTTTTGACGGCACTAGAAACACCCATGACTGAACTGAACCCAGGACTACGAGATGACAGGACGTCGCAACATGCCCAAAAATTTAGTGGGACGAGGGCATACAACACTGGAAATGCCAGATATAATGAATGAACAGACTCACCCCAGAGACCGGTACAGAGACCAGGTACCCGCGTATGACCACAGAAGACACAATTCCCGGTATCACCGAAGACAATCCCGAGAAAATCCTCAACATCCCCAGCGAACATATCTCATAAATTTCATGCGCACACAACGACCATATCCAAGACGGCACGCCAATGACAGCCATATTACCGGAGAGAGACGGTATGATATTTTTCAAAGACCGTACAAAAATGACTTACCCAGAGAAAATCCCGCAGGACGCAGATGGACCAATAATGGTCATGACCATGATAACCGACCACACACGACGGACCAACGACAAGAACAAACACCTCACGAGAACCAAGAGTCAGCAAGAAAAGAAACACATAGGGGTAGGTCCCCAACGACAAATTACAACAACGGTGCAATGCCCAGACAAAAATGGTTTGCGAACCAGACATTTGTCCCAACCACCCACACATCCCTAAACGGTGCAAGTGAGAGACACAATACGGAAAACTAAATTCGGGGAGGAGACCGTTTCCTTTTTCTGCCTCGAGGTATGTTCAAAAAGATGGAAACACTAAAAATACAATGGCGCAACTACATATACACGATGAGGATAAAGACGTGACAGTTGGAAACAATGCCGGAAACATGAACATAGATACAATACAGCAAGACATAGCAGAGACACCACAAACAGAGATCACCATAGCAGATGAAACTTTCCAGGCAACGCTAGACACTGGAGCAACGGCTTCTGTCTGTAGTCTAAAATTCTTTAATCACTTGGAAGCGAAAGGCATACACCTACAAACGTTACCCACCAAAAATGTGTACGTACTAATTGCGATAGGAAGCCAGAAACAAAGTATACAAAAACAAGTTATGGTTCCATTCACTTTAGGCCAAAATCATGTAGAAGTCATTTTTTTAATAAATTTGGCCGTACAAGTTATTCTAGGAAGCGATTTCTTCCAAGAACTTCACGCAAAGATTAATTACGCAGCCAGAATTTTAATCATTCGAGGCGACAACGAAGAGTTTCCAATTCCTTTTCTCCAGCAGGCAGAACCCAACATGCAATTAACAGAAGCCGAAAACCAATTGGAGGAGTATCAATTTTTTGTTCATTTCATTAATGTAAGCAAAGATATTTACCTTGCGATCTTAAAGACTGAGGAAATTGTTAGCACACATGAGAGTTGTAAAAGTATTGACTTGATAAATGGCGAGGGAACTGACCTAATCAGCAGGGATGAAAAAGCAAGTTTCTCCCCTGTCACGATAGTAATGAATGGCTCCATGGCAGTGAGTGTGAACGACAAACCCAAACAGCTGGAGAAAAAGCCATCCTTCGAAACCGCATGCCAGGTCCTTGACCTAAATTTACAAATGCGTTCCAATTTAGAGGAGAAGGTGAATGGACTCACACACTTGGACGAAAGACAAAAAGAATCTCATTTTTCTGTTCTGTGGAAGAACAGAGCTGCTTTTACGGAAAAAACAGGCCTATGTACATTCTTCTGCTACTACTTTCAAATTAAAGAAGTAAAACCATGGCATTATAAATGCAGGAACATTCCACTAAATTTAAAACCAGCAGTAGAAGACGCCATTAAAGAAGTTCTAGAACAAAAGATAATTCAAGAATCAAATACACCTTACATAAACCCCCTCCACATAGTGCGCAAAAGCAATGGGAAAGCTTGCATAACAATAGATGCCAGGTAACTGAACCAGTTTATTATACCAGATAATTTTCGGACCATTATCATGGAACAAATACTCACCAGCATCGGAAGAAAAAAAGATGGTTTTCCTCCATCGACTTGACAAACTCGTACCTACAAATCCCTATACCACCACACTTAAGAAAATGTACTGGATTCCTATATCAGGATCGAGTGTTAGAGTGTACTAGACTACCGTTTGGCATGTCAGTAAGTGCAAGCGGGTTTTTAAGAGCCATGTATGCCATATTTGGAGATAGTGCTCAAGAATTGCTGACCGAATATGTCGAGGATTTTTTACTACACGACAATACGATAGACGAACACATACAACATTTGGATTACGTCATTACAAAATTAAGATCAAACGGGCTGACGTTGAACTTAGAAAAAACAAAATTCTTCCAACAAGAAACCAAATTCCTAGGATACGTCATTTCGGAGAAAGGTATTTCTCCAGATAAAGAAAGAATCCGAACATTACAGAAATCCCTGCACCAAGAAACATAAGGCAGCTACGCCAAGTATTGGGCATATTCCTGTATGAGGCACGATTTTTAATTAATTACGCTAAAGAAGTAGCACCCCTTAGAGAGTTGTTAAAGAAAATCGTAAGATGGCGCTGGACGAGCACACACCAAAAAGCATTTGAAAGAGTAAAAGAATTGTTCGGACAAGCTATTTTATTGGAACGCCCCCGCACGGACAAACCCTACTACATTTACACGGACGCATCAATTTCTGGTTTCGGAGCAGTTCTATGTCAAAGAGATGACAAAGGACAAAAATACGTTATAAGTATGGCATCTAGAAACTTGACACACACAGAGAAAATAACATGTGTAACGGAACAAGAAATAGCAGCAATCTTTTTCGCTATTCAAAAATTCAGAGACTTCATCTTTAATTGCAAAATCATAACATTTTCGGACCATGTGAGCCTATCATTCATTAAAATATGCAAATTAACAAGCACAAAAAGCTCTAGAAACATACACGAAATAATGTCATATGTCACCATCACACATATACCTGGAAACCAAAACATCTTCGCAGACACGCTGTCTAGACTGACCACAAAAGGAGCCATACCAGAATGCCAAGACAACACACGTGAAGTACACATCCTAACAATAGACACCCATTTAAACAAAATGTTAATCAAACAAGTAAAAAACATACGACAACTTCAACAGGAGGACC
This sequence comes from Mantis religiosa, assembly GCA_030765055.1. Taxonomy (NCBI): domain Eukaryota; kingdom Metazoa; phylum Arthropoda; class Insecta; order Mantodea; family Mantidae; genus Mantis; species Mantis religiosa. The sequence goes on along the minus strand of CM060953.1, from coordinate 8,379,894 downwards.
CCAAATTAGCAGAAAATTTCACAACAGCTCCAGATATTCAGAAGGGCACGAAAGGATCATTTGGAAAACGCGACAGAATCCAGTATAAATTGCAAGGTAGACACCACTTAACATGGTGGACGTACGCACCACGCGTATTAGAAAACTTAATTATTGGCTCGTTTCATACAGCCATCATTATGGAGGAACCGAGAAGACATGCTTGACAATCGAACAATAGTTCTACATTCCCCGACTACAACATAAAGTTCGTCAACGCATATCTGCATGTATCATCTGCCAGAAAGCAAAACCACTTAACGTGAAATATGACACACCACCTATTTCCATACTCCGCGACAAGCCACTAGCATTGGTAACAATCGACACACATGGACCATTACCTACGGAACAGCAGGGATGAAATATTTTCGTAATGGTGGACATATTTACAAAATTTGTGAAATTATACCCAATGAAGAAATTAACAAGTGTAGCCTGTGCAGCAAACATCATAGAAGACTTTATACCCAAATACGGCAAAATGGACGCCATTTTGGCAGATAATGCGTCCATACATAAGAGCAAACTATTTATGGATAAAATTAGAACTGCAGGCATAAAAATTTACAATTCAACAGCGTACCATCCACAAAGTAATCCATGTGAAAGGACCATACGAGACTTGTTCATCTTTTTACGCATCCTCACCTACAAAAAGAAACATACCTCGTGGGTTCCCCAATTACCCCTGAAAGAACGTGTCATGAGTAACACCATTAATCCAAACACGGGAATAGCTCCAGTAACACTACTTTTGAAGGAACCGTCTGAAGACATAATCCCAGGACTACCAATCGCCATTCGCACTGAGGAGCAAAGTGAAAGTCAACAGATCTTAAAAGCCTATGAGCGCTTGAGAAAACACGCAGAAAACATAAATAAAAAGAAGAAACGGTATAAAAAGAAATGGACACCGCAGTTAGGAGAAAATGTGCTGATAAGAACACATAACAAGTCCTCCCTAATTACAAAGACATCACTTAGACTGCATGTACTCTGGGAAGGGCCAGCTGTGATCGTTGCTCAATTCGGTGACCGTTCTTTTGAGTTAGATGTTAAGACAAATAAAAAATTAGGCAGGTATAATTTATCTTTATTAAGGCCCTTTAGAGAATTGGCCATTGCCAACGACAAGCCATGACTTGACGCATCCCGAAGTCACTGACCTCATTAACTGTAAGGCAAAAATAATTGTAAAGCTAACTGCTTGACGCAAATAGGATTGAATTATAGATACAGAGCAAAATTTTTGGGAAGTAAGAACCCAAGCTTAAACCAAATGCTACCCTTGTCTACACAAAAAGAATAGAGACGCAATTGTAAAACAAAATTATATATCCTGATTTCGAATTATATGTTTGTGATTTAAAATAACAAAAGAGTGTGTTAGTGTGCGAAGAAAGAAATCTGTGCAAGATATGCACAAGTGAGATGCGTGTGATAGTGTACGGAGTGTTAATTATCCACAATACTGCAATGAAAGTATAGAGCTCAAAAGACAAACATGCACCAACCTAATATGTCAATAAAAAGAGTTAAAGGCAAAGCCATTGTTCTGAATGCCACAAGAAAGTGTAGACTGCACAAGAAATGTAAAATACAAATAAACAGAAAAATTTAAGGGCTCATATATGTAACAATGTATTGCTAGGTAACAATGCAGTTAAGGATATGTGTATATTTATGTATGTATATAATTTGTCTCTTGTTAAGTGTACATGTAACAGCTCCCAAAAACTCCTTGCTCGTTCGCGCGTTGACGGAGCGAAGGCCGACAGGAAGTAACGTAAGAAGTAATCCAGTTCACATCATTTTTGTTGATTACCGTTTAGTGGTACTTTCGAAGGAATTTACAATTTTCCCAATAAAAAAAAAAGTAAATAAAAAATAGCAATATTCCTCCGAATGGCATTTTGAGACAGAAACCGCAGTTGGGGGAAGAAAAGCTACATTAAATAAAGAATGTGTCAACATAAACTAAACGAGCAAGAAAAGGGCGTCGAGGAAGGAAAAAACTCCCCTAAGGAATCTGAGAAGAAGTCTGAATATTTCTTCCCATGACCCCGAAGGTCAAACCGGAGGGACAAAAAACTTAAGTTGCCTAGATATAGGCGGGGATGAGAGTCTAGTAAAAGTAAAAATGAGGAAAACGAACCTCCAATAAAAATGGCTATGCGTCACGTGATACGGGCGGAATAGTCATGGAAATGGGAAAGGGGCGTGCATAGATAGTCTGCGGTCGGAAAGGACGCTGAGAAGCGAGTAACGACGTGACACTTCATCGCGGATCGTTTCGGGAGAAGGTCACGTATCGAGCAAGTTGTTTGGAAACAAAGCTGCGATCTAAATGACATATAAATAAACTGGTGGGAAAATTCAAGGAAGCAGAGTGTATTTTCATTTGATCGCTGGACCCTGAAACGAAGTCGCTCGCCCGTACTGACAAACGAGATTCGCTAGTCCGGAGCAAAATCGGTCTTTCGGTGCAGGATTCTTTATATCCACCGATTACCGCCTCACGTTCCAACGCCTAATGGATTCAGTAATGAGAGGGCTGACTTATGACGCCTGCCTGCTATACCTGGATGACATCACTATCGTCGGTAAGACCTTTGAAGACCATCTGGAGAATCTGAGTAAGGTGCTACAGAAACTGCAGGCGACCAATTTGAAGCTAAATGCCAAGAAGTGCCAGCTGTTCCGCAAGGAAGTCAACTAGTTGGGCCACATAGTCTCACCAAACGTAGTGGCCACAGACCCGGAGAAGACACAGGCTGTGAGAGATTGGCTCTCCCAAAGGATAAGCGAGAGTTGCGCAGTTTCCTGGGGCTGTGCAATTATTACCGTCGCTTCATAAAGAGGTTCTCCAACATCGCCAAACCTCTCACCCACCTGACAGAGGAACACTGACCTTATGTGTGGACGGATGACGGCGAAGGCGCTTTCCAGCACCTGAAGGAGACCCTGTTCAGTACTCCTATTTTGGGATTTCCACAACCCGGGGCGCCTTCATTTTGGACACGGACGCCAGCGACCATTGTGTTGGAGGCGTCCTATCGTAAATCCAGGACGGCCATGAGCGGGTGATAGCCTACTACAGCAAGACGCTATCCAAGACAGAGAAGAACTACTGTGTCACCTGGCGAGAGTTACTGGCTGTAGTAAAGACATTGGAGCACTTCCACAAGTACCTGTATGGTCAGCTATTCCACCTGAGGACTGATCATTCCGCCCTAACCTGGTTTCTGAGCATTAGAAACCTGGAAGGCCAGAGAGCACGTTGGGTCCAGAGGCTGCAGGAGTATAACTTCACCTCTAAACATCGTGGAGCGAAGAGCCACGGTAACGCAGACGCCATGTCCCGAAGACCCTGTCCAAAGGAGTGCGGCCAAGCACAAGAGTGGAAGAGAAGGAACGTGCCCCAGCAGTCCGAGTAGTCATGGCAGTGTCTGCGCGCAGGCCTGAGGAGGGAGCAGCTGCCGGACGCAGACTTGGGACCACTCTTGAGGGAAGTGGAGGAATGGACAAGACCAACGTGGGAGGACATCGCACCGAGGAGCGCCACCTACAAGTCGTAATGGGTCCAATGGGACTCTGAATACAAGAGAGGGCGTGCTGTTCCGGGTTTTTAGTTTAGTTTAGCCCAGAGGTTCCACCCCATTAGTCCTGAACCCGTAGGAACTGGACCCGGGCCTCTTGCTAACAGGGAGTTATCCGAGCTGTCCCAAAGGGCGCTCGGCGTCCTCCGTGGGTCTTTCCATAGGGCAAGACCTTGTTTCCTAACAAGCCCCCCCATATGGTCCTATGGACTCAAGACGGGATGGAAGTGGATACGCCACTTATGCGCGCCAACACCAAAGGTGAAGACTACCGATATGACCTCGGTGGGGTCGTCTGGTGATCTAGCACACCTTCTAGCTTTGCAGGCTAGTACCCGGGAGAATTAATGGCTTCCCTCAACCCCGTCCGAAGACGTACCCGATCCCCACGGGTATCGGGAACACACTGCCCCCTCGATTCCATCCCAATCCGAACAACTCCCGAAGGAGGGGCTCAGATGTTTGGCCCGAGGTTCCTCTAGTAACGTCAGAGGTACCATGAGTGCTAAGGGTCCGCAGCGCCCGCACTTTGGCCGCTGAAGGAGACGGATCCCCTCCCCTACGGGAGCTGTTCCGGGTTTGGGAATCGCCTGATGGGAAGATGCAGAGGGAGCAATTGGTACTTCCCCGAAGTAAGGTCCCGGAGGTCTTGGAGGAAGTGCATGCCAGTACTTCAGGAGGACACCTGGGAGCAAACCGAACAATCGACAATCTCCGACAGCGCTACTACTGGCTGAGTCTCCGAGCAGACGCTGAGAGATGGTGCCGTCAATGTCGCGGCTCCAAGACTAGGAGCCGGGGTCGCATGCAGCAGTACAACGTCGGAGCGCCATTCGAAAGAATCGCCGTCGACATAGCTGGACCATTCCCAGTTTCGGACCGTGGTAACAAGTACCTGATGTTGGTCGTGGACTACTTCACCAAGTGGCCGGAGGTGTATGCCATCCTGAACCAGGAGGCAAAGAAAATCACAGACTGCCTTGTGGAGCAAGTGTTCTGCCGATTTGGGGTGCCGTTAGAGCTCTACAGCGACCAGGGCAGCAATTTTGAGTCCAACCTGATGAAGGAAGCACTAGAAAGACTTGGGGTGAACAAGACCCTCACCACACCCCTACATCCACAGTCGGACGGCATGGTGGAGAGATACATCAAGACCTTAGAAGAGCACCTGAAGAAGGTCGTGGCCAGCCATCAGCGAGTCTGGGACGTCAAGGCTCCACTGTTCTTGCTGGCCTACCGCTCGTCTACACGCGGCACCACGGGGATGACGCCAGCCAGCTTAATGTTCGGACGAGAGTTACGCCTCTCCTGTGATCTGGCTTTTGGAAGCCCCCGGCCGCAAAACAGCCAGCAACCGAGTATGTGGAGAACCTGGTGGACCATTTCTACGACATGCATGAAATGGCTCGTCAGAACATCCAGAAGGCGAGCGACCGCATGAAGACCCGATACGACAGGCAAGCCAACAGCCAAGGGTTCCAGCAAGGTGACCTAGTCTGGTTGTATCGCCCTACTCGGAACAAGGGACGCTGCCCGAAGCTTCAACAGCCGTGGCAAGGACCGTACCGGGTGGTGAAGAGGATTAACGACGTGGTCTACCGCATCCAGAAGGTGCCCCGAGGGAAGATGGTGGTACACCTGGATCGTCTGGCCCGCTACGATGGTGCTGTTCGGGACGACCAACCTTGAGGAGGGGGCAGTGTCACGGCGAAAAAGCACGGAAGTTTCGGTGCCAAGAGAGAAGCGCGGTTTGTGTACACAAAAGAACCTGCAGATAAAGACAATAGACGGATAGCTTTCAAGTAGATAACGAGCTTGCATAAGCAGATAAACATAGCGCTTGAGATAAAAGACTCGCCAAGAGGAGTGAGTTGCGAGAGGTAAACAGAGAACAGCTGAGAGTGTTGTAAACTGAACGCTGTTTGTTATTGTCATCGACCTTGGAAGATTGTGTTTTGATATTTGATGTAATTTTTCTGCTACGGAGTGTATTTCTATGCAAATAAAGAACAATTAGAATTTTGGAAAATTGGACTTTTAATTCTACGAACCCACAGTCACAAAGTAAGTGACCAGTGTCAATAAACCAACCAAATAATTTTTAAGAACAACGTACCTAATTTACAATGAAGGAATGTAGCGCTTACGCAGAAGTGTTATTATGGTCACATCAATGGCTAAAGGGTTGCATACCTGTTTAGGAGACTAAAAGGAATTGGAACCACTTAGGACACCAGTTCTCTAGTGTTTCCTTGGTTTTTGAAGAAGATCCCCAGACAGTTATGCCATAACAAAGCAGTGAATGTACATATTCAAAATATGTTGATCATAATACATCAATAGAGATTCTAGGAATTCTAGCTTTAAGCACTTGAAATGTCCTGTAAGATGGACTGTGATCGAAGTATGAATAATTATTTTATACTGCTATTTAATTATTTAATTAGGAAATTTGTATTTAGTAAATGATATAGTGTTAAAATCAGATCAATAATTAACCAAATAGATAAATAATTAATATTTTTCACATTAATTAAAATACACTAAATTTTTGTACCAGAAACTATATACGGTGTTCAGTTTTATATGTGATTTTACCATGTAAAATCTGATGACATCAATGGCATTGCTGATGGAACGAGTTTATACATGACTCCCCTAGTGGTTTGAGATCATATTTGATGTGCTGACAGCAGCCTTGAGGCCTCCCTCTACCAGCAGGCAAAAATACTATTTGAGAGGTGGGTCTGCCCGCATAATATAAAGGTGCGGAATTTCGCCTGGTGCGTAGATACAATAACTATTTTTAAAAAACCATATACTTCAATGCAATGCACTTCAAAGCTAATTATGCAGCCATAAAAGTATACCATGAAGAATATACGAAATGATAAGTCAATGAACACTTATTTCACAATGAACATCTGTTTAATTGTTACAGTAGACATATATGCATATTGTAAACCTCACATAAAATAGAAATATTTCAATTTGATCTCAATTCTTTTCTATCACCCACAGTTTCCTCACAATATAACTTCACTACAAACCAGAAAATTAACAGAACATGTTCTAGGAATGAAAAATAAATTAGTGTTACAGTATGTAGGTACAAAGCTTTTATCATAGTCTGAACAAGAAAATATCTCTAGTACATAGTCTTGTGTGTCCATTTTCTTATATTTCCTTTCTCTCTTCCCCTTAAACACTCTGTATTGCGAGAAGGTATGCTTTAGGCCATTGTGTCATAACATAATTTATTGCTTCTAGATTGGGACCAGTCACTTTATAGCGTCCAGTGTCTCTTTTTGTGAGTAGCTGATCCTATATCTTGGAAATATTTGATGCACCTATTGGTTTTAAAATACATAAGGATATCAACATTAATAGACATTTTAATTAAGCGTGAGAATGATAAAAAATTTATATTGTATAGTGATAAAGCGAAAGACGTTTATGTTGCAAACAAAAGTATGTCAATCTGACAGTACCTGAACACTTTTGGCAACATTATGCTCCGACGAACTTGTATAAATGCTAGATATCATTGCATAAGCTCCTCTATGCAGTGGTTTAAATTATATTTATATGTCGCACCACATTCAACCATGAAGTTGCAATGCTCTGTGTTCATATCCAGGGGAAGCTGGTTGTATTAGTTAGGAGCATAACCACACTCAGAGTGCTTTAATTTGCTTACTTTTCCACTAAAATGACAACTTCTTCTCTGTATAGGGCAGTATGATTTCAAGATAGACTCACCAGTCAATTATGATATCATTCTTGATCAATTGGAGGGCGGGAAATAACAAATAAAAATGAACACGGTGTATTAGAGCTATGGTAATGGTAGTCTGGAGTAAAAAACCTAGCATTTTATTTATTATTTAATAACAGTTGCCATGGAATGTTGGAGGTAGTACAATGTCATTTGGATACTTTTCAGTTACAGTGGTGCCCAGGGAGTTCTGAAATGTGGTTTGATGAACTGTAAGGCCTTGTTGATTTGTGTGCCGTTCTTTAGTAAATGAACTAGATCTGAATGGACTTGTCCAGGCCTAATACATGGCATGGTACAACCAGCAGCTCCGAATGAAGCTCTTATATTGCAGGTATCCACAATAGTAATGTTGGCTGGTAGGTAGTGTTGATCGGCAGTGATGCTGTTGATTGTTGGTGTCTGCTCTAGCTAAGACTGAGCTGCCCTGCAATTTAGATAACAAGAGACTATTTTCTCCATGTGAAATGACTGTTGATACTAGAAGTGATGCGGCAGCATCGATGGTATTACAGGTTGTGTAATGTGCAGTTGATTACATGGAACAGAGATACAGGCTTTTGCCCATGGCCATAGGGGCTACATAGGACCTGACCTTACAGTATTTGTCTTACTTGGGTTACTGGTATAGTAGTTACATATGAACACCCACAAACACAGCAATAAAGGAACCAAAAAGAGTTTTATATGTGGGTACAGATGCTGATACTCTGGATCAGCTATGATCTTGCTGTCGCCACAACAAAGAAGTCCTAATTGTGACCTATTGCGAAGGTTGCTTTTGCTGGCTGATTCTGTACTGTAATTCACAATTTTTGTCTAATCAGAGATAGCTAATGTCACTCTCTCATTAAGTGGGTCAATTCTGAACAGGGTGGTTTTCACAGTATAGCTCTAAATATCTGTATTCGTTCTCAAGCAGGTTAACAGTTCCCCATATATGTGTGCAATGAAGTGGCAAGGGTGCGGAATGAGTTATTATAATGGGTAAAGCAGAGTGGACAGTCCTTGCTATAAGTGGACCAATTTGTGAATTTGTCCAATCCTAAAGTAGGGTCTGATTCATTTGAATTTTTTATCACTTATTATGTGCATAAAGCTAAACATCACTGCAAAGTTTGGTTCATGGATCTTAAGTGGTTTCTACATTATGCAGTTTTAAGGTAAAAAATTATCTTGTTATGCAAAATACTCCTTACAATGCAATTTATTTTATTTTTGCACAAAATTGCAAATTCTTTATTAAGCTTGGAAAAATGTTTGCTATGTAATAAACTTCAAAATATAAACACTTCTGTTAAATAATCTTTTTGATATGTACATTTTCACTTTTTGGTTGGCCCCATAGCTCAGTTGGTAGAACACCTGCCAGCTGCGCAAGGGGTCCCAGTTCAATTCCCGCCAGTGGGGCTGGGGATATTTCTCCAACCAAGATGTTTCTCCATCTTCCCAGAATCTGGAAGTATGAATGAGAGTGCGAATGTGTGGGTGATCTAATGATTGAAACCAATGGATACGACTTAACACTTTTGATATGTTCCAAAGGAGAACAGCTGCCAAATACAAATACAAATATGACCATCGCAGTTAAAGGCGGGGAATAAATGGAACAATTTTCATTTTTTCTCAAATAATTGTGTTCATCAAACTTCACTGGACTTGGTGATACAACGTATGTTCCTGAATATAATTTCAAGTTTTGTTGAGCACATATGAAGGAAACTATATCCAAAGTTTCATGCTGATAGCTTCCAAATAGCATCATAAGGAGCATATTAAGTTATGAAAATTGTCAAAAAAAAACTTAGAGAAAATTTAAAAATTGATGCATATCCACTGACCAGGAATTTTCCTTAAAACTGCCCTGCACTATATCTAGGACACCCTGCTGTCATCTCAGCTTCTTCGGCTTTAGTTTTGAAACTTCATCCTTTTTCTTTTGGATTTATATGCCTTGGAACATTTTCTGACACTGTCGATTCTCCGCTGATCTCTGCTTGTTGACAATTTCAGAACTGCTGGACTTGTGATACCACTGATGATTTCTTTTATGCTTTGGTAAGATTCACAACCCATATTCGCTAATGTCTTGTATTATTGCAATATCCACATTCTTTCTTGACCCAAATACTTTGAGGGCATTTTGACCATTTGACACTATAAGTTCTCATTTGCATTCTCTGTGTTCCCATTGCATCTTTTTAATATAGAACATATATACAGTGTGATCCATATAAACCTGAACCATTTCAATAGGCTATACCATTTGAACCAATAATAAGACACATGTGCAACTTTGGGAGAATATAATACACAATTGGGAGATTACATTACACTATTTATAGCTCAGAGAAAATGTTGGAAGTGTTCTCCACCAGCATCTATACATGTTTGTACTCGTCTCACCATATTCTCTGAAGTTTTACGCAGAGTATCCTCGCCAATGTTACTTATTTCGGTTAGAATGTATTCCTTGAGAACATCAATTGTATGTGGCCTATTCTTGTACACTCTATTTTATAGATACCCCCACAAGAAAAAATCCAGTAAGGTTAGGTCAGGGGATCTGGCAGACCACAGACCTTTTGGGATTATTTGATTATCAAAGAAACTGGTTACAAGTTCCATGGTGTCATTAGATGTATGGCATATTGCTCCATCCTGCTGCAAATAACCTTCTCTCAATTCGATATCATCTCTGTAAAACTTCAGAGAATATGGTGAGATGAGTGCAGACATGTATAGATGCTGGTGGGAGACACTTCCAACATTTTCTCTGAGATGTAAATATTGTAATGTAATCTCCCAATTCAATTCAATTTATTCATCCCTTATATTTCATACAGAGTATACGTCATTTTATAAGAAAACATAAAAAATATACCTAAAAGTCTACTATATACATTACTTAGAAACTAAAATGTACATTGTTTATTTTCCATTTTTTGATTTGTACTCTTCCACTCTATAAAAAGCTTGTTCTGACAAATACCTTTTTATATTCTTTATATTACATAGTTTAGTATTATATTCTCCCAAAGTTGCACTGTGTCCTATTATTGGTTCAGAAGTTATGGCCTATTGAAATGGTTCAGGTTTACATGGATCGCACTATAGAATATAGTGGTAAAATTGAATGGAAAAAATCAGGAAAAAACCCATTAAAAATCTTAGGAAAGTTGCACTGCCATGCCCCCCTGGTCAAGGATATTTAAATGACCATGTGACTGCTCATGACTCGGATTGCAAAAAGTTTTTGCAGGAATTTGATCCTAAAGAATCATACTTATTTACAAAGCAAAAAAAAAGTCCACCATTTTGTTCTAATTTTTACCGATTGTTCCGCATTAGACAGGGAGGTCATTTGCAGGAAAACCAAAAACAAATCGAGGGATGAGCGAGCTAAATACTCATTATTTGTATTGTTTAAATTTATACTTTCATAGACGAAAAGTTAATTGATGGAAATGAATCACTTTCACACCAGCCGTGTATAGGTTAGGGTATTAGATAGACAAAATCAAATTGAAAAATTGACGTTGGTCGTGGTAGCCCAATGGATAGGAGCGAGTGGACGGAAACCAGGAGATAAGTGATTCAAATCTCGGTCATGGCATTGAATTTTTCAGTTTGACTATCACATTTCAATGTATTCACCATTTAATTTGTCATAGCCCAAATTTTTTGTGCAAAACACGGACCCTACAAGGAAACCACTCTGCACTGAGGCCATTATGTACCAGAAAATTTGATGGTATAATGCCTGCTGTATATAAAACATGTACACCAAATATCTACTGCGGAGTAGAACTACAATGCCCAAAACTGAGGCCTGGAAGATGCCGCAAGTAGCTGCTGCACATTCTTCGTCAGCTCTGTCCCAGATGTGGAGGGAAGGCGCTCCTCGCGTATGCCATGTGTAGGCTGCTGCCGTCAGGGGTGAACAATGCTTCCCGTAAACTACTGCATTGTTATGTCCATGTGTTCCTAGATATTCTGTACTAATTTTCGGGTCCGCATACATGCCCCACATAGAGCAGAGATGATGCCGTCAAACTCTCAAACAAATAGAGGTATGAGCATAGTGATAGTTCTCTTGCTAGATTATCTGTGCCAGCAAGTCAAACATTTAAGTGTAAACGCGTGGAAGCAGCCGGATGGTGTATACTCTTTTAACGAGTTATAGCTTTCAAGAAAGGAAGTGAAGGGAACTAGCCACTATAGGGGTGTGGTCAGTATAGGGGCGAGATTCCACTGAGCACTCCCGAGAGTGTAGCGTAATGGTTCCTGGGCCCTAAGGCCTCCGGGTACTATTCGTATATCTTCAATTAGGTGTCTCGAAGCTGGTCGAGTTTGGCGGCAGAGTTAGTACAGTTCAGCTCAGCAAGTTCAGTTCAATTCTACTGGACAATCGTCCACTGCACAATCCTCTCGAGTCTGGGTTTAGAACAGCAGAGTTGGCAAAAGTGTGATGGATGTTGACAGCGGCGATATTGGACATCTCCAGGTTGTTCAGTGGAATATTGATGTTCCATACTTCAGAGTATTAATCTGTGCCTCAGAGTTTAGAACCTGGATGTCATCTCTTGAGGGCCGAGAGGAAATGAAATGAAATGGGGTGTTCCACAAGGGGCAACATTCTATGACTATTCCTTTGTCTTCTATACACTTCTGAATTCTCAGGTTATTACCCCACTTTGCTGATGTTGCTCTAAAACGAAAAATTGCGCTTCTACGGCTACTCAGATACAAATTTTCTGTGTCACTGTTCATCTGTGGTGTAAAAAATTGCGCGTCGTTTTGAATCTCAAAAGAAAAAAATTAAGTATCATGTTTACATGCAAATGCAAGGTCATCACTATCCTGTATTTATGGCAGGGGTAGAGATGCAGAGAGTGTATCAGGTATCTCGGAGAGCATGCTCATTAGGACCATCATATTACCAACTTGGTACATAAACTCTGCCAGGATCAGCTGTAAGATACCTAGATCTTCACTTTATCAGTACTGCAAATGCCTTATTTACGCAACCCATTTGCTCCACTGTCTCCTCCCCTGACGGATCAATCGATTCCCAAACAGATATCTACACTAGTTACCAGAAATTCTGCAGTGCGGACGTTTTCCAATCTTCATACCAGCTACAAGAAGTTGTATCCAGCACCACAATACACTACTACTTATAATTACATTCCCACACCGAAGACAAAACAAACAAAACTTTTGAAACAAAACAAAAGAAGTGCAACCACACATTTGGACTATCGCCAAAATACATTTCATGTGATTTTATTTAATCGTGTTTAACACAATTATATGTTACACTTAAGTACAATAAACAGAGAACATACAATAAAGTTAACAAGTTAAAAAAACGAGATTGACGTTTATAGTGATGCTTTTATTACAGATTTCGGCGCAGGTGCTAAAGGAATACAGGAGGCCGGAGCGATCATGAAACTATCTTATGTCGGCGTTGAAATTCTCTACTCCTTCCATGACATTACGAGAAACAACTGAGTGGTGCCGTTTAACAAAGACAATTCAAACCAATAACTTCTATGGTTGTTACCTAATACTTGTACTTCATTTGCATGAATAAAATACTAATTGCATTAGACTTGTACCCTAACATACGTATACCTTCATCAAAAGCTTTAGAGCCGTTTTGAGGAAATAAACAATTACGAAAAACATTTTTGTGAGGGGTAGTTAGAAGTGGTAAATGTTCTTTAAAAAAACTTCCCTTCGTATATTTGTAAGATGAACTTATATGGCAGCTTTCGTATTTAACCGACGTTTTATTTTTGAGCTTTGCTGTTCTCAGACAGAAAAACCACACAAAACGGACCTCAAAACACGTATTTCCGACGAAATTCTGATATTGAATTTTTGGATGATAAAAATAGCCTGTGAAGTCCCTTCATTCTTTAAATGTTATGTATGTTTGCTATATGAAAAGCAATCGCAGTATTATGTTGAGAAACACTCCTGTGATAGTTTGTGGAATTATGTTAATGACTTCAGACGCATAAAATAAGCTACCATATATCCGTTTCTAATTGTTAGTAAATAATACTATTATAATGGGTTACAGCCATGTGAGACAACAAATAGGGGTGCCTTTACTTTTATTCATAAAATTAAATGCCTGAACTTTATGTTTCCGTGATGTATAACGCAATAAAAGTGCTTTCTTTAATCCAAGAGATTTTAGGTTGGCAAAAATGCCTCCCAACAAAGAGTTGGGTTTAACAATCGAAAGTCCACTGCTGGCATAAGCGCGATATTATACTGGTGACATTTAGAATTTCAGTACTAAGTAATAATACAGTCTGGATATATGACAGATTATTACATTTTAAAGAACTAATAAGTTCAAAAGTTGTGAACATTAGAACAATATGCATAGGGTTTTATTCTAAATACGACTACTATAGCTTCTAAAAGTGGCATTTGATTGGAAACTTCACGTGCATTGAAAACAGACTTTTATTAAACGCATTTTTTAAAAGTAAGTTTCATTGATCTATTTAATGAGTTGGATCTCCGTAAAATGGATTTCTAGTACTCGCTTCCTGTAACATTTCCTGAATATTAAGAAACTCCTAGGTATGTAACGTTAAAATATACAATACAATTAGCTTATCAGCAACGCTCTCGCACACACATTTCGTGTAGTTGTCTGGCTGTGTACGACATGAATACGATTTCTCCCGCCGACCTTGCCGTCATAGTGACGTCCTCCAGTACAGGCGGGCGTAGGAAATTTGTCGGAGTGAAAATATGCCTATCATTCAGTCTGTGATGACGGTGAAAGGAGATTAGTTTGTGTGACCTTCTGGTTTGTTGGGTTTGCTTAAGTTAACGTGCATACGTTTTGTATTTGGTTAGGGGAATGCTAGCAGGAAGTTTAGAGGACGAAAGCATTAACTGGGAGAATAAAAATTCTCAGTTGACACAATGTTGATGAATATATGTACGTTATGTTAACCATTACACCAGACAGCTCTAGGGTGGAACCCCCGGACCCACCACCCAGAAGAAGAAATTCGTGGTCCAGCAGGCGGAGGTCCAGCCACATTTTACCTCTACACCCTCGGAGAAGATCTCTTCATGGAGTTGTAGAAACGGTGATTACTATTGTATAATTAATTGAAATTTCAGAATCGAATAAATGTTTAAAAGTAGAAATAAGAAAACTGGGACCGTCTCATTTGCATTTGGGAAATGCGGTTAAGTGTGCACGTAAATATAGGCGTAGCCAAGGGGCACGCCCAATCATATTACTCTTATGCATTATTTGTGTTAAAAATCTAATACTAGTTAATTAGACCTTGAGTTGCAGTACACGCCTGAACTATCACTGTGCGATATTCGGGGAAATGACGTCATATGACAGCAGTGAGTACAAAGTTATGACGACATTGCGGACATGAAACAAAACACCACTTTAAATATCCAAATATTTAACATACTGTGTATAAATAGTAATTGCAAAAAATAATTACTGTTTTCATAAACGATATTCTCATTTGTTCTGTAAGGTGTACTTAAAACTGAAATAGTGTGTTGACTAGCAGGTTGCGAAATGGTGGTGTGTCTGTGGAAGGGTTTTTTTCTTCAAGAAATGGTGAATTCCTTTTCGATGTAAATGGGATTAAGTATACTGGCAGTACACTAAATAGCATAAATGCCTGTAGACGAATTGCGGGATAGTTTGATGGCCGGGAGGAATGAATATGGTATGCCATCAGTTGAGATTCACGGTCATGTAAGTGTTACGTCTACCTTGACAAGTGGCCATGTATAAAGTCATCACCCCTAAGAAAACAATTTTTCCCGTGTTTAGTGAAATGTGGTCAGTTCCTAATAAAAGTAACAACTACTGATTTCCTGTTGAGTACATTGTAGTTGCTTGAGAACCGCTGTCATTACGCTGAATGAAGTATATTGAAAGTTATGCTATGAAACATTCCTGAACAAATTAACTTCTATAGTTGACAGCGCGACGCGAGGTTAAAATATAATTTAGTCATTGCAAGGTTAGTTCCTTTGTTTTCTTGTATAACTTCAGGAATGCTGCATTGTGGAGGCAGATTCTGTATTAGAGGGACTGCACTTGAATAGATATTATGCCTTATAACTTTTTTTTAGAACTGTAATTGTTTGTTGTACATACAAATAATTTAAATGCAGTTTTTGGGAATATTTGGTTTAACTTGAATGCTACATTTTCTGTCTTCATTTTGTGCACTGCTATATGTAAAGGATACAGCTGTACAATATATTGAAGTTTTATTCTGTTTTTTGCATGTTTCATTGCAGTATGCTTAGTTCAACAGACAGTGTGCATTAACCGAGTTTGTCTATGTACAGCTTTTGGTACTGTGTTGATAAATATGTTGAACATTTTGGAAGAGTGCATATTATTATTACTACAGCTTACATATTACGGGCATCCATCTCAGCTTTACGAAACAGTGTCTGCAAAATTATTGACTTTCATTACATCAGATTTTATTTGTATTAAACAGCACTTGCAAAATTATGTGGATGTTTTACTATAGTGCTTCAATTTGAGGCACTTTGGAAATGGTGAAAAGTACTGATTAAATACCTTGTGAAATGTTGGAGGTATAGATATTACTGCGACAGACATCTGGTCCATCCATCTTTTCAATTTAGGTGTATTTCTTTTATAGAAAAATATTTTGGAGATGGCAGAAACCAAAATGAGAGGATACTTACTGCACATACATCAATGATAGTACCAACCAAAGAATGGGAATGAAATCATCTGCATGAAGTCATCTTTTTCCTAATTGCTAACATTAAAGCTAAGCTAACAGTGCATAGTTTACTGTAGAATAAAATGAGATAGAGAATGCATTAAAACTGAAGAGATTAAAAACAGTGAATGAGTAGTACAGTAATAGTCTGGAATTATTAAGCAGTAGTTTTAATTGCAGGCTGTTACATGTTGATAATTAACATAACCTTTTCTAAAAAATATAACTAAACATAACCTGCCACCTCCTGCCTTAGGAAGGTGCTATTAATGTATCAAAAGTAAATTACTAACTGCAATTTTTTAATAAAAACTGTAGCAATGGATTCTTTCTCACAGTGCATTTTTTAAATTCATAATTTATATACTCCGTTAAGTCATATCTGACAATGAATGAAATGATGTTCAAATGAGTACAGGATACATAGAGCTTAGGGTTAACAGACATTCATCTTACAGGATAAGAGAAAACCTCCAACGTTAAGTCATATCGGACGATGAATGAAATGATGTTCAAATGAGTACAGGGTACATGGAGCTTAGGGTTACCAGACATTCATCTTTCAGGATAAGAGAAAACCTCCAACGTTAAGTCATATCGGACGATGAATGAAATGATATTCAAATAAGTACAGGGTACATAGAGCTTAGAGTTACCAGACATTCATCTTTCAGGATAAGAGAAAACCTCCAACGTTAAGTCATATCGGACGATGAATGAAATGATATTCAAATAAGTACAGGGTACATAGAGCTTAGAGTTACCAGACATTCATCTTTCAGGATAAGAGAAAACCTCCAACGTTAAGTCATATCGGACGATGAATGAAATGATATTCAAATAAGTACAGGGTACATAGAGCTTAGAGTTAC
The DNA here is from genome assembly GCA_030765055.1 of Mantis religiosa. NCBI lineage: Eukaryota > Metazoa > Arthropoda > Insecta > Mantodea > Mantidae > Mantis > Mantis religiosa. Next base: position 8,362,811 of record CM060953.1, on the reverse strand, counting down.
CAGACATTCATCTTTCAGGATAAGAGAAAACCTCCAACGTTAAGTCATATCGGACGATGAATGAAATGATATTCAAATAAGTACAGGGTACATAGAGCTTAGAGTTACCAGACATTCATCTTTCAGGATAAGAGAAAACCTCCGTTAAGTTCATATCGGACGATGAATGAAATGATGTTCAAATGAATACAGGGTACATAGAGCTTAGAGTTATCAGACATTCATCTTTCAGGATAAGGGAAAACCTCCAACGTTAAGTCATATCGGACAGTGAATGAAATGATGTTGAAATAAGTACAGGATACATGGAGCTTAGTTACCAAACATTCATCTTTTGGGATAAGGGAAAACCCCAGAAAAGATCTTATCCAGATCACCCTGACTTAGATATGAACTCCAGACTTCTTGAATTTGAGGCAGACATGCTACCACCTCACTACAAAGGTGTATCTCAAGACATTGTGGTTAAAATAGGGAAAAATCATCTTTTGAGATTTTGTTATTTATTGGGTTTCAAATAAATATTTATAATTATCAATCTTCAAAACTTCTTTTTATATTGATAGCTTTTGAAATTGAGTTTAGCATATAAGTTTGGAAATATTTTATTTATAATAATATCTAAATCGGTCTAGTCATTAGCATTGAAAAAGTGGAATGACTACCTCAGGAAATTTTTTTCATTATATAATTACCGTTAGCATGTTTATTTTCCTATAAGCTTTCCTACTTTTTCTGCTGGTAGTTTAATAACTGATTTGAAAAATCCAAACTCCAAATAAAAGCTCCAAATATAGTAACTCAACATCAACATGGCTCGTGATGCCATTTTCCAGACTGTATACTGAAAGTCAATAAAGCGATGTTAACTTAACCCAAAGTTAGACACATGATTATTTTTGAGTTTGATTAATGAGTCACTATGTTTAATGAAAAATGAAGAATACTTCACTGTTAATAATGTTTCTGCTTTTAACATTTATAACATTGATTAAACTAAATTTATCTCAGTTTGAAGTTTGTGTTAAAATTTAATTTCAGTTCTTTAGTGTGATTGTTTTTTAGTTGCTTACACTGCTGCATGACATTTCTCACCAAATGTTATACATGAGCTTGAAGAAAATGTATCATTCATTTTAAAAGTGATGGTGATTTATAGAAGAGCATCCTACATATTTTGAATTTTTAGGCTAACTAATGCTTGTATGGATTTGTTATTTTGCACACACTGGCATGAACAAAATTTATTTACACATTTCATACTTGGTTGAAATCACTACAAAATAAAGTTTTATTTTTTTTTTATTTTCTCTTATTGTATAACAGCATGCTCCATTACATGGTAATATTACATGGTTTTGTTTTCTTTTATTGTTCAGTTTTTCTTGTATTAAGTGAGGTTTTAGAATGCCTAGTGCTGCTAGTATGGCAGTGGGGACTAGAATCTAGGTGAAGTCAAGCATATTTATCTGTCACATGTTTACAAGGACAGTAACCTGGTTTACTGGCCGTGGTCTAGTAGGATAAACTGAAGTTTCTGATGTTTCGCTCATACGTGCGTCGAGCATCCTCAACATGGAGGAAGCAACACGTTTGCACAAAACCTGGTTTCCCGTGTTACAAAACACAAGGACGAAACTGTTGACACGAGCTGGACAAACTAAGACATAGGCCTAGCAGCCGTCGTGTGACTGGGTGACACTCAACCAATAGGAGGGAAGTAAGTGATCTCTCTCCTGCCTATATATGAGGTACGTCCAGAAAGTAAGTTCTGTTTGGTAATAAAATTAAATTATGTACAGATACAGAAAAATTATTTATTGCACTAAATTCTACAAGTCTTAAACTACTTTTCCACATAACTGCCAAAATTTTGCTGGCATTTGTCATAGCGAGGCACAAGTTTTTGTATACCTTCTTCATAGTTTGCCGCCTGTGTCTTCAACCAGTTGGAAACATTTTCTTTCAGCTCTTCGTCATTGTTGAAGTGTTGACCACCAAGGAAAGATTTGAGATGCAAAAACAGATGAAAGTTGCTGGGAGCGAGTTCAGGGCTGTACCAGGGGTGGTCAAACACGTCTCAGCCAAATCCTTGTAGGATGTTTTTCTTTGCATTTGCAGTGTGTGGTCGTGCATTGTCGTGAAGAAACACAACACCTGTTGACAGCATTCCTCGGTGCTTATTCTGTATTACGCTGTGCAATCCTAGTATTCAGAAAACGGATCACAGATATGATTTGACAAGCGGCAGGATTTTCAATCAACACCGACATTGTAAACAAGCACAACAAAGCGTACGTGGCTGACAGCAATCACACAATGGCGCATGTTTCTTCTTGATACAGAGCGTCTACCGTGCATGTGTGGAACTGTGATCGCAGTGCTGCAGCGGAGATAAATTGAAACAGAACTTACTTTCTGGATGCCCCTTGTATAACAGGTGCACTGTGCCGTAGCCACTCTAGTTTGCCTTGAGTCCTCTGAGGATGCTCAATGCACTTATGAGCAAAACGTCAGGAATGCCTGGAAACCTCTACATCTTACTGGATTAATGGCGGCCATGAAAGCCTAAGTTGTTACATCGATTAAATTTATATTTTAAAATTTACTCTATTTTATTAATTATTCTGCTATTTTAGTGTAGCTAAGTCTATTGACTTCACAAATCTGTAGAATGCTGTGATGCATTTCGTTATTAGTGTGTTTTCGATAGTTGGCCATCTCTCTCCAGCTCAGATTGCTTCTTTGAGAATTTTGCATTCATTCTCCTTCTAGTAGTTTGCAGTCATACATCAGGTGATCTACAAGGTGCATTCAAGTTGTAACACCTATATTTTTTTTCAGGAGTGGGACCAGATAGGAACTTTTTTTTTTTTTTTTTTTTATTTTTTTTTTTTAAAAGATACACATGGACTCTATGAATGCATGACAAGGAAGGCAGCACGTACAGTGCATACAACTCTAGTGGCAGTGACGAGAGTTAGGACTGTTTTTGATACTTAAAATGGTGACGTTTTCATTGCAAGAACAGCTTGTAATCATTTGTTTTCTCCATTTTCGTGGTGTGACACCTATTGAAATTCATCGCCAGTTGAGTGAGGCATGCGGTGATGGTACCATGGATGTGTCTAATGTGCGTTCCTGGTTGCGACCGTTCAATGAAGACAAAACATTGTGTGACAACAAACCAAGACAGTCATGGCCTCACACCAGCCAGTCTGACGACATGATCCAGTGAGTGGAGAACGTTATGGAGGATCACGGATTTAACTTTTTCAGATGTTCATGCAGGATTGTGTGCACAGATCCCATGGAAATGCCAATTTTGGAGGCGATGTCAGCCAGTTTAAGTATAAAAAACAGTCCTAACTCTCATCACTGCCATTAGAGTTTTATTCACTGTACAGTGTTGCCATCTCTGTCACACATTCACAAAGAGTCCTCATGTATTTAGAACAAAAAAAAAAAACAGAAGTTCCTATCTGGTCCCAGCCCTGAAATAAAAAATAGGTGGTGTTATAACTTGAATGCACCTCATATTGTCTGTTCGTTGAGTCGTCAATTGTTTTGAACCTGTGAAGGTAAGCTTTTTTTATGCTGAGGCCAGTTATGATGGTGTAATTTCTGATACCATCAGAATATTGAGGTTAAATGTCTGCTCTATACTTGAAAAATAATATCTGCTTTTAGTTCCTTTTTGCAAGCTCTTCCACTGTTTTTACCACTTTTCCTGAGTTTTTCTCTTAAGTTTGAGGGCTATTGATGTTATGAGGTTCTTTATTGTATACTATGGGTCGAGCATTGTCCTGGGCTGCTGCTTCGGCGAGGTGGTCCACTTGCTCATTTCCTTTCATGTCTATGTGTGCCTTTACCATCTGAAGTCTATCAACCAGCAGAGTTTGTTCCTTATTTCTTCTATGAAAGAAGGCCTTTAAATCAACACTAAGGCCTCTGAAACTTTGCTAGCTAAAAGATAGGCTGCACAATGGTGAGAGTAAGTATGCTGTTTTTTTTTTTAAGTTCTGCCACTATTTGAAATGGAATAAAAGCACTTTAGGCCACTGACCAAAAAGCTGTTGACATATTACAATTAATTATTTCCAGGCTGTTTTGCTGTAGGCTGTTGGCGTAAACGAATGTCCATACGTTTCGTCCACAACTGCGGTAGACATCTTCAGTGGTGCAGTGAAACTCTCTCCAAGGAAACTTCGACCGCGCCACTGAAGATGTCTACTGCAGTTGTGGATGAAACGTTTGGACGTTCTTACTCCAACAGACTAGGGCAAAACAGCCCGGAAATAATTAATTGTAGTATGGACTCCGGCCATGAAAGCTGTTGACATGTTTTTAGACTTCTATTTCAAACATTTGCTGTGTTTGTAATAATTTGTGCCCTCACTTGTCATACATGAGACCAGGTCTCACTTAAGGTATTGAAACTTTTAACCTACCTTATGCCTAAAATTGATTTGTGCATTTTTTACAAACATGTGTTCATAGAAGCGATTTTTTTGAAATTTATAGGAATGTATTTAGGAAGCCCGCTTAAAAATGTAGAGTTTTAAGATTTATTTCCTAAAATATATGGTAAATTTCGGAACACAAACATTGTGCTCATGTTATAAAATAAATGTGTTTTATTGCAGGGTTTGATGGTGTATTGCTTTTATTATTACTTTCTCTTCCCCCTGCTTAGGATAGGTAAGAGGAAGTGTCATACTCCATCCAAAAAATTGGTGTTTCCAATGGAAATGCTTGCGCTGGGGCCCACTGTAGCCAGAAAAGCATTTTGATATATATAAATTCAGTATTTTCAAAGATATGACACTAAGCTATTGAAACAAAACCTTCCACTCCAAACTATCTTGAGAAAAAGTTTGCAGCATGTTTGATTATCTGTAAAGTGATTCTTTTTCAACAGTTTGTAATAAATGGATTTCTTCTTCTATATTATAATTGTCATTCCAAATGTGTCAGTTTGTCTATTTCTTTGTTTTTGATGTTCCTAAAATGCTTTTTAAGTCTAATGTTCAAACTCCTTTTTGTTTTGCCAATGTTGCAGCCTGTGCAATTTATCTGGTACACACGTGAGTTTTTGTCTGTGGGTTTCTCTTTTGTATTATGTGATTTCAAAAGGTGTTGTACACTGAATTTGTTCTGTGGGGGTCAAAGTAATGTTGGGGTTTTGAAAGACTTTGCAAAAGGCATGTAGCTCTGGAAGAGTTGTTTTGTGCCTTATACTTTTCAATAAACTTCAAACTTGATAAGTTCAGTATCTTTGAAACATGCAACACAGATTTTTTCAATGTTTTTAAGAAAACAACTGTTCAATATTTTTGATTATTTGAAAAGAGGCTCTTTTTTGCTTGAGGTATTATATACATAAAATAATTTTCATAATGATTATATTCAATTTTCTGGGAGTAGCCTTTTAAGTTTTCTTTTAGTGTTAATTTTGCACAACAAATAAATCGTAAGATATATTAAAAAACATAGTACACAAAATATATAGATCTCTATAATTTAAATAACTTTCTTGTAGCATCAGCACTTCCAAGTTATGTTATTTGGTTTGAATTGTTTAATCCTTTTATCATTGTTTTTCAAGCCCTGCCTTTTTTCATTTCTTTATTGTGATGTCATGGAAAGAGTATGGGAATTTTAAGGGCCATTATTTAGCAATCAGTTTAAACATTTGACTGTCACTATTTCCTAAAAGTGAAATGTATTGCCACCCTGGCGGTAGACTCGCGAAGCCGATGAATAAATGATGGCCGGTGGAGATTCGGGAAACTTCGGGGCCGATCGTTACCGGAAGCGACGGACAGTTGAGCGTAGTGTGTTTGAGAAAATAAACAGTTTTGAGGTTGCTAGCAAATTGTAATGTGAAGAAATGTATTTGCTACGAAAATAAAGTGTAGTTTTTGTGTTTTGTAACCTCGTCTTGTTATTTCACGAACCCACAAAGTCACAGTATAATGAAATTAGTTTTATACAAATGTTTTGAATTACTTGTAGATAAAGCAATAAGCTTTTGCAAGAGTAGCATTTAAACATAAAATAAGTGATAGAGAGTAGAAAAGGTCATATGATAAATAAATCGATTTTCTGGCAGTCAATTAACTTTTGTACATTCGAAGCGATGCTCATTAGAAGTGAATGAGTTCTGTATCTTCTCGCCTAAATAATAATTGGTATACATAAATATCTGTGTAATTTGTAAAGTTTGTAATTTATCTCTTATCTTTCCTTTTACATCATCAAATGGAAATACAATATCAAGATTACAATTATAAAATCCATACTGGAAAATGCCGTATATTCTTAAATCCTGAAAATCCTACCATGTTGCTTGCCATTGAATAATAATTCGGTCCCCATACACCTAACCCTAGGTTTTTGTGTATTGGAGGCCCTCTACTCCTTTTTACACGTTTTGCCATTTCATCTATCGTACTCTACATTTTTCTCTTAATTGTTCTTAGCCATCTCTCTTTAACTTTCCCTAAATAATTCCCTATATTTTTTCTGTTCTTTCCCCCCTTTACTGACATAATTTTTGTAATTACTACTTCACCCCCAAATTGTCCCATTTACGTAGCCAGGCCTGCTCTCTCCATGTCTTTGTTTGACTACAATATAATATACAGTGGAAGTCTGCATTCTCTTCTTTGCACAATGGACATTTATCTAGCTCCCTCTCTTGACCTATACCTTTCAAGTTTCTCACTCCTGTTCTTGCCCAAGCAAAACCTTCTCGCCCTTACTTTACTACATACAACTATATATCCTTCCCTCCCTCAAGTTGTTTTTATAATTGGTGAAAATGTCTTGTCTGTCAATATCTTCTAATCTTAGCTTAACTTCTTTCCAGAAGCCTCTGTACCCATACTCTGCATTTATCCAAGAATGACCCATACCTACCTGCTTCAACACGTCATTCATTTTATGTGTCCAAGACCCACCCCAGTTACTTCTCCTTTAAATATGAAAACATTCTTTAATAATATTGCCATCTTCCAAGTTTGTGATTCTGTATAAATAATATCTGTGTATATAAAGTGTAATTTTTACAAGTATAAACTGCAGATGATGACTGATATGTAATAATAGGTAATTTGACAAAACTTTGATTTAAGCAAAATGGAAAAAATATATGTATCTATAAAAAATTAAGACTGTAACACTGTAATTAAACCAGAGTGCCTATATGGAGCAGAAACATTAATTTTGAACTGAATAGCAGATATGAAAAATACAGAAAAAGAATGTAAAATTATTAGAAAAAAAGGTTCACAAGTTGTAGGTGAAGAATACAGACTTACAAGTAAAAAGGAATTAAAAAATATACAGTCGTGCATAGTGATATTAGGAAATGAAGGTTAAAATTTTATGGACATATTAAATGATTAACGTCGAATAGACTCGCAAAACAAATGATGGGATTTTACGAAAATAGAAGTAAATCACAAGAAGACACTATGAAATGGATTGGTGAAGTAAAAAATGATTTTAAATTGTCAGGAATCTCCCAAGATGATATTCTAGACGGGGATGTCTTTAGAATGAAGGTACATAAGTGGCAAGTTGACCGAGAGGACAAACTGTATGTGGAAAAATGAGAGAAAGAAAGCCCACAGCCAAAGAATGAGAGAACTTTGGATTCATAGAAGAGCGAAGAAATGTCTTTGTGTACTTAAATGAGCTCATTTGCCCCCCCCCCCCCCCCCCAAAAAAAAGGAATTTATTCAACTATAGGCATGAAATATATGCTTTAGGCTTCGTCTGAATGATCTACACACTTCAGTTTAATTACATCTACAGTTCATATGTATTAAATCATAATTACGTATATACAATATAGACAATTAATATTTGTTATACTAAATTATTAAATAATTTATATCTATTAAGTTTAATTACTAAATTATTTATAATTTAAAATCAACAGTTGATATATTTCCCCAAACCTGTTTGCATGTGCATCATAGATACGATAGAACATATGTAGGACTTACCTTTAGGAGTAATAATTAAGTTTTGAAGTATTTGATTTGGACAAAACAGTTGATGTGATTCATTTTTTTTTTTTTTTAAAATTTTGAGTTAGTGTTGTAAAATATTTTGAATTTCTTTTTTTGTGTAGAGCTTATGTAACAAGGGATGGCTACTACATTAGATAATGCTTTCAATTTAGAAAATAATCAGATGCAAGACTTTTTGCATTAAGCAGGGTCCTTTTGAAAGTACTAAAAGAATTTAAAGCATTAAGTTAATTAGGAGTCGATTAATAACACAAAACAACACTCAGTGTTGTTTTGTGTTATTAATCGACTCCTAATTAACTTAATTTATACAACAACACTGTTTTCAACACTTCCATAAAAGGATTTTTAATTTAAAGCATGTTTAATTTTAGCCTGTTGGTGAAATATTTGAACAATAAAAATAACTTAGCAGAACCCATTCAAGTGCAGGATGACAGCAACTAAAGTGCACGTGTGCACTACATTCTTAAGCCTTCAGTTCACCTTTACAGCAGAGTAAAGGAACATAAAAATGAGATTAGTTGCTTCTCTGATGCTGGAAATGAGCTGTTAAGACATTTTGGTATATGCTATTTCCTTTCTAAATAATTCTGAATTTCAATGGTAGAAGATGCATTGCATGATATTAACATAGTTTATTTTTAGTTGATGTTAAATGCTAAGGAGAGTTTGTTATACTGTATATCATTTCAGGTATGAAGACATCACAAAAAAGTTGATTTTAAATCAATTATAATGGAAAATATAGAATTTTAAATTGATTCATTGAGTACTAAGTACATATTTTATATGGTTGTCCATGAACTTTGATCCCCCAGTCCTTATCACTGGGCTGTCAATTACGGTTGCCTAACATTTACATATTTGGTAGACAAGTGCTGATGGCTTCTTTCATACCTTTTCTCTGTAGTTCAGTATTTGCACCCATATTCATTTTTTCAAATCTTTTCCTTTTCTTTTCCTCCCTTCATTTCTTCTCATATTTCATCTGCTTTTATCACTTTTGTTTACACCTTTCTTTGCTGATTTCCCTTTTTTAGCTTTTAACTTCCCCTTCTTTCTAATCTTTTCATTTCTTTTTTTCTCTCTTAATGTCATTTTCCCCTTAATTCATATCACTCTTATCTCCTCCATTTTGAATCTACTAGACTATTCTTTTCCCTTCCCTCATTTCTTCCCCTCCATTGACTTTTCTAAAAATTGACTAAGCCTAATTTCACTTTGTGGCATATTTCCTTTTTTGTCCTTATATGGAGGACTTATAAGTGGTTGTCCATGGTGAGATGCCTGTCGAACAGAGGAACTCTGGATTTTAAGGAAAACCCAGAATGGAGGATCAGCCATTACTGTTATAAGGATGTAAATCATATGAAATATCGGTGCAGTGGATGAAAGAAAAAGTGATTATGCAACAGTTGGCTGGAGAAACCAGAGAATCTGCAGAAAATGTGCTCAAATGCCACTTTGTCCATCCAAATCTCATATGCAATCTCCTGGGATTGAATGCCAGCCTCGGTATCTTAGATGGTAGCGTGCCTGCCTCATATTCAAGAGGTCCCACGTTCGAATCTTGGTGAGGGTTAGTTACCTGGATAAGGTTTTTCCAGGGTTTTCCCTTATCTTTAAAAGGCAAATGTGGAGTAGCTCTAAGCTCTATGTACCCTGTACTCATTTGAACATTTCATTGACCATCTGATATGATTTAATGTTGGAGGACGTAAATTACCTACCCTCCCCCCCCCCCCCCCCCCAGAGAAAAAGATAATCCCCAGGGATCGAATCCAGACTGCCTAGATGTTTCTTTCCTTTTACATTTATTTTTCACTTTTCCCTTTGCTTTTGTAAACATATTAATTGTCCTCATGTTTTCCGTTTGTATAAATGCTATCTCCAAACCCAATTCTTATGCCTCACTTCCAGATTTTTCTTGCATGTTACCTTAAGATCTCCTTTCTGTACACTTATAGAAGATATGGATGTAAACCACCTACTCCACTGTCCAACATACCAACATAACATCAAAATCCTGGAGTACAAGAAAATGCTCTGTAGCAACTTTTAGACTTGTAACAGGCCATGACTGTCTCAATAAACATTTATTCAGGATTGGTATAGTGAGTTCTCCTTTATGTACACTTAAAGAAGATATGGGTGTAAACCACCTACTCCACTGTCCAACATACCAACATAACATCAAAATCCTGGAGTACAAGGGAGCGAATGGCCTCACAACTGCTTAACATTAGACACCATCCAACTTTGTAAACAGCTGAACCTTTTTGTGTAGTTGGGTGTATTTTGCTTAGCAAATTCAGAGTGAAAATATTGTTGCGAGGATGCGCTACCAAAGCGCACAATGGACATATAAAAAGGAAGCCGGGGTTAGTTGAGACAGAGTCGTAATGAGATAGTGGTAATCAGAACTGTGTGCATCAGCTGTGTTTTGAAAGTGAACTCCTTGATTGTGGATGGCGACCATGGAAGATTGTGTTTGTGTATGTTACGTAATTCTGCTACTGTAAGGGTTGACCAAAGTGTGTTTCTACGGAAATAAAGAGCATTTTAATTTCTGCAACTGGACTTTTAATTCTACGAACCCACAAAGTCACAATATTGTCAAATGGTTCAGTCAAATGCCTTAGAAATTAATGGAGCTATAGATTTAACCTTACTCACTCGAACAAACAGTCTTTTTGTCCCATCACTCAGTTCTGATATATCTTTCATTGGTATCAGTTTTTCAATACCTTCTCACATTTGTTGTTTTTTGTGATGTCAAGGGCAGAATGTCATTTCAAGGCATGACATATTTTAAATATTTGTCTATTGATTTGTTTGCTCTACTTGTCTTGTATCTATAATGAAATTTGTTATAAAGCTATTTCTGTAAGGATTTGCCATGATTGACAAAAGCAGATAGGCAAGTAAGCTTTTATTAGAATGGTTTGTTGAAGCTTGATAATATTGGATAGAAAAAGTCATATGAATGTATCATTTTTGATTTTGTTTTTATAATACTCTTGTATAAGGCTGCTGCAACAGACTAAATTTTACCTGCAGGTATAGGAGTGTTCATCTTTATGTAAGCAATGTCTAAAGGAGATTAACAGTGACACATTGTTTTTTTGTTTTTGTTTACAGATGGAAGAAGGCACAAGTCAGCTTAGGCTAAGAGTTATAGCAGGCCATCAGTTAGCGAAAAAAGACATCTTTGGTGCAAGGTAACAATTCAGACCTTTTGATTCTATTTAAATGCATGCAGAGTGCTAATGAAGCAAAAATATTTGTTTAGCCCACATAAGTTTTAAAGCTTGCATGTTCAATCATTTACATATACGCTGCTGACTAAATAGCGAGTTCTGTTTGAAAGAAAATAACAAAGAATCAAATGGGACATATACAGTGTTTACTATTTCAAAACATGGCATGCTGTGAGTATAGGAAGAGGGGCGTGGTTTAACTTCAGTAGTAAACTCGGTCGGCCACCTTAGGGGTATACAAATGTGCTGACAAACTGTTTTTATAAAACTATCCTAATTATGTCACCATTTTCAGAATCATTCAGTAGAAGCAGATGTATAACAAAACACATTTTGAATAATAAAGTAAAATTACTTTTGCAATACAAAATAATGCCTATTCTTTAATTGTTCAACTTAACACAGTGTATAACAGCATACATTTTATACTTTTCGAAGGTGAATCTCCTTTGTCACACAAGCAATATTTGTAGTTTGAAAAAGTTCTCTGGACATCAGATGATGTAACAGGTGCTGACAACATAAAGCAATGCAGTCAATCAATTTTTATATTGCTTGTTACGGAATTGGAATTAAAAGGTGTAGTCCAGGTTATGAAGGCCAAATATTCATCTGGAGTTGATGAAGTACCAGATGTTATCATTAAAAAAGTTATACATCCAATAGCTAAGCCACTAGTCAGTCTCTATAATGCATCATTGCAATCACGTGTATTTCCAGATAAGTTAAAAGTATAAAAAATTAAGCCACTTTATAAAAAAGGGGAGAAGAATAAAAGAGAAAATTACAGGCCAGTATCAATCGTATCATCATTTTCTAAAATATTTGAAAAACTGGTTCATAATAGAATGGTATCATTCATCTCAAAATACAATATTCTTTCAGAGGTCCAAAACGGATTTAGAAACAACAGATCTACTATAACAGCCATGGACAGTTTAATAAATAAAATTCAAGAAGCTATTGATAAAAAATTCGACTTAACGAAAGCATATAATGTTTTAGATCATGAAATACTACTCAGGAAATTAAAAAATATGGTTTTAGTGGTATTATGAATAATTGGGTTAAATCCTATTTAAGCGATAGAAAACAGATTGTAGAACTTCAGTTTGAAAATAAAGGAAAATTAAATACAGTTCAGTCCAAAGTGAGAGAAGTTAGGCAAGGAGTTCCACAAGGATCAGTCCTGGGCCCCTTGTTATTTTTGTTGTATATAAATGATTTGCGAATTGCCATTAATTTCACAGATGTTATTTTATTTGCAGATGACACTAACATCCTAATAAAAGGAGACAATCAAGAAAGCGTACAGACCAAACTCAATGATACCCTATGTAAACTGCACACATGGTTTCAGACGAATGAACTAATTATAAATAAGGATTGGACTATTGCCATTTCATTCCGTACTTGCCAAAATAGAAATGTGGTCAAACCTCCAATAGTATTTGATAAAACAGCCAGTAGTTACAATAATGAATCAAAATTTTTGGGATTACATATGAAAACATGAAATGGACCACACATATTCAACATTTAATAAATAAACTGAGTTCCATTTGTTATTTGCTTAAACATTTGAAAAGCTTAATAAATTTAGCAGCATTGAGAGATATATATTATGGTTACTTTCACAGTCAGTTACAATATGACATAGTGTTCTGGGGGGAAAAGGCAGATAGTCTTTAAACTTCAAAAAAGAGCTATAAGGATACTAAGTGGGGTGGATAACAGAACATCTTGCAGGCCATTATTAAAAAAACCATCAAATATTACCTCTAGCATGTATGTATATTTTGGAATTAGTGATCCATGTAAAACAAAATAAACTACAAATACAAAATTACAAAAATTCAGATATTCACAAATACAATACACGTCAGAAAGATGACTTTCACATTCAAAGTTTTAGAACGGAAATCTTCAGGTCTTGTGCTATCAATAAAGGTATAAGATTATACAACAGCCTACCAGAAAATATTAAACAAATGAAGAGCCTCATACATTTTAAAAAGGGAGTAAAACTCTTTTTACTGCAACATTCATTTTATTCTGTAAATGAGTTTTTAAATGTTATTAGTTTTAAGTGATTGTAAATAATGACAGTAGCCATTAATGTAATTTCTATACTATGACGTGTCTGATATCAGTGTATGATCGAAAGGACAAAATAAATTGAATTGAATTAAATCATGAAGTAGAGTAAACTTCACATTTGTGAACAATTACTTCTATATAGCATTTCTCTGTGGTCTTTATATAGTTTATATTTATTTGCTTTTTCTACTTTAGAATTTTGTTGAATCCTGTATCTGTTACAGTTTTTAGTCTTATGTAACTTTTTATATTTATTCTTGTATCTTGAACTGACGTGTCCTATAACATATGTATTATGTTCCAAAGGATGAAATAAATACAATTTACAATATACATAAAATACTGCAGATCACATTGTCTTGTAAGTGCTGTTTCCTTGTGTGCTTGCAAATTATTTTTAATGTTTACCATTTTAAAATAGCCTGGGTTTTTCTCAAGTATGGTTTTCATTTTGTTTTTTATTTTATCCATGACAGGTCCAGCAGCTGCTGAGTATCTATTGAGCTAGTTCTTCTATGAGCCCTATGGCATGATGCATTTTATTACCTCTGTTTTGTAGCTGAATAATGGTTTTGGACAGGTCTGAAAAACTGTTTCTGATGAAGAACATATCTTCATGTAATTTGCTTGAAATGAGGGACTGAGCAGCTCGTACAGCAGAACTGCTTGTTATCTAACACACTAAGAATTATAATAACAATGTCGTAATGATCCGCATAATACATAGCGGCATTTAGCCAGGTGCCGAAGCGAGAAATGGCACCACATTTACGTTAGGTGCCATTTCTTTATATTTACGTTTTCTGCTAGGAGCTTTCAAAAATATCTTTTTTTACATTTGCAATGAAACGGTCTACATCACTAACTTCTGCGAACTTCTTCGGCTACACGATCTTACACAAGTCCTGAAAAAATCGGACTGAGATGGTGAAGTTACACTTGGCCCTCATTGTTCCTCGACCTCTGTTCTTACTAGAATCCTTGCTTGATGTTTCTTAGTGTTACAGTGCTGTCTCAGCCATTTGGGTTTAGTGCCCTTTATTTCTACATAGCATACCTTGCTTTGGATATTTTCTCCCTTCTGTGTGAAAAGATCACCTCTTGCTAACTCTTCATCCATCGTGCATTTATGTGCTTCTGACATTTATGTTCTTCACTCTCAGCAAACAAATCACTGTCTCTGAACACCGCCACTCTGCCGCTAATGGCAAGGCATACATGTTTGTACGGCCCTGAGATTTGACACATGACATTGTAGGATGTATTACGTCGCGTAACATTTAACCGTGTTCTCCCATGGGGTCCTAAAAGTCCTAACTCTGGTAATAAGTTACTGTAATTAACAATATATCAGCTTAAATATTAAAAGCAGAAGCATTATTAACAGTGAAGTATTCTTCATATTTGAGTTTGATTTATGAGTCACTATGTTTACACTCAAACTTCACTTGTTGTATAATTGAAACGTTTTCAAGATCATTCGATCTCATCCTCAACGGTTTGGTGACTAAACGAACCTTCCTCTTCTTCCACTACTACGGAGCTCCGATCACTCTGCCATCTGGTGGAGTTTGATTTATGAGTCACTATGTTTACACTCAAACTTCACTTGTTGTATAATTGAAACGTTTTCAAGATCATTCGATCTCATCCTCAACGGTTTGGTGACTAAATGAACCTTCCTCTTCTTCCACTACTACGGAGCTCCGATCACTCTGCCATCTGGTGGAGTTTGATTTATGACTCACTATGTTTACACTCAAACTTCACTTGTTGTATAATTGAAACGTTTTCAAGATCATTCGATCTCATCCTCAACGGTTTGGTGACTAAATGAACCTTCCTCTTCTTCCACTACTACGGAGCTCCGATCACTCTGCCATCTGGTGGAGTTTGATTTATGAGTCACTATGTTTACACTCAAACTTCACTTGTTGTATAATTGAAACGTTTTCAAGATCATTCGATCTCATCCTCAGCTGTTTGGTGACTAAATGAACCTTCCTCTTCTTCCACTACTACGGAGCTCCGATCACTCTGCCATCTGGTGTTAGGGACACTAAGTTTAAATACTTCATTTAATGCCGGGATTTCAAAATTTACTTTATCACGGTTTTTGTTTATGAATATTTTTCCCCAAATGTCCAATTCTATTGGTGTACTTAAAGATTTTAACAGCTTAATGTTGTGGTTTTCTGTCCAAAAATGGTGTGAAACTGCAGATTTTTCTGTTTGTTTCAACTTAATGTTCCTCTGGTGTTCTTTTTGCCTGGTTAACAACTTTCTCTTAATGTGTGTTTGGAGGAATTTAGTAACAGTGACGTCAAAATTAATATAAAAATTATTTGTGGTTGGTTTATTGACACTCGTCACTTACTTTTTCATATATTTATGAGAGACTAGTTTCAAAGGCCCTGGCCTCCATTTTCAATCTCTTTCCAACTGGCATCTGTTGTGGCATCTGGCATCTCTTGTTTCAAGAAGAAACAAGACAAGTCAGCAGTAGCATTTCATTTTTGGAATGAAAACCATGACATTGATCCAAATCCAAAATTATTAAAAGGAGTGATAAACCAAAATAGATTGACAACATGGGAGAACATATTCATCTGGAAAAATAAGGATTGCGTAATGAACTTTGAAATCCCGCCAGTAGATAATTTGACAAAAAAGTTCATAGTTCCACCACCAGAGAGAGCAGACAACAACAGATGCCAGTTGGAAAGAGATTGAAAATGGAGGCCAGGGCCTTTGAAACTAGTCTCTCATAAATATATGAAAAAGTAAGTGACGAATGTCAATAAACCAACCACAAATAATTTTTATATTAACTTTCTCTTAGTTTTTCCTATGTAGCTTTTTTCGCAGGTTTCGCAATTAATCTGATAAATTCTTGATTTCAAATTGTTGGGGATTGTATTTTTCAGTGGTTTATTTAGCAGGTTCCTCAGGCTGAATTTGTTTTGGGGTGCTAGTTTTAAGTTTAGTCTTTTGAAGATTCGTTCAAATTTTCTAAAAGCCCATGGATGGTAGGTAAGTTTTCTATATCGCCAATTTGTGTTTTAAGTGGTGTGAGAGTGGTATTTTTGGATATTATCTTCAGTTTTTCTTTTCTCTTCATCATGTTCCTTATGATGGCTGGGTTGAATCCATTTAATACCGCTATGTGTTGTTCTTTCAAAAATTCCTCATTACTCAGTGGGGTGTTGTACAGCCGGTGAATTGGACTCCTAAAGGCAGCTAGTTGATGTGAAACTGGGTTGTATTCATTTTTCTTTATGTAATTATCTATGTGTGTGGGCTTCCTGTATATTCCAAAATCTACACCATGACGATTTCTAGTTATCTTGAGAAGGAAGAAGAGGAAGGTTCATTTAGTCACCAAACAGCTAAGGATAAGATCGAATGATCTTGAAAACGTTTCAGTTATACAACAACAAGTAAGTGAAGTTTGAGTGTAAACATAGTGACTCATAAATCAAACTCACATATGAAGAATACTTCACTGTTAATAATGCTTCTGCTTTTAATATTTATAAACATACATATCGGTAGATTCACTCAAAGCTCCAAATCTAAAGTTCCTATACGAATGAAATATCTTAAAATTAAGGAAATATTAACGAGATAAATACCCTCTATTAACACTGCTGAAAAGAAAACTAAATTGATTAATGAAAAGGCTAGATTATGCTAATTGAATAAAACAACAAAGCTATGGCATCGTTTTGCTGAGCGTCGAAATATCCTTCTGCTTGTGTCTAAGACCAAATGAGAAGTGAACAAAATTGCGATATCAAAACCAAAATCCATTATTAAAATGTTTATCGCCATGGTGACCGGTCAGGTTGCTAGGGTGATAAAACATCTTCTCTCAAAAACAAAAGAGTGAAACGCAAAATATCGACACATCCTAACTCTATAATAAATTGAAAACAACCAAATATACAAAAGGTTTAAAAATGAACAAAAATATGATAAAAATATGCGCAGCTGGTTCCCACAATATCTACGTTAACCCAGCTGAGCTTTTAACGAAGCATTCATGCCACACTCATTCACAATATTTAAATGCTCATTCATACAATGTTTAAAGTTTACATGAACGTAATATAGAATAAAAAGAAGTATTTCAGAAAGTGGAGTGCCATTGTTACTAAAATTTGGCAAGTCTTCATAAAAAACTTGTAAGTGGAGAAAAGTATATACAAGGTTGACTCACTTGCCTAATTTTAGTTTACATGAACGTATTTACAATATTTTGGGTAACTCATCTGGTGTAGCAATAAATACATGTTAGTTTGTTTGTCTTGATCTCTTGACTCACAATGTTCGTTTCATTTAAGTATGCTATTAGATATCAGATTATTGGGTTGAAAACAAATCCGGTTCATGAATTTCTGCTATCCTGAAATCACCGTATGGTAGAGCAAAATACTTTATTGTGCACCCATCACTCAAATATCTGAAACATATTGGGTGTAGACATTAACTACATATAATAACGTTTCATCTCATATATAAATAAATGTGAGGGATTCAATATATTTTACATAACCTTGTATTTAAATTGTATATAGCTGTGACAAAATTGTCGTAAATTCAAGATGGAGAGTCAGGAGATTTGTTAGCTACTGAAAAAGACCGCGGAATGGCGCTACTGCTGCTACCATCTGGTTTCTGTATTCACATGATGATTTAAAGGTTAAGTTACCCTTTCTTAACAATAAAAATAATAAAATAGTAATAAAATTTTTGGAGTAATGGTTTAAAATACAATAAACAGGAAAAGTATTTATAATAAAGGAATAAAGTTGAGAAATAATTGTAGATTATAACACAATAAGTTTGGTAAATCTAAGTCGAAAATTGGGTAGTACTTATATGGGCCTGGAAATATCGTTACACCGTTAAAGACAGTCTATCTAGTATTGAACAATTTGAATAAATTGTATTACAATACCTTTAATTATGCTTTCATTAATCCAAATAGATTTGTACAACTAATTCAGTGGCAAATTGTGTGGACGTTTTTCTGTGAGGACTGTATACTTCTTTACTAACGAGTACGTTATCTGAGTAGCATATGAAGCTCATGTAACAATTTGCTTAATGAGTATCTTTAGCTTCTAGTGAAGGCTGCGCTGTCCACAACAATGACGGTGAAGAACAAGATGATGGTGAAGATGATAGTGGTAAAGATAACTTGGAGGCGGAAGAAAATATTGTGAATGTTAATGAAGTGATAACTCATTTAAACAATGTGATTCTTTGGATGGAGACACAAATTGAATCAAACAACATTCATCTTAATCGGAAAAACTATTTGTAGTCGGTGTATTGATACTTTGTCACTTATGTTTTTATATTATCGAAGGATTTGTTTCGGAAGCCATTGCCTCTATTTTCAACCTCTCTCCAACTAGCGTCTGTTGTCATCTGCTCTCCTCTCTGTGGCTGTGGGACTATGAACTACTTTGTCAAATTATCTACTGGTGGATTTCAAAGTGTCAATAAACCGACCGCAAATAGTTTTTCCGATTAATTTTTCACGTCACTGTTACTAAATTCCTCCAATCATGCAGAACATTCATCTTCTCCATCTTATCGCAAAACTTACTGATTTTTTTAAAACAAGGAAAAATTTGGTTAGTGAAAAATATATAAATCAAGATCAGTTATGCGTTGGAATACATCTCCCAACATAACTGGTGAATAATTTTAAAAGTATTGTAATTACATTGTATATGAGAGTTTAATACTGTAATTTATTATGTACTTATTTCCTCCTCCAACTGGCGGGATTCACTAGTGCTACATCTCTATATACTGCGGTAAGGTCATAACATAGGGGTAAAGGATGTCTCCCAAGAAATGCATAATTTTGGGCTTCTACTGTACTTTCAGTGAATTATGTACTGAAAGTTTTTTATTTTGATCTACAAGAAGTAGATAGAAAAATAAGCTTTTGTAAGAATATCTTGTAATAGATGGAATAAAAAAGTCATGTGAATTAAACATATCAAATTTTTTAAAATTTGTTTTTCAGTGATCCATATGTCAGGATAGACTTGAGTACAATAAATGGGGATGAAACAGTTGATTCAGTGCTAACCAAGACGAAGAAAAAGGTGAGCAAAACTTTGTCACAATTTCATAAATTTATTTTAAGAGTTTTAGCTATAAGTGTGCAACAAATGACCAGCACTATTATTTTGATTTTTTTGTGCTTTGTGAATAAGAAGAGTATTCTAAAGTTGTTTGTTCTGAATTCGCTGTGTGTGGTATGCAGTGAGAAGTGCTGTCCTCTGATGTGGTAAAAGGAATATTATGAAGGCTGTGAAAGAGTAGAACCAAACTGAAAAATTCAATGCCAAAGCTGGGATTTGAACCACAGATCTTCTGGTCTCCGTCCAGCCACTCTAAACCATTGAGCTTCTATGGCCAACTCTCTCTCTCTCTCTCTCTCTCTCTCTCTCTCTCTCTCTCTCTCTCTCTCTCTCTCTCTCTCTCTCTCTCTCTACTGGCTCGACAGCCCTTGGTGGGCTTTGGCCTCCTGCATGATCCTCCTCCACACATCTCTATCTTCCACTTTACTTTTCCAGCCTCTGATTCCGATTGTTCTTAGGTCTTCCATTACATCATCAAACCACCTTGTTCTCGGTCTTCCTTTTTTTCTTCTATTATACAATCTTCCTTTGAATATTGTTTTTGGCATTCTATCTTCCGTCATTCTCTCCATATGCTCTAGCCATCTTATCCTTTGTACTTTTATAAATTTCACAATATCTTGCTTATTTATTAATTCTTCTATATCATGATTATATCTTATTCTCCATTGGTCTCTATCTTTTACAGGTCCAAAGTTTCGTCTTAATATTTTCCTTTCAAATCTTCGAAGTATTTCTTCATCTGCATTGTTTAGGGTCCAAGTTTCAGCAGCGTATGTTACTATTGGTCTTATCAGGGTTTTATAAATCTTGTATTTTGTCCCTCTACTAATAAACCTATTTTTTAATAGTGATAAATTTGCATAATAGGCTGCGTTTCCACTTTGGATTCTTTCTTTTATGCACTCTTTTAAATTATTATCATTGTTTACAAGTGCTCCTAAATATCTAAATTTGGATACCCCTTCAAATGTTTTGTCTCTGACTACTAGATTTGAAATTATTCTTTTGCTTTTATCTGCTGTCATTTTCATGTATTTAGTTTTTTTCTCGTTTACTTCTATTTGACTGTACTTAAAGAATATTGTACCTTTATAATCAATTTTTTCTATTGCTCTGTGCAGTGCTAGGTTGAATAGAGTTGCAGGCAGTCCATCACCTTTGTTTTACTCCTGCATTATAATCAAAATCTGTACTCATTTTATTCATTACTTTCACTTTGGCTTTTGTATCTTCCATTGTCATTTTTACTAGCCTTATTATTTTTGGTTGCATTTTAAAACATTGCAGAGTTGTATAGAGGGCTCCTCTATCAATTGAATCAAATTCATGCTTGAAGTCAATAAACAGGAAGTGTAAGTCTATACCATGTTCGTAGAGTTTTTCCATTATTTGTCTTATTACAAATATCTGATCTATTGTGCTCTTGTCACTTCTAAATCCACATTGGTGCTCACCTAATACACTTTCCATATGCTTTTTAGCTTTATCATTTAAAATACTTGAAAATATTTTATATACTACATTGAGTAATGTAATTCCCCTATAATTATGACATTGATATTTATTACCCTTTTTGTATATTGGGCATATTACGCCTGTCTTCCAACTTTCAGGCATCTATTCTTTCCTCCATATTTCTATTATTAACTTATGTAATGCTTTGATAATTCCATTTCCACCATATTTAATTAGCTCAGCAATTATGTCATCTTCTCCTGGTGCTTTATTATTCTTCAAGTTCTGTATTGCTATTCTAACATCCCAAATATCCAGCTTTTCTTCTTCCTCTTCTATTCTGTCATTTCCATTCCCTCCTTGTTCCAGATTATTTATTGTTTGCTCCTTATATAACAATTCTTTGTAGTATTCGGCCCATCTTTGCAATATATCCTTATCTTCTCCAAGAATATTACCTTCTTTACTTAAACATTCTCTCATTCTATACAGTTTCCCTTGTTTCATTTGTTTTAATGCTGTATAGAATTTCCTAATCTCACTCGGCTGGTGCAATATTTCTATTTCTTGGATTCACATTTTCCAATATTCTCGTTTCTTCTTCTTCTTTGGCAATATTCTTCATACTTACTTCTAGTTTCTTTCTGAAGTATTTTTTTCCTAGCCATATTCTTTATTTCTAATCCTTGCTCACACTTTTTATCATACCATTCTATATTTCTTCCCATTTTCTTTTCACCTATACTAAACTTTGCTACTTCTTTTACTGTGTCTTTAATTATCTCCCATTGTTTTTGAAACTTTTTTATTTCCTTTTTATCTTCCAGTTTTTCGCTATCCCATCGTATCTGTGTGTTTTCTTGAACTCTATCCATTTTCTTTATTCTTATTCTCATTCTCACTTTAACCAAAAAGTGTACCGAATCACAATTTGGACCTCTGTAACTTCTTACATCTATAATTGATGATGAGTGTCTTGCTCTGATTAAAACATGATCAATTTGATTTACTATATTTGAACCTGGCATTTTCCATGTTCCTTTATGTATATACTTATGAGGGAAGCAGGTGCTTTTAATAATCATATTATTTCTAACTGCAAATTGTCCAAGTAAACTACCATTTTCATTACTTATTTGATGTAATGTATGTTTCCCTGCCACTCCATTTAAATGGTCTTCTTTTCCCACTTGTGCATTAAAATCTCCCATTACCACCAATGTGTCATAAGTTTCTACTAAGTTACATGTATTTTCTAGGTTTTTATAGAACTCTTCCTTTTCAATCTCTTCCTTCTCTTCTGTAGGTAGGTGCATATATGGATATTATAGTTATATTTCTAAATTTACCTTTAAGGCGTATTTTACAAATTCATTCATTAATTGGCTTAAATTCTATTATACTCTTTTTGATTTCCTTTGTAATAATGAATCCTGTACCATTAAGTCCAGATTTTTTTGATCCACTATATAATACTGTATATTCTTTCTTATCTATTCTACCTTCCCCTGCCCATCTTATTTTTTGAAGGGCTACCACATCTAATTTATATTTTAATATTTCATTTGCTATAAAATTATTTGTGGTTGGTTTATTGACACTCGTCACTTACTTTTTCATATATTTATGAGAGACTAGTTTCAAAGGCCCTGGCCTCCATTTTCAATCTCTTCCCAACTGGCATCTGTTGTTATCTGCTCTCTCTGGTGGTGGAACTAGGAACTTTTTTGTCAAATTATCTGCTGGCGGGATTTCAAAGTTCATTACGTGATCCTTATTTTTCCAGATGAATATGTTCTCCCATGTTGTCAATCTATTTTGGTTTATCACTCCTTTTAATAATTTTGGATTTGGATCAATGTCATGGTTTTCATTCCAAAAATGAAATGCTACTGCTGACTTGTCTTCTTGTTTCAATCTGATGTTTCTAAAGTGTTCTTTGACTCTGGTTTTTAAATTTCTTTTTGTTTGACCTATGTAGCATTTTTCACAATTCTTGCAATTTATTTGGTATATTCCAGATTTGTTACCTGAAGGAATTTCATCTTTTGTTTTTGAATTTAGTAATTTTAAAATTGAGTATCTATTAGTAGGTGCCAAGATGATATTTTGTTCCTTGAATATCTTTTTAAATTTATTAAATGTTTTTGGATGATATGTGAATGAACTGAATATGCTGTTGCTTTCTTTTTCTTTAATAAATGTGGTTGCTTCCTTAATGGTTTTCTTTAGTTTAGGTTTTCTAATTTTCTTCAACACCAAACTTTTGTTGTATCCGTTTTCTTCGCTATGTGTATTATTGCTTTTTGTTCCTTGAAATATTCTTCTTTTTCCATGGGTATGTTGACTAATCTGTGTGTAAGGCTGTTTATTATTGCATGTTTATGTGTAATTGGGTTGTGGCTATTATTTTTTATATAATTTTCCAAAATTATTAATTATTAATTATTATTTAATTATTATTAAAGCTTGATCCAGTGTTGTGGGTAATTCTGGGGTTGCTGCTGCCATCTGTTGATTTAGTGATGAACTTAAATCACAAAAAGCAATGAAAAACTAGAATATGGTATTCATAGAAGAGCAACACACACAGATAATTACATCAAAGCAAATAGTTTCAACCCAATTCCACACAAACATGCAACCATCAACAGTCGTACACACAGATTAGTAAATCTACCCCTCAGCCAGCAAGAATATCAAAACGAATACCATCAAATCTTAAAAACTGCAATTAAAAATGGATATGGAAAAAACCTTGTAGATAAAAAACTAAAATCATTCAAACTTCAAAAGAGATTAAAACAGATCACAGCTCTCACACCAATAAAACAAGAAATTAGATTTGCTAAATTTACTTACCACCCCTGGGACACAGAAAAGTTGCAAAAAATATTCAAGAAATACAATATAACATTGGCACCAAGAAACAATTACAACATTAAAAACCTACTTCACGGTAATAATACTAATAAGATAAAACCGGAGGAAAAGTCAGGCATTTACAAGATTAAGTGTAAAGACTGTGAAAAAATTTACATAGGGAGGACAAAAAGAAACATAGGCACCAGAAAGAAAGAAAGAAAGAAAGAAAGAAAGAACACTTCAGGCACTTAAGATACAAAAATATTGATAAGTCCGCAATAGCAGCTCATTTCTGGTCTGAAAATCATGAAATTGAAGATAGCACAGAATTACTAAAATACGTACAAAAACATAGTGAACTCGTCATATGGGAGAGGATATACATAGAAAAACATAAAAACCAACTAATGAACTTTGAAATCCCGCCAGAAGAGAATCCCACATTTAAGTTCATCACTAAATCAACAGATGGCAGCAGCAACCCCAGAATTACCCACACCACTGGATCAAGCTTTAGTCGCATAAGAGCCGAATATGCAAACGATGATTTGCGAAACATGTCCTCAAAATAGGTACGAAAGTGAAGCAGATGTGTAATAAATACGACTCATCTAAAAATTAATAATTGAAGTCTGTTGCTGTAATGTTAAGATGTCCATGGTTAGAAACTGTATGTACTTATTAGCTTCCAATATCTTTGTGGATAAAATATAATCTGCGATTTTCTTGTAGCAGCTATAATAGCAAACCTGTTTGTGGTCAGGAATAGGTAATGGTGGTGTAGGGGGATAGTGTGATATTGTTCTTTCAAACAAACATGTGTAGCGAACCGTATTTTGTGCCAGTTTGTAATAATAATAGTAATAAGTGAGCAAGAAATACTGACATGCAGTGAGATTCTGAATGCAAAAAAGATAATTCCTTGTATTTAAGGAAACAGCTACATTACATTTAAATACTAAAATGTCTGAAATTATAATCAGCATTAATGAATCTTTTAATGAGATCTATCAGCACGGATAGCATTGCATTTGTTTACTTTTGGCTAGCAAAGGAACTACACGAGCTGCCTTACTGTGTATGATAACAGCGTCACCATTCCATGCGCACTGCTCAATGTTGCAAGCAATACTTCAACCATTAAAAATTAAAAGTATAGAGCAGGAGAAGAAAGAAGATCTTAAATGGTAATTCCATTTTTGAAGAACGGAAACAGACTTCTAATGGATTAATCGATTTGAGTAGTTAATAGGCTAGCTACCAAGAGTCCCAAAAACATCAAAACTGGCTGCTCTTTTTTTTTTTGCCCGTCTTTGCCCTCGACGCTCGTTGCCATCTGCCATTATAGAAACAACTGCTTTTAAAGGCTTAACATTCCCATGTTACTAAAGGAGTAAGGGTTTTTTAAGGAGTATGAGTCAGTTGAAGAATTTAATGTCAGGACGACATGTTGGCCATGGTAGCTCAATGGGTAAGAGCGAGTGGCCGGAAACCAGGAGATCCGTGGTTCAAATCCCGGCCATGGCATTGAAGTTTTCAAGTTGACTCTATTCATTGAAAACCTTAGCCTTTGTACAGCTAGTGTGAAGAAATGATTAATTTCCATCAATTAACTTAAATACACACCATTTAAAGAAAACTGCAATTATTCTTGTAATATTTTGGTTCAAAAAGTAAATATTCTGATTTATATGCCATACTTTATTGAGTATTTATTAGTATATGAAATTTTTCCTTCATTCTTATCAGTTTTAATGTGTGTGTGTTTTTTTTTTGTTTTTTTTTTTTTCAGACCCTAAATCCACAGTGGAATGAAGAATTTATATTTCGTGTAAGTACTGCAACAAAAGCATTTTCTTTACTTTCTAAAACTGATTGTACCCTTATCATTTCATTCACTTTCAAAGTACAAAATATAAATGGAAATATAAATAATTCACTTGAACTGCATTCATAAAATTAAGGCATTTTGTTTTGGTCCTTAGTTTCATTTAAAGATTGAGTACTTCTAGTTTGTGATAAGTTGTCTTTTTAAACTGTTCTCAGCTTTAAAAACCTATACAACATTTTGGCTCAAAATCTTTTCTGTCATCCGGTTATAATTACTCAAGCAAGAACTTGTAAGTGGTTGTAGCCTGGCCCATAAACGTTCAGTTACTTTGTAATTAATAGAAGTAAATAAAAGAAATATTCAAGAACACAAAAGCATTTAAATATGATAATTAAAGAAATTATAAATTTGTTCACATACTTCACTTACATTTGGAAATTACAACATTAACATTTAAGTAATTGGTTAAATAATACCAATATTAATAACAAAGTCGCTCCTCTATGTATACTTTTTATTATACATGGGTCATTAACTAATTACTGCCACATTTGAATTAATAAGAAAGAAAACATTCATCTCCAACATGAATAACCTGCCTCTACACTTCAGAGAAGATGCCATATACTATCCATAGTATCTTATAGTAATCTTTGAACCAATTGCTTTCCTGCTCTTATAATTGCCTGTCTGGTTTTAAAGCTAACTCTGATATGTGGTAATTTCATTTTTGGGAAAGAGTCAAAATCACATGGACTCATACATGGGGAGTATGGAGGTTGCTTCAGAATTTTGCAGTTCCATCTGTAAAATAAATTTGCAGCTTATGAGATTGGTCATCATCACGTAGCACAATATAATGAAATTTCAGGAGATCTGAATGATTACAATGTACAGCAGATGAAGTAATCTTAACATGCACTATTCACACAATTTCCTGTAGGAACTGAGTGACAAGGACATATGCACGAAGGAGTACCAGGAGCCGAAGCTTTTTTTTTTTTCCATTTTTTTTTTATTTATTTTTTTTTCTAACTACTATAGATGGAAGGTGAGAGTGGGGAGGGCAGTGGAGTGGTTTGTCGGGATCCCGCTGAAAGCACTCCCGTTAGTGAAGGTGAAACATAAAGTGCTGGCCGTCTATAACGGCGAGCGGGTGATGAATGGTTGCCAGGCGTCGAACATGGCCAAGAGGCCCTGAACGAGGCGCGTGGGCAGTAAAGGCGATAATGAAGGAAGGTAGTTAAGGGGGAAAGTGGTAGTCTTTATTAAGTTTTAATAGTGTAATTTCGTGGGAGGGCATAATCTCCGGTAGTTAATTCCGGGAGGGTAGTTGTTGAGGCCATCAGGTGTGCTGTTGCGATCGTGGTGGTCTCCAGATGTTGGGGTAATAAGCTTTCATTCTCTGGGCGTTCTGTGCGTCGTGGTCGGCGATTATTTGCTCTGCGGTCTTGAGGTCCTGTAGTCTGGCGTGGAGGCTGCTGTCCATTTCTGCTAGTTTCAAGAGGAGCTGGTCCAGTCTGTTGGTGGTGTTAGAAGATTCCGTCAGTTGGAAGGGTAGTGTGTTTGTGAGGTGTGCCTCCACCCGGTGAATCTTTCGTTGTATTGATGCGAGGATCTCTTTTTGATCTGTGGCTAGTTGTTCAGTTTGTTGGAGCTGGGTGCTGATGGCCGTCTTTGTGTCATGTAGTTTGTTAAGTGCGCTGGGGAGTTGGTCCAGTGGAGTGAGTCGGTCAGTCAGTTGTCCGTGTGTAGTGGTCAGTGTGTCGATGAGGGCGGCATGGTTGGTCTCCTGTTGTTGGGCAGCGGCGGTGGCGGATTCCTCCAGTTTGCCCAGTCGCTGGCTGAGGCTAAGGACATCTGAGCGGAGGTCCTGAGCCTCGTCCGCTGGAGTCCGGTGATTGCTGGTGGCGATTGATGTGATGAGTTCCTCAAGGGCGTGGAGTCTGGTGGTGATAAGTTGCAGGTCCTCCCGGAAGCAGCCAAGTGCTTGCTGCCATTCCATAGATCCGCTGGTGGCAGTGCTCCGGGGTGTCGGTCTTATTTGGTTTCCGCGAGGATAAGCAGGGCACTGCGCCTGCCCTGTGAAATGGCCAAGGCCGTCACAAGTGGCGCAGTACCTGCGGCGTCGGCGGAGATCGTGGGCCCTGCAGGTTGCAGTTTGAGTGGGTGAGCTGTCCCAAGATGGGCAGACCTGAGGCCAAGGCGGCGTCGCGGTCCTGAGGATCTGTAAACTGCAGGCGCACGCAGGTGGTTGGACCTCATCTCGACGAGATCCGTGAGGCGCTGGTGGCCATGGGCCACTTCTGCGTCGCTGCGGTAAGGAGATACCTTGCAGGGAGATCCAGGGGTACTCCGACGACTACTGCGCAGTGTGTAGCTTTGGGTCCTGTCGGCGGCTGAGTGGAGGTCGCAGCGTTTGGGGATCGGCTGGTCTGTGGTGTCGGTGAAGCTGCTTGCGTGTCTGCTAAGTAAAGCTGTGCAGCTTCCGGCGATGCTGAGGTGGTGGCTGGCCGTGTTGCGCTGGGGGGCCCAGCTGCCTTGTTCGGCGGCGGTTGACTGGGCTCTTGGCGGGCGTACGGCGTGGTGGGAGATTCAGGCCGAGTGGCCCAGACCTTTCCCGTGTGTTCCGCGGGAGGCTCCCTCTCTACTGCCGTCACCGACAGCGAGGCGGGAGACGGCGCTCGACTGCTGGCTGGCGAGAGCTGCGATGAAGGCAGCTGCGTGCTGTTGCTTCCTGCAGTCAGGTGGTGCGGCGAATGGCCGGTCGGCGGGCTGGCATCCGGCGTGGCGGGGGAAGCGGGACTGGCTGCCCAGAACTTCCCCTGCGGTGCGGCGAGGGGCTCCCTCTCGACTGCCGGCAGTGGCAGCGAGGCGGGAGACGGCGGAGAGCAGGCTGGCGAGAGCTGCGGTGTAGGCTTCGGTGCCTGGCTCTGCTTCCTGGATGATGATGCCTTCTTTCCCATGATGTGTTTCTCCCCGGAGTCTTCGGCGTGGTGCTGCGTGATTCTTCCTCCTCGGAGTCTACGGCGAGAGTCGCCGAAGCTCCTTCACTCAGGGAGACCTGATCTGATTCTCCATGGGTTTTCTAGTAGGGCATTACCTATTAATTTTAAATATCCTTATTCTAGTATGGAAATGAATGTTATTTATATGCATCAACCCTTATGAGATGACCATCAGACAATTTTGGAAGGCTGCTAGTGATCTAGCATACTAGCTATCAAGGCTAGCACTGGAGATTCCTGGCACATCTTTCAAGCCTGCCTGGACAGCAGTGCCAGCCAATACTCATAGGTAATGTCAACCACTACGTGATGAAGACAAATCCAGTCTAAGCAGTGCATTCACTGCATATCATCTCTTGCCTACTGCAGTCTGCTAGCTCCACATTTTTTATATTACATGCACATGTTTTCTTGAGTGCTGGTTTTACGATGTGCGGACAGAGGGGAAGAAGAGAGAGAGCTAACATGCTCTTGTTTCTGCAGTGTGGTCAGCCAAGGAAAACATAATTCAGCAAAATAGCATGTAAGACAAGCAAAGATACTTGCCATAAGTGTGAGATCTGTGGACAAACAGTAATTGAACTCAATACAATAAGCTGTATGTTTAATACTATCTTTTATAAAACACATAAAAGTAGAAAGATATTATGACAGCTATAAATACTCATTCACTTTGTGATTACACGATTTCTGAGTTCAGTGCATTACGTTCATCACTGGTGCCCTCTGATGTGTTGATGATAATTTCATCAATTGCATTTTCTATTAGACCATCATTTCTCCAAAGTTGCATTTCCAGCTCTTGGACCTTCTTGCAGTATGCTTCCCAATCCATTGCGGTTACGGAAGAGAATGCTTCTATAGAAAGTTTCCGCAGATTTGTGGCTGACATCACCAGTAACATTATGTCCTCTGAAAACATTCTTTATTTTTGCTCACACCAGCTTAATTGCATCAAATCACAGTTATACAGAGGTAGACAAATAATAGTGAGTCGCTTTTTGAGAGCTATAACATCCACAACATACATCTTTCTTGCTCTTAGATTTGTTCTAAACTCGTTAGCTAATTAACCTCGAAATTGCTCAAAACGAAATATGGCACATGTGGACTCTGCACACAGAAACAAAGAGCATGTGTGAAAGCTTAACATATTAGCCACCACATGTCAGTGTATAGCACATTTCATGTTTCAAAGTTGTCACCTGTGTTTATGGAATTAGCTGAAACCTACCGAAGTAGGACTTGGGACCCGGACGCTCAAGAAATTGTGCGCGCATAGTAAACTTCTTCCCTATCTCTCCAGGCTGCAATATGCTTGCAGCTATGGTACTGTTAATCATTCTTGTCTCTTGCAATGTGAATTTTAATGAAGCATCTTTGTATTACTTAACATTAGGGCACCACAAATGAAAGTCGACAAATTTAACTTGTTACAAATATTGTATAAATGTGATTACTGTCCTCAAATGCACAAATAAACACATCAGATGCCATTCTTTCTCATTATCAGCCTATAACATTTACTACTGATAGATTCACATATAAACATTGTTGTCACTATTATTGAATGACATATATATATATAAAAAGCAAATTGTATCTTTCATAATGATCCTTGTCTCCTGTGATGAACAGACAAAGACAGTCTGAGCTTGTTACGGTTACTAAGTTGTTTCAGAAAGTAAGTGTTCTGACATAGTTTTGTAGTATTGCTAATTTAAGTTAGATGTGTTGGAGCATTTTAAACAAACAGTAGAAAATCAGATCTTTGATGCAAGCTAGATTTCAGAATATTGTAAACATCAAGTGATTCTATGAAATTTTAATGGAAAATTAATGTTGTGTATGTATTTTGCCACTTGCTGAGTAGCTCTTCAAATGCAAGGAGCCTCATACCCTCATGTTTTATGTGCTTGCTTCTTGACTACAGGTGAAGCCTGCAGAACATAAACTGGTGCTACAAGTTTTTGATGAGAACCGCCTAACACGGGATGACTTCTTGGGAATGGTGGAGGTTCCACTCATCAATTTGCCAAGGGAACAGGAAGGAAGAGTAATACCACCTAAGCAATATATTCTTCGTCCTCGAAGGTGACTAAATTTAAATTGGGAATTAATGGGTGGTGCAGGTCAGCAGATATTTAGAAGTGTGAAACATTAACTAATCAACTATTTTATCTAATAATCAGTTTTCTGTGCAAGGAAGGTCATTCATTGCAAAACCTGCCTTCCTAATTCTTTTATGATATCTGGTTTTCTCGCACTATTAAGAAATTCTATTTTCTTCCTCTGGTTTCTTCTGCTATGATTTTTCTTTCCATTCATCTTTCCTTCCAGTACATCTCTTAGGAAACAGCATCTAATTCATTGTTACAATCAATTTTGTTTCCTTTTCTTGTTCATTTTTACTATTGTTCTTCTTTTGCCCACTATTTCCAAAATACTTCTCATTTATGGAAATTTAATCTTCCATACTAGCATTGTGTAGGCTAAGATTTGGATAGATAGACTGAAAAATTCAATGCCATGGCCGGGATTTGAACCACGGGTCTCCCGGTCTCCATTCGGTTGCTCTTAACAATTGAGCTACCATCCCAGCATGACACTAAATTCTCCAATTGACTTGTATGTTTTCAGTAAAGCACGAGGTGTTCTAATATACAGTGGGATACACACCTTTTGTAGCAACTTACTATTGTAAGTTCGTGAATCCAGGCTTTATATTTAACACTATTAGGTTAATTTTTGGAAATTAATTTATTGTACCACACTAGCCGTGTGTAGGCTAAGATTTGGATAGAGCCAAATTGAATGCCATGGCCAGGATTTGAATTTTTCAGTCTTACTCCATCTAACCAAATACTTTTCATTGCTTATTTTGTCAGTGTGTTTCTTTATCACATCCGCGTTTAAAATATTTCCAGTAATTGCTCCTTCATAATGTCCAAGTGCCTAAAGTATGCACATCCAAAAAGCATCAGAACAATAATGGCAACCAACATTTATATGCCCGTCTCGGTAGCATAGATGGTAGCATGTCTGCCTCATGTTCAAGAGGTCCCAAGTTCGAATCTCGGTCAGGGTGAGTTACCTGGGTAAGGTTTTTTCCAGGGTTTTCCCTTATCCTGAAAGATGAATGTCAGATAGCTCTAAGCTCTATGGACCTCAGACTCATTTGAGCATCATTTCACCCATTTCATTCATCATCCGGTATGACTTAACGGAGGACATAAATTTACCAAAAAAAAAAAAAAAAGCACTCACGCACATGTATATAAAATTCTAAAAAATCAACATTTCCTACAAACATTTCTATCATAGAAATGTTAAGTAAACATTTAGCTGAGATAAAATGCAGCTTAATATTGTAAAACATTTAACCAAATTACATAAACAAATTAAAAATTTGTATCAGACCAAAGAAGTGGAGGTAAGCACAAGTAGTCATTATGTCATATTTAATGTAATAACTAGTCATTTATGTTTCATGTACTAAATTTCAAGAATTAGGCAAGTTAGAATCTTCAGTCTAATAATTTGACCTCTGTATATGAAATGGATTGTATCTCAATGTTCGTTAATGTTGGAAATTTATGTACAGTAATGTATAAACAATTTAAGCATATATCTGCCCATTTAGTGACACTATCTATACTTGTCGCCAAACTAGAATGTGATTGACAGTAAGCATATGGAAAAATGCTGTAAATAAATGGGAGGCAATGAGTACGTCATAACGGTTGTCATAGTAACCATTAGAAGGACCAATTAAGAGTCAAGATGTTTCCATGACAATGTTAGATGCTAAACCTTGGTTGCCAATATTCTAACACGAGCTTAGCATGACCTGCAGACGAGTGAGTTATGCAAACGCTGCAGTAAACACATTACCTTGGTTTTTGTTTCCCTTGTGATAATGTTGCAAAAACAGAATGCCTTCATGTATATGTTGCTGTTATTTTATATAAGGTTACAACAGTTAGAGATCCTGTACTTGCAAGTTCCTTTACATTTTGTGACAATTTGCCTTGATTTACGTCTGTGTGAGTTTGTGTATCTGTGCGTGTGTTATGGTCATTTGCAATTGTGTTTTAATGAATGTTTAATTATGTCTAAAAATAGTGACAAGCGAAAACCTGAACGTGCTCGGGAACCAAATAAAACTATATTTGGTAAAGGTATTTCAATTAAAGGACAGACACGGCAAATAATATGCTCTGTAAGAGAAATTGCAAGGGGAGCCTATTATTCCATTCTCTAAGGTGCTTGATAGGACTTCACGTACTGTAGGTATCAGTAAGAACACTGTGGTTAAAATTGCGAAAGAAAAGTATTTTAAAGAAGACAGTCAGGCATCGGGGTCTAAATTAGAAACTCTCGGAAAAGTATGTAGGCGGCATTTCCCCACTTCATTAAGCATCAAAATGTCACAGGTATGTCTCTTCTGTTACGATGGTCTTTACATTGATGTGTTCTTGCATATTCTAGCGTTTGCATGTACATCCACGACTTTTCTATTGTCTTTTTGTACAGTATTATAAATAATAATAATAATGATGATGATGATGATAATAATAATACTATTATAATAGATACCCATTACAGTTGCAACTGAATCACCTTTGCACGTGTAATCCTATCGTGCTCTCCATGTGGCAGCAATAAGCGGCAACGTTGCCTGTCTCTCCATACGAAATGTCAATCACTTTCCAGATTGGCGACCAGTATAGTTCACTTATGTTTTTATAAAATGGGACATCTTTAGAGAGCTCATTTGCTCCTGTCATCAACCTTATGCCATTTGCTAGACTGTGTGGTCCTCGTGTTGGAGATTGCTGTATTATTGTCGTCTTCAGCAAGAAATTTCTTGAAAAGACATTAGAGAACAACAATGCAACAATCTTTTTAACACAAGGACACTGCGCTCCAGCAGTCGGCATCAGTTCATGATGGGAGCAATTGAGGTCTCAAATTTTCATTTTACGAAAGTATAAGTGAGGTAGTGTCACTAAACCAACTCACGTATGTTATCTTTAAATATATTGAATATAATTTAAAATATTAATATTAAAACAATATCTACTTGCTTACACAAAGGTATAAATAGTAAAGTGTAGCATATTGTCATATAAAACCTTATAACTTAAAACTTTGCAATTCTTGATTCACAGTTTCTTACATGCATATAAATATTATTTCTGAGTGATAAGCTCCATAAATACTATCTTCAATATGTTATCTTATCAGAATTGAGATAACATTTGCGGTCATTCAGTTTTATTAATTTTTTCCTCTTGTGTGGCACCTATTGGTGAACTACCTTACTGTGATGCATAAGTATAAAATGTATTTTATTATTAATTCAGCATTGGTTATGTTTACTCTAACTCATTTTTGTTAAAAGTGTGACTACCTCACGTTCAAAACTTCTAGTTATTATATTTTACTATATGCTAACAGAATAAATGTGTTGAAGTGTTTCATTTTATCAATTGCAAATCTTACTGATGATTTTTATTAAAAACAATTATGATCTGTAAATTTGAAATATGCATGTTACATTTTCCATTTCAAGGGTAATTGGTGCATAGACTAAATTAAAAACAAACTCTAGCATTAAGAATTTTAGTACACATACTAAAGTGAAGGGAAAAAAAAAAAAAAAAAAAAAAAAAAAAAAAAAAAAAAAAAAAAAAAAAACCATTTGTAATGTGAATTCACTCTTTCTGAAAATGCAGGATTTATTTTTGTGATCCCTTTATGCAGTTTGAATTATTGCATTAGTCAGTGCCTAAAGATTTTATAGCAAGATCAGCGCATTTGATGCTCCAAAAATATTATCAAGAATGCTGTTAATACTTTGATGTGTTTGACAGAGCTCTTTGAATGGTGGCATTAATCGTAGTTGTGCAGTCAGAAAGCACCAGTGTCTGTTTTTCTCACATAGCTCTTTAGCATTTGAATTTGAAAGACTGCCACTCTCAGTACTTTTCTGCTGGACAATGTATGGTTTTAAATATTAAAAACAGAAGCATTATTAACAGTGAAGTATTCTTCATTTTTGAGTTTGATTTATGAGTCACTATGTTTACACTCAAACTTCACTTACTTGTTGTATAATTGAAATGCTTTCAAGATCATTCGATCTCATCCTCAGCTGATTGGTGACTAAATGAGCATTCCTCTTCTTCCACTACTACGGAGCTCTGATCACCCTGCCATCTGGTGTTGGGTGCACAAGTTTTAATACTTCATTTAATGCTGGGATTTCAAAATGTATAACTTTATCACAGTTTTTGGTTATGAATATTTTTTCCCAAATATCCAATTCTATGGGTGTACTTGAAGATTTTAACAGTTTAATGTTGTGGCCAATGTTGTGGTTTTCTGTCCAAAAATGGTGTGAAACTGCAGATTTTTAAGTTGAAACAAACAGAAAAATCTGCAGTTTCACACCATTTTTGGACAGAAAACCACAACATTGGCCACAACATTAAACTGTTAAAATCTTTAAGTACACCCATAGAATTGGATATTTGGGAAAAAATATTCATAACCAAAAACTGTGATAAAGTTATAAATTTTGAAATCCCGGCATTAAATGAAGTATTAAAACTTGTGCACCTAACACCAGATGGCAGAGTGATTGGAGCTCCGTAGTAGTGGAAGAAGAGGAATGTTCATTTAGTCACCAAACAGCTGAGGATGAGATCAAATGATCTTGAAAACATTTCAATTATACAACAACAAGTAAGTGAAGTTTGAGTGTAAACATAGTGACTCATAAATCAAACTCAAAAATGTACGCTTTGTCTTTATATGTGCCATATTATTGTGGTACATTGCAAACTTAAGCATCCTCCTTACTGAGGAGCAACTGTAGAAGAGTGAGTACAGTACGCGCAAGATTAGAGCACTGGATTTACGGTGTGGTGCAGGCAGAGGGGTAGAAGCAAGAGCTAATGCTCTTTTGTTTCTGCAGTGTGGTCAACCTTGAAAAACACAGTTCAGCAAAATAGCGTGTAAGATAAGTGAAGATATCGCAAGTAATGTTGCATCCTCTGAAAACATTCCTTAGTTTTGCCCACGCCAGCTCAATTGCATTCAGATCACAGTTATACGGAGGTGTCCCCTTTTGAGAGCCATAACATCCACAAATGTTCATACAAATATAAATCATTTTCAAGTAAAAGCTGATGTACATTACCACCACACTCGTAGCACGGATAAACTGGCAATTCGAGCGCAGCAAACGAGCTTTTATGAAGGGAGCCTTAACTACATAGTGATAATATTATATAATAAACTCCCAAATTCATTTAAACAAGTTGCATCATTAAAACACTTTAAGAATAAGGTAAAGAAATGTTTGCATGTACACTATTTTTATACGGTTAATGAATTTTTAGAACTATAACCATGTAAATGAGCACTGGGAGCATAGTACATTCACAAACCTGTAATATTTGTATTATGACATTTCTTGTAGTAAATTAGTCTATGCAAATATCACATGAAACCATAGAAAAGCTGCTTACTGTGTATATTGTATGTAATCAATTTGACTTTATGTATATACTGTATTTATACATTTTGACGTGTCCCATAACATGTATATGCTGCCAAGGACGAACTAAAATTCTAATTCTAACATACGATTGTTGTAATCTGGTTAGCTAATTAACCTCAAAATTAATCAAAATGAAATATGGCGAACATGATAAATCTTCACATATTAGCCACTAGGTGTCAGTGTATAGCGCATTTCAAATTTCAAAGTTTTCATCTATGTTTATGCAGTTAAACGAAACTTAACTGAATGAGGACTTGGAACCCGATCGCTCTTCTTATCGCGCACATATAGTACAGAAAATGTGAATGTGACTGGTTCCTACATTTTTTTACATTTCCATAATCCCTCCTTCCCTGTTTATTCTCTCTGAGAATGATAAAAAAAAAAAACAAGACAAAATGATGTGAGTAAATTATTCAGTTGTTTTAAGGTTGTGATACTATCATCTATTATGAGGTGATAGCAGAAGTTCTCAAAATGGCTCAGTAGATGTATTTACACTACAGCTGGATCTTATAGACTCCTGTCCCCGCACTTCTTCCAAGTATTGTTGTAATTGCAAATACGGAGGTAGAGCAAACCAAACATAGTATTAGAAATGGTAGATATATATTTAGTAGAACCAGGAATGACAATCATGAGTGGATGCATATTAGTTTGAGTAATAAAATACAATCCAAAATCACCCTTGCAGCACAGATAACACAAACTAACATTTTAGTATTAAGTATAACAATCTGAGGTGGAACAAACATATTGAAAAAAATTGCAAAGGAGGTAAACAGTGGGATATACATGAGACAAGATGGTGATGAGGATTGTGTAATACAAGTGTACTATGCATTCATACGTTCACATTTAAACTACAGGCTCATTTTATTGGGATCAGTAGAAAGGAAGTACATACCCTGTACATATATGAAACAATAATATACCTAAAACATAAAAATTCCACCACAGAAACAAATCAACAAATTCATGACCATAACACACGAAGAAAAAATATTTACCATACAGGCACATGCGTTACAACTATACAATATTGTCACCCAATTAACGGGAAGCCCAACCGACAGCTGAGAAGGGACCAGAGGCATCCGGGCCACACCCACCCATTAATCTCAGTCACTAACCTTCCCCTGCCGTCTGGAACCTTTGCAGTGATTCACTGAACCTGGGACTTCTAGAAAACAGTGATATTCCTATAAAAAGGTCTGCAATGAGTGAGTCAGTCAGTTCTTGGCAAGCTGTGAGGAGCGCCCAGTGAGCGGACGGACTGCGTACGTGCGTCAGAGGAGTTTACGTAATTGCGAGTGCAAGTGGAACTGTAACGGACGAACTGGTGAATCGTAATTGTGTGCATTACGTAATTCTGTGTAATTGGCAAGTGTTCAACTGTAAGTCGGTGGAAATAAAGAACATTTTTGAGTGGTGCAATTGGACTTTTCATTTCACGAACCCACAAAGTCACAATATGAAACCTACAGCAGCGGCAACTGAGCTTTACAATAAATTGCCTGAATATATTAAAAATATAAAAGAAATAAACCGATTTAAAAGGGAACTAAAAGAGTTCTGCATAACATCTTTCTATTTGCTTGAGGAATATCTAAATAGAATGTACTTATTGTTGTAGAATGGTGTGTAAACTAAAATGTTACTGTGTAACTATCATATGTAAAGTAACTACATAGAAATTTATTATTATTATTATTATTATTATTATTATTATTATTATTATTATTATTATTATTATTATTATTATTATTATTATTGTTATTATTATTGTTATTATTATTGTTATTGTTATTGTTATTGTTATTGTTATTATTATTGTTATTATTATTGTTATTATTGTTGTTATTATTGTTATTATTATTGTTATTGTTATTGTTATTGTTATTATTGTTATTGTTATTGTTATTATTATTATTGTTATTGTTATGATTGTTATTGTTGTTATTGTTATGATTATTATGATGATTTTGATTATTATTATTATTATTATTATTATTATTATTATTATTATTATTATTAGTATTATTAATATTATTATTATTGTTGTGAAATGTTATATAATTGTGTAATATTGTATGTTTTTTTTAATATGTAATATAAATTTAACTGGCGTATCCAACAAACATGTATTGTATTATAAAAGGATGAAAAATAAATACAAATACTCAAAATAATTAGGTTGCAGAAAAGAGCATAAGAATCATAAAAAAATACCAAGAAGTTCATGTAAAAACAAACGGTGTTTAATTGTATACTAGAACCCCTAATGGTTTACCAGGAAAAATATGAGCCATGTGGAGAATTTAATGTCATTCTGGCACGTTGGCCATGGTAGCTCAATGTTTAAGAGCAGGTGAACGGAGACTGGGAGATACGTTGTTGAAATCCCGGCCATGGTATTGAATTTATCAGTCTGACTCTATCCATACCATATCCTACAGATGGCTAGTGTGGAAGGACTAATTTCCATCAATAGTACCTCTTGTTGACAAACTTTGTTAATGTTTGTTATCCTGGTGAATAAATCTGAATCTGAATTGAATCCCTTTGGAAGGCATTTTTAAGATTTTGCCTTGTGCCTCCTGATTCACTAACAAGCAGGAACAGACTTATTATGGATAATCCCTGCAGACCGAAACAAAAGTTACATTTTTGGATGTAATGCTAATTGATGGTTGTCCAAAAGAATTGTCATTAACCAATGTTCAGCCATTTTTAAACTGTTTGAACCACTCATAGATTTGAATATGACCTTCAGCATCGTCTGGCACATGTCCTTAGTTTCTGCACCAATTGACCCTAGTGTGAAACATAACTTGATGCAGATATACTGCTCCCTCATATTTGTTATTGTGAAATCATAATGTAAACATCTTGAAACAGTTGTGAAAAGCTTGAAGATAGTAATTGTGTACTCAGAACAAAGCAGCTAGGTATGCTGATGTATGAAGTGTCATCTAGCAGCATTTTCTTATACTTCTGCTTTGATTAGAGTCATTTATGAATTTTGGGAACTTTGGTTAGTTTATGTATAGTAATAGAAAAGAAATATGAGTTTGTTAAATTTGTTAGTATTTACAAACCGCTATATAAACTGTCTTATGACACAGTGCTAGGTCCCGTGTTAAAGGCCATTTGGAGCTCTACCATGCTTTTGTTCGTGAGCAGCACGGAAGTGAAATCATGAGACCTCCAGAAGAACCCACGATAATACCACAAGATACAGATGCAGAGTGGGAAATTGTTGAGAATGAAGCACCACAACCAAACAATGTGGAATCTGCTGCTCAGGTATGAAATTAGTAAACTTCTTCTTTTTTAGATTAAATGTTTTAGTACAAAATGACTAAGCCGGTATAATTTGTATTTCAGTGTGTAGTGTACAAGTTATTAGAAAGTAGATATGAATACATATTTGATGTGTGCAAGATTCCTGGTTTAAAAATAAAAAGTTACGTATTTTGTTAATTGAAGGGATTAAAATCCTTTTTTTTTTTTTTAAATTTTTTTAAACCACTTGTCAAACTATAAAAACACTTTAGCTCCACTTACATTTAAAATTAGGACATGTTTCAAGGACCATGCGTCCCCATCATCAGCTGATGTTTGAATCAGATGATGGGGATGCGTGGTCCTTGAAACATGTCCTAATTTTAAATGTAAGTGGAGCTCAAGTGTTTTTATAGTTTGACAAGTGGTTTAAAAAGATTTTTATTGATGAAGCTCTACTGTTTATAAATACTTATATTTTACAATTTTAATTGAAGGGATTGTTCAAAACATTGTCACATTTTGTATTGCATTTTCATAAAACTATAACATCTAATCAGACTGAATGCTGGAATAGTGATATTGTGTCCGAGGGAGATTACTTCAAAGGTCTGTAATTGAATTTGAATAAAGGTGAGCGGTACTATCCGCTAAAAAAATAATTCTGGTTATTTTTTGACACATTGTCTTACAAAATTAAAAGAAATTCAAGCTTAATAAAGTGGCCTCTGACCAAAATGAAGATGTTTCGTGCCCAATGGTGAGAACCCTAGCAGTTACTTAACTGAAATTAAGAGGGCAAAAGGTCTTCCTATTACAATCCTGGTGAACATAAAGAGCTTTTTCTTATATTTTGTGATATAAAATTTTACAGAGGATGAGACAGTTTGATTCTGTTCTGCCAGATACTTAGCTGATGCTTGTGACCTGTTTTACCATACTGAAGGGGAAGATGAGTTTATTAATAAAGTGAGCCTACAAGCTTGGGTCAAAAATTAGTACTGGCACTATTTAACATTTAACGTTGTTTACACTTAAACAATGCATCACTTTGCACTTGATATCTTGTGAAAGCATAGGAGGTTCCTGTCTTCTCCCTGTTTAACTGAGTTCAGGAGTTCAAGAAACTGCCATTGTTTTTTCCAGATGTTATCCAAACTAGGCAATTTGATATCTCACTCCATCAACACTGAGTGTAAATATATGAGGGCAGTTCAATAAGTACCCGTGTTGCTAAGGAAAGTTTGTGTTATCATGTACAGTCATTTGTTACATGTCAAAACAAATTTGGTGTACATTCATAGGTTAGTTTGGATTTTACAGACATTTTAATAAGTTGTACGACTTGAAGCTTTCGCAGCGAGCGTTATTTTATAATTATTTTGTTGTATTCTGTTTTGTATTCTTCTGCTGTGAGAGGGATGTTTACCAGTCTGTGTGCTAAACTATTGAAGATTGCCTGTTTGTGGGATGTTGGGTTGTAGCCATTAGCTTTTATGTAGTTGTCTGTCTGTGTTGGTTTTCTGTAAATGCCAAAGTTTAGAGAAGGTTCTTTTGCATTTCGCCCAAAATTCCAAAGGATGGAAGTGGATACGCCACTTACACATGTCAACCCCGCAGGGAAGACTACCATAAAACCTCAGTGGGGCCACCTGGTGATCTAGCATACTAGCTGTGCAGGCTAGTACGCGGGACTTTTTAGGCAACCCTCAATCCGAACAACTCCCCTTCGGGAGGGACACGAATTGAT
The DNA here is from genome assembly GCA_030765055.1 of Mantis religiosa. Taxonomy (NCBI): domain Eukaryota; kingdom Metazoa; phylum Arthropoda; class Insecta; order Mantodea; family Mantidae; genus Mantis; species Mantis religiosa. Next base: position 8,321,457 of record CM060953.1, on the reverse strand, counting down.
GTTACAATTAATTGCAAAAGCTATCTGTAATCAGTTTTTTGAGACTTTGTTACTTACCTTTTTATATTAAGGAGGGACTAAGCTGTTGGAAGCCATTGCATTGGCAAGAGGTTGAAAATGGATGCAACAGCTTCTGAAACTAGTCCCTCAATAATATAAAATTGTAAGTGACGAAGTATCAAAAAATCAGTTAAGATAGTTTTTTCAATTTATACAAATTTTTATCTCATTTACATGAAATAGAAGTATTTCTGTATAATATTTTTACATTTTTACAAGTTGCTTATACATTTCTTTTAAATTTATATTTTATCTCTTAATCCACCATACATTTTAACTCTGTGGATTTGAAATAGATAAAATGCTAAGCTATTTTTGAGAATATTTTATTAAAGAAAGGGAAGACAATTGTCCGAATAACATCAGATTTTTTTAAGCTAGGTTCTGGTAAAATTATTTATGATCTTTTTAATTGAAGTACAAAATGGGTGGTAATACATGCAGTGCCATAAGAAACTATTTTCATTGGTTTGAAAGATTGCAATGGCAAAGACATGTTCGTCTGTTTACACCAGGACTGTCCCTTGCACCTAATTTAACAAAGGAGGCTTAGTCAAAAGCTCTTAGAATATCCAAACATTCTCTTAGGGCATAAATCCCTTCTAGCCTTAGAATTTTCAGGGATGTACAGAATCATATGAGAGAGGCAGCTGTTTTTGTTCAAATATGTATTTCATTATCAATGTTGTAAAAAGCAGATCAGTTATTTTAAGAAAAAATATGGCACATGCTAGGAAGATGTAACCTTTTTTTATACACAGTAGAAAAAATGTTACGCATAAATTCTTGCAGAATTTGTGTTTAACTACTTTGTGTTCTAGTTATTTTTTGAGGAATGGTAACAGTACCTCATGTTCTTATTTGCATTTTATAATCCCTTATCATTGAAGTGTCATTTGTGGAAATCAGAGTCAAAACAATGAGTAGAAATAAATAATGCATTCATACCTTTCTATTACACCAGGTATTCTCAGGGATAGACATAGAACAGAAAATTATAGACCAATAGGTTATATAGTAGTCTCGTAAATCCGAGGGTCCATTAAATACAATTGGATTTGGATTCGAGATATCTCACATTACACATTTTTACACCATTTCATAATAATGAGAATTCTTAGACTAATAGTTGAAGTGTTTAGAACATGAGATCAAAAATGAACATCCTCAGAATCTAGAAACACCTGAGTGTAATATGTATCTCCTTGATTGTGTTTGTGCCAATGGACAATGTTAATGCATGTGTGAATACAAAGCTGCTTTTTGGTCAGCAAGATGTAGTTGCTGTTAATTAGAATGCATGGCTGTTGCATGAAAAATGAGTAGAAGATTTTATTGTTGCTAGCCGGTGTTTGTGCAGAACCAGGAGCAGTTACCGCCACTACCACCAGGTTGGGAGGAAAGACAAGATGCCAATGGAAGAACCTATTATGTAAACCACATTGCACGTTCAACTCAGTGGGAAAGACCAACGTTTAAGTGAGTATGATACCTTCACTGTTTTTGCATTTAATATATCTGGCCAGGGTCAACATTGCAGTAGAGTAAGGAACACAAACACATTTTTTCAATTGAAGAGCCAACAAAACCAAGACTTAAGGACCTAGTAAAAAAGCAATATTTACTTTCTCTAATACATAGAGGAAATGTATTCCATCCAAGATTTGATACCAAATTTTGGCAGAAGCACATGTTTGGAGGCCTCCTGAATCCAATAAATGCAATTTTAGAAAAAAAGGGTGAAGTGATGAAGTTAAATCTAGGCAATCTAGCAAAAGCTTGTTCGATGTATCAAAAGTTTCTGCCTTAACAAAAGCTAAATGTTAGTAAATGCTTCAAAATATGAATTTAAAACTATTTCGAAATTCAGTAGCTATTAAATGTAAAGCTTGGGTCAGACCATTCTCAAGACATTTTATTGGAGTGTAAGGTTGTTTATTGGCTTCTTATTGGGCAGTTAAGCTCTCCAAACTTTTATTAAGAATGTATAAAGACTAGGGAAGAACTTCATGGTACTTTCGACATTTAATGAGCAATCCTACTTGCAGATGACATTCTGTTTTATGAAAATAAATTGGAATTACAAATAAGAAAAGATATGCAAACTGACCTTATAACATTACAGAGGCATTAATTATTAAATTTTAGATGAGTCGTATTTCTTACACATCTGCTTCACTTTCCGTACTGGTACGAAAGTGAAGCAGATGTGTAAGAAATACGACTCATCTAAAATTTAATAATTTTTCGCTTCACTGTGGTGTTCCAATACAGTTAAACCTCGATAGATTACAGAGGCAGTTCTCAAATAACTTAATCCTTCTGGTTAGAGGAAACTAAATACATTGTTTTTTCACAAACCCTTTGGACCAAACACAAATTGAAATTTAAGTCATAGAAGTAATGAACGGATTTATATATGTAGGCATTGTATTGGATTCATTCCTGACTTGGGGACACCATGTTGAGCATATTGCTTGCCAGAATCAACCTGAAAAATTCAATGCCATGGCCGGGATTTGAACCATGGATCTCCCAGTCTCCATCTGCTTGGTCTAACCACTGAGCTACCATGGCAACATTTCAGCTTGACATATCCAACTCACTCGTACCCAAACCTTAGTCTACACACGGCTAGTGTGGAAGACCGATTAATTTCCATCAGTTGCCCTAATTGTGGTTTAACTGTGAAGCCTGCGACTTATGTACTTACAGCATAGTAAGTTGCCACAAACTGTGCATTTCTCATTGTATAATGGAACTGCTAGCAGTTTGGTGGGAAAAAATGTGAGTCAGTTGGAAAAGTTGTCATTCTGACATGTTGGCCATGGTAGCTCAATGGTTAAGGGCAACCAGATGGAGACCAGGAGATCTGTGGTTCAAATCCCTGCCATGGAATTGAATTTTGCAGTCGTGACTCCACCAATGTCACATTTGTTTTAGCATTTATAAAATGATCCAATTATTATGGTTCTTGATGCAGAAGGTTAATTTAAAGTTGTTAAAGAAGTTTATGGAAAAAATGCTGTAATAACTTATTCTTCTTTTCAGCAATGCTGGTACATGCAACGATCAGGTTCGTGAACGCAGCCTGGAGTCGGCAGCTACTGAATTCCAAAGACGCTTCCATATTAGTGCTGATGATGCTGATCCCAATAGAGCTTCATTGAACTCAAGTATTCAACAGGTAAATACGCATGGCATTGTTGAGAAGAGATAGTGCATCATTTTTAGCAGTTCACTTACTTTGTGATAAACGATCTGTATAATTTTATTTTATGCTACATTCAGGTTATATGATTTGAAAGAAGCTTTAATTATACAACTAGTTTTAGTTTTCCCAACTTATTGCCTGTAAGACAAGTAAGTGTGCATCCTAGAGTATTATTTTTACTTTGAAAAAATCTCCAGTTAAAAGCTAGAGCATCCTTTTAAAAAAAAAAAAAAAAAATATATATATATATATATATATATATTTAAAAGGATGCTCTAGCTTTTAACTGGAGATTTTTGTCTTACAGGCAATAATATATATATATATATATATATATATATATATATATATATATATATATTTATTTAAAATGTCAATGACTGAGATATTGAAGAAGTTGCTTGCACTAATAACACCTTTTTTTGTTACCACACATACTACTAGAGTTTGTACATCCTTGGAGACTGGATAATCTTGGTCTTTGATGCTGTAATGTGGCATTATCCAAAATGCCTCCATTGTCTTTATTTGCCAAATTTTATGGGAGCATAGGACTTTTTACAGTTTTATGACTTTGTGAGCACATTCCAAGTGTTACAGATTTTCAACATATACATAACAAAGGAATAATTTGTATGCATTAGTGACTTCTTAAGATTATAGACTGGATGCACTGTGGTATGATAGTCCAGAGTTTATCTGTGTGTCTATCCATCACATGCTGATTCCCCTTAATTGAGCTGCAACAGAATGTTTAGCTTGTGAATTCAAAATTTGATTGCACCCTAAATGACCTCTAGAACTAATAAATGTGTAGGAACATTCGGTAATGAATGACGTGAACTGTTAAACTGCTTTATGTTACTTCAGGATATGGATTTCCTATACGAGGGTCCTTCAATTAATAACCAAACTAATTTAATTGTATTTAAATAAACCGCCCTGGAGCGCCATGGCTGCTAGTGGTGGAAAGGTGAATCCTTCCTCTAGCAGTGCTGTGAGTGTCAGTCATGCCGAGTTAATCAGTTTGGAGTTAGAGCCTGATATGTGAGGTCGTGTTTGCTGCACCCACCATGGAACTGAAATTGCAGCAACGCACATCAATAAAGTTTTGTGTTCTATTAGTTAAAACTCCTACAGAAACCTTTGAAATGGTGCAGCAAGCATACAAGAACCAAGCTTTAGGCAAAACATAAGTCTTTGAGTGGTATAAACGTTTCAGAGGGGGTCATGAAGACCTTCAAGATTCTCCGCACCCTGGAAGATCCATAACAGCAAAAACGGAAGTCAACATTAACTCAATTGACACAATTGGGCGAGAAAATTGTCACATAACAATTTCGAAAGGTACAGACATAATATTGTGACTTTGTGGGTTCGTGAAATAACAAGTCGAGGTTACAAACACAAAAAAACTGCACTTTATTCTCGTAGCAATACACCGTTCACCATTACAATTTGCTAGATAACCTAAAACTGTTTATTTTTAAAAACACTTCGCTCAACTGTCTGTCGCTTCCGGTAGTGATCGGCACCGAAGTTTCCCGAATCTCCACCGGCCATCATTTATTGATCGGCATCGCGAGTCTGCCGCCAGGGTAACACTGCTCCCTCCTCAAGGCTGGTCGTCCCGAACAGCGCCTTCGTAGCAGGCCAGGCGATCCAGGTGTACCACCAACATCTTTCCTCGGGGCACCTTCTGGATGCGGTAGACCTCGTCGTTAATCCTCTTCACCACACGGTACGGTCCTTGCCATGGCTGCTGAAGCTTCGGGCAGCACAACCAGACCAGGTCACCTTGCTGGAACCCTTGGCCGTTGGCTTGCCTGTCGTATCGGGTTTTCATGCGGTCGCTCGCCTTCTGGATGTTCTGGCGAGCCATCTCGTGCATGTCGTGGAGGTGGTCCACCAGGTTCTTCACATCCCTTAAGAGTGGCCCCAAGTCTGCGTCCGCCAGCTGCTCCCTCCTCAGGCCTGCGCTATCCCAGCCATCCGCAGGCACTGCCGTGACTACTTGAACTGCTGCGGCACGCTCCTTCTCCACTCTTGTGCATTGGCCGCACTCTTCTGGACAGGGTCTTCGGGACATAGTGTCCGCGTTACCGTGGCTCTTCCCTCTGCGATGTTCCGAGGTGAAGTCCTACTCCTGCGGCCTCTGAATCAAACCTGCTGTCCGGCCTTCCGGTCGCGCCGTCACCATCACCTCGCTCCTCGCGGGGACAACCACGTCTTCGTTCAAGAGGACCCTACCGATTCCAAGGCGCTCTTCAGTTTGACGGAGTATAACCTCTTCTCCGTTGAGCCGTAGGACCTTCCTGCCGACGTCGACCGTCGCCTCGTGGCTCCTGAGGGCATCCAGCCCCAGGATCACCTCCTCAGCCACCTTCGCGACGAACACCCACAGACGCACGGCACTCCGTCCCAAGGTCAGCTTCAGTCGGGCCTCCTCCACAGGCAAGGTATCGCCCGATGCCGTGACGAGCTGGTATGGTCGGCTCGGCTTCCTCGTCGGCAAACCCTTCGCCACGTCAGGTCTGATGATGGTCACGGCCGTCCCGGTGTCCACCAGCACGCGGCACGGCTTTCCTCTTACCCAACCGTCCGCGATGAGGCTGTCATCCATACGCCGGCTGACGGCGCGCAGTGTCACTCGAGGGGATGGTGGTGATGGCGCCGACGTGCCCCTCTCCACGACGGCCCTTACTCGTTTTCCGGCTGCTCTTCCTGGTGTGGGCAGTCTCTCTGCAGGTGTCCGGGCTGTCCACACCCCCAACACAGGCCACTAGGTGTTCGCCGGCGTCCCTCAGCTGGTCTTCTGTCTCCGGCGTAGCGGACACTCCTCGTTCTCGACGTCGGGATAGATGCTACCTTGGCCGCCTCCATCCTTAATGCCGCTGTAAGCGCCTCGTGGATGGTTTTATAATCGCCGAGCATTAGGCGCTGACGAATCTCCGTGTCCCGTACCCCGTCGACAAAGTTGTAGGCGGCTTCCCGGGATACGAACTCCAGTGGCAGGTCAACCAAGGCCTTGCCAGCTAGCTGCTTAATCGCTATGGCGAACTCCTGCAGCGTCTCCCCCGGCTGCTGTGACCTTGCCTTTAGTTGGCTGCGGTACGCTGCGGCTAAGCGGTGGTTCCCGAAACGATTCTCCAGGGCCTCCCAGATGTCCTTGGGCGCCGCCGTTTTCTGCACCGCATTTAGGACTTCCGCGGCCCGTCCCTGGAGGCTGGCTATTAGCTGTGTGGCCTCCTCCTCCGGTGACCATCTGTTGTGCTTGGCCACTGTGTCGAACTGGCGGCGGAAGACCTCAAATGTTGACGCGCCGTCATATTTCGGCGGTTTGACGCGCGCAGATGTTGTGTCGCGTCCCGGCGCGTCGGCCTTCAAATCCTTCAGTTTCCTGCCGACGACGTCCTCTACTATGGCATTCAGGGACTTGATGCTGCTGTCGGCCTTTCCCTCCAGATCGTCAACGCGGCTCGCCAGGTCCTCGACGCGCTCGTCCACTTGGCCCATCCGCTTGCCCAGCTCCGTCACGTTATCCCTCACGCCGGCCAACTGTTCTTCAAACTTCGCGGCAAGGGCCTCGTTTGCCACTTTCATCTCCGTGGCCAGGCTGTCGTTCGCTGCCCTCATTTCTGTGGTCAGTTCGGCCTTCAGTTCTTGCATCTTCTGGGCAATGTCGTTGGCCGTCTTCATTTCTTCCATTTTCTCTAAAATCTTTGCCAATGCAGCTTCCATTGTCGTATGTTCCACTTCTGACACCAGTTGTGACTTTGTGGGTTCGTGTAATAACAAGTCGAGGTTACAAACACAAAAAAACTGCACTTTATTCTCGTAGCAATACACCGTTCACCATTACAATTTGCTAGATAACCTAAAACTGTTTATTTTTAAAAACACTTCGCTCAACTGTCTGTCGCTTCCGGTAACGATCGGCACCGAAGTTTCCCGAATCTCCACCGGCCATCATTTATTGATCGGCATCGCGAGTCTGCCGCCAGGGTAACAATATGTTTGTTGGAACTGTAGAAGACATAATTCGCAATGATCTTGACTATCGAAAAGTTGCAGCAAAATGGGTACCACACGTGCTGAAGGACGAACAGAAGGCTCACCGCGTCATGACATGACAAGAATGGCTCGGAAGGTTACGACTGAATAGTGTCATCACTTGTGACGAGAGTTGGTTCCACCATTACGACCCGTTAACAAAACAGGAGAATTCGCAGTGGAAACATTCATCCAGCCCTAGGACTAAGAAAGCAAAAGTCAGAAAAGTACACGTTTTCTTTGACCAACAGGGCATTCTGTATGATCATGTTGTAACTAATCAATGCACAGTACTTGCTGTTTACTATAGTGATGTACTGAAGGGGCCACTGAAGAAAAATATCTCCGAAAAGCTACCAGATCTCGCAAGGAGAGTATGGATCTGGCATTAGGATAATGTCCCTGCTCATCAAGCTCGTGCAACTCAAGATGTCATGGCAGAAATGGGCATTGAGATCATGCTTCATCCACCTTATTCTCCGGATCTTGCACCACGCATTTTTCACCTCTTCCCTAACGTGAAACAGGAGCTTTGTGGTCGCCATTTTTGAAGTGATAAGGGGCTGAACAATGTTGTCATAGGTATCCTGAACAGACTGTCCAAAAATGGGTTGAATGACTGTTTCGAACAATGGGTAAATCGTTGGAATAATTCTATTTCATTAGAGGGAGAATACTTCGAAAGTGTGTATGCAAATGTTTAGTGAAATAAAGCCATTATGTGTTAATTAAAAAATTAGTTCGGTTATTTATTGAAGGACCCTTGTATACGAGGGTTGTTCAAGTCAATTCGGGACATTTCTTTTTTTAGGCTTAAATGGGCGCCTAGGCTGGAGGTTTTTTATGCAGTAGACAATGGAACCTGTGTCCTTTTCCTGGTAGATGGCACTCATTTACCATGCTTCTGGATAGACCGTTATTTAAGATGGTGGACAAAAGTGTGAACGTTCACATGGAACAGTGTGCTGTGATGAAGTGAAATGGTGAACCCATGTTATGTCTCATGTGATAATGTGATTCACATAATCCTGGCCTTCCCTTTTGTAGCGGTCCTTCAGTTCTCTACAGACTTCAACCCTTCTGTATCTGTCAGAAGCAGACAGCTGCTTTGGGACCCAGCGTGCACTCACTTTTCGGAACCACAAATGATCATGAATTATGTTCACTGTTCCTAATGACATATTACACATCCTTGCAATTTCATGACAGGTATGCGACGATTGTCCAGGGTCAGCTGCTCCATGCACTGAATGTTCTCACTGTTCCCACTGACTACTGTGGTCAGTAATCCCCCACGGCCATGATCGTCAGTGATCAAGATACGGCCATCTTTGAAGCGAATTACACCATTCAAATGTCTTACTGTGACTGAGTGTCTCATCACCATACTGAGCCTAAAGTCTTCTATAAATTTCTGCAAGTTTTATGCCCTCGTTCACTAAAACCTTAATCATAACACGCTGTTTCATGTGGACGTTCACAGTGTTGTCCACCATCTTGAATAACGTCTATCCAGAAGCATGGCAAATGAGCGCCATCTACCAGTAAAAGGACACAGGTGCCACTGTCTACTGCATACAACACCTCCAGCCTAGGAACCCAATTAAACTTGAAAAAAAGAAATGTCACGAATTGACTTGAACAACTCTTGTAGTTGATATGAGGTGTAGAAAATGGATTAGAAACGTATGTATATAGTCTAGGAAGTGATGTTTTTTGTTTTAATTTATGTTTATTGGGTACCAGAAAGAATTGTAACATGTGAGACAGAAGTACCACCAGTCCTCAAGATTTTTGATAAATTACAATTCCTGTTTTATAAATGTTTTTACAGTAAATGAACTGATTGAACTGTCATTTTAAACTTTGTAAATTTAATGTCATCCCAGTATTATACTTTACGGGATAGGGAAAGTTTTATGGGTTTCATTTCAGGAAGTTAAGCGTAATTGTCAAAGGAGGATGTGAGTTTCGGGATAACTGTTTGCTTCTATGTGATGAATGACTAGAGAAAGTTTCTGAGAGTCAATGCTAATAGTAAAAAGTTTTTGCTGATTTGTTGGGCTAAGTTTGGTTAGTTTGAGGACAGATTAGAAACATATTGTATTTACTCACATAACATGTTCTGCAAAATACAACTTCTGTTTGCCAGTTTACGATCTGAAAGGTGATTTTAACTAATTTCAATGTGCTAAATCAAATGAGGCTGCCCATCACCTTTGTCATGTTGTCATTCAACTGTTTCTTGTGATGTGGATAAAGTGACATGCTTGACTCTTGCTGTTTTGCTACATACCCTTCACACATAATTAAATGTGTAATGAATCTGTTGTATGTTTCAAGTGGGATGATGTTTGTCCTTGAACATACTTGGTTAGCAACCAATTAGATTCCTGCGGTGTTGTCATATTGCATATCCCATAAGTGGTGTGGAACATCACCAACTGAATCTATCTCTAATAAATACTGTTTGTGCTAAGACAAAAATTTAGATTTTGCAAAAAGTGGTCCATAAGGAGGGTAGGGAGTAATTTTTCTAAAAAAACTCTCAAAACCCCATATTTTTAGCTCCAATAATTTTGCTAATACGAATAACCAAAGCTTGAATATATTATAACAATGCATTGTGACATAAGCATTGTAATGAACATCATTATTTGTTGGCATGTATGAACATTTGTAATTACTCAGAACTGAAATGTAAACATTAGACATGATGTGATAAAAGAATTGTTTTGAATAAGCCAAGTTCTTTGTTAAATTCAAGAGAGCAAACAGTTGATTTCCTGCTGGCTTGGCAGAACATGAGTCATCACATTATATATGCTTATAATGATTAATAATCTCTATTTACTCTAGAGAATTCAAAGCAGTATTATTCAGTTCTTCCATCTCTGTATCAGTTGGATCAACTTGCAATTGAAATGAGACACAAGGTAATCGGCCTTCACCCTTACCACTGCCAGTACAATCTAATTGAATAATGTGGGCTCAAATTATGTTGCAAACAGAAATAATATTTTTAAACTGAAGTTGAACGACTTAATGACGGGGAAAACTGCACGAGACATGCAGATAAATTACAAGAAGATGACTTTGGAAAGAAATAGCACTATCATAAATTTGGAATACCTGGACGATGAAGGCAGTGACAATGACAAATTGTCTTTTGACGTAACTGACATTCACAGCTATACAGATGCACCACTGGCAGTTCCATTGGATTAGAAAAATAGGTAATTCATAAACTATAATTACAATTATAGCATTTAAAACACATGCATAATATGTGAATATCCATGTTATAATTTCAACAACTGCATTACTATAAAAGTCTGGAAAATTCAATTTGGGTTCCCATATAATTAACGCCAAGGAGACTAGGATAGTGTGCAAGAGAGAGGGACATATGAAAAGAGTGGGGGTAACGAGGTGGTAACCCTAAGCACACTAATGCACCTCATTCGTGGCGGTCCAGAACTCTTCCCATTTGAAACACATTAATAATTCTGCAACCTTTGTTTATCAATCACACAGAGAAAATAGACAAATAAGATCATTAGAATAGTTTTTTGAAGTAGTGGATTGAGAACGTCTGTGAATGTAACCCAGATTTTATTGGGTAAAGCATTATCCCATCTGGTTCTCTCAGTAATTCAAAGGTTGGTTTCTGCATGAATGATTAAATACCTTCCTTTTAAGAAATGTTCTCACTCAAGCCAAAATTTGATGAGTTTGTATGATTACTATTGGTGCATGTACTCTTTGTTTTACAATGCTTGCAAAATGTAAGTTGATTGGATTATTAACTTTAAAATTTTAAGTTGGAGTTAGCATATTTTAAATTTGCACTATCAGCTCTTGTATGCAATTTTTTGAGAAAGCACATCATTTTATGTAGGTCACTAGATAGATATTGAGACATGCAACATTGGCCATGCCATTGTGTCAAGAGTGTTTTTAATGAATTAAATTGTTGAGTGTTTTCATGGGATTATCTTGCACAATTTCAAATGTGGCTTAAAGAAATATTTAATTACCACTGTAGAAATGTTGATCAAGGAAGATACTGGACTAGTCTATACAGACATTGAGCTGGCATTACCAATTAGCTCACCAGGTGTTTCAGCCATCCTTATTGAAACCTTAATGTGAAATATAGAATAGAAATAAGTATTTCAGAAAGTGGAGTGCCATTGTTACTAAAATTAGGCAAATGAGTCAACCTTGTATATACTTTTCTCCACTTACAAGTTTTTTGAGTCAACTACAGAACTGACGATAGGGAAGAGGTTCCCAGAAACTAGTCTTCATCAAAAAACTTGTAAGTGGAGAAAAGTATGTACAAGGTTGACTCATTTGCCTAATTTTAGTAGCTTAATGTGAAATATTGCAAATTATGTGCTCCACAATTTGTCTGAAGCATCTGTGTGTAATGATGCCAAAATTTAACTGTGGAAAGTCTCAACATGTTTCAGATATTGTTAGTAGAGAGTACCATGAAATTTTTATTTCTCAAGAATTGCTAACATGGGAACAAGTACAGAATATTCAATTTTGATATGCCACAGTGTACAAGTTCCTAAAACCACTGCAAGAGCAGTTAACGGAAGGATTACCTCCTGATAGTCGGTATCAAGTCAATAATGGAGAAAACTAGCTTCTGAAAAATCTTGCGTTAATTTTCTATTTTTAATATAGTACACAGAGATTTGCCTTCTAAAAGGTAACAAAGAATTTAAGAATAGCATCCAAAGACAGGACTGTTGCACCATAAAAGTGCATCAGCTCTTACTGCTAATGTAACAGAGTTTCTGCAGGGAACTAAAACAAAACTATTGATTCATTCCCAATCTGGCACCATGTGGTTTCTTCCTCTTTCTTTGTGTAGAACCAACCAGGTGGTCACCAGTTTTCTAGCCGTGAAGAAACAGTTGCACCATACAGGGAGAATTAATTGTTGTTCAAAGGAATTTAGGTTTCAAAGGTTTCCAATAGAAGATAAAGGTTTCCAATAGAAGATAAAGGTTTCCAATAGAAGATAAAGAAGGAACATTGATACAAGAAATGATACAAGAACACACAAGAAATGAGAAATATAAGAAAAATTGAAAAATCTGTAGTTGCAGAACATTTTTGATCCATAGAACAGCATCCTTAGATAATTTGGAAAAAATCATTCATACAGAAGTTAAACAATTTATTAAAAGCTAAAAAGTCGTGATATCATCTTGTAGGTAAAGGCAGGATATAAATATGATAAAAATAAATAAACTGTGAGATGCGAGAAAGACCTCATTGTGAGAACTCCAGCTAAAATGCCACCTACAGTTCATAGGAAGAAGTGTTGCAATGAATGTAGGTTAATGATGGAGACAAGCTTCAGTATCATGTCCCAGTAAGTTGTGGTATAGATAGTGAAGTTAGAGTTTTACATGTATCAAAGTAACTTCATTGTCATTAAATTATAGATGAGTTGTATTTATTACACATTGGCTTCACTTATGTACCCATATTGAGGACATGTTTCACGAACCATCGTTCGCATCGTCGGCTCTAATGCGACGTAGGTACGTAAGTGAAGCCGATGTGTAATAAATACGACTCATCTATAATTTAATAATTATTTTGCTTCACTGTGCTGTTCCAATACAGTTAAATTTCGATATAACTTTATTGTGTTTTCTCCAAAAATATTTTAAAATTTCTAGCATATTCATTATTTGTTGTCTGAATACTTATCTAGTGACCCCACTGAATGATAAAGGTAAAATTTCTAAATTACATATTTTCTCAAATATCAGAATTTTCTACTACTGTTGATCCATGTATGTTAAGAAACAAAACCTAATACAAAATCGTTTTTGCAGCAGTAAGTTTAAATGTTTGTTCTATAAACTTAAAAATTGCACATGTTATGTTTCCTTGAAAATTTTGGTATGTTTTATTGCATTTGACTTTTTTCTGGGAATGCTGTATGTAATACTTCATGGCATGTAATTTTGTTTTGTGCATGCTTCTCTAATTGCTGAATAGGAAAGTGACTTAGAAACTGAAGATGAAGATGACAATGAATTAGAAAATGAAGAAGAGGTAGGCATAGTGATAAATAGAGCCAGAATGTTATACAATGCATATTTTTACAGGGTCGTAATAGAAGTAATGTAGGTAGTCATATTTTCAGTTATAGGAATATGATAGAATTGGCTTTATATTTTGCCTGCTTTGTCTTTTTAAGGTGCAGCCTGTGGGTTACAAATAAAATAATTTCCTTTAATGGAAGTGTTGAAAACTGTTTTTGTAATAAATTAAATTTAAAGATGAGTCGATTAATGACACTAAACAACACTTACTTTTAAATTTCCCGGAACATGTTTCAAAGGCTACTTTCCTTGATTGTCAACCAGACATCATGTCCGGTTTTTTTCTTTCGTGGATCTTGTGCCAAGCATCTGTGGTTCAATTTCTAGATCTGGAGTGGTGATTTTAAGTGAGCATTATTCAAGATATCTTAGACTAGCTCATGTGAAGTATCCCCAAGGCTCATCATGGCTCAGAGTCCACAGTAAAAGCTGTAAATCCTCATTCTACAACCATTCTCATCACTGCCCATACCTTCATAGGTAAGAGGTAATGGACTCTGTCCTCTGGGTATTTCACCTCATTAATGGATCCAGTGATTTCTTGATGGAATGAGTAATGACCCTAAGGTCGTAAACCACATGAGATGACAATGGCTTTGCAAATAAGAAGCACTTAATGAAACTGCTTGTGCAGTAAAATTTTTCTGATTTACTGTTTTATTGAATGATATGTACTTTTGTATTCATTGCCTTTGTACAAGTCTAAAAAGTTATTTCTTTTTACAGCCTAGTGATACTGTGGATAGTCCAACAGTTCAAGCAAGGCAAGAAGAAACGGTGAGTGCTAGATGGTTTAATTTTTGCTATTCCACATTGTACAAATTTTTAATAAAATTATATTAATCATTGTGGCATCATGTCTTTTAATGAGTGTTACTAATTAAAGGAAGAGACATGTTAAGAGCTTGAATTTTTTATTAACATATTCTTTTGATGTAGGTATACTTTTTATTTTTTGTATAACTTGTTTTAAGGGCAATTTGCTTTAATGGCAGCTCAATCTAAAGAATGTTAAATCAGCTAAATTCATTTATCCATTATCTCAGAAACTATTTAAGGTAACAGACTGAAATTCTTACAGGATGTAGATTCATGACTTCTATGCTCAATATTCTACTTTTTACATTAAAGATTCATTGGAGAAACTTTCTTTTGTGCGACGCGAGAATATTTTCTAAGTCCAAAGGTACACGTATACGCATGCACAAGCAGATGACCAGCGAGAGCTCATGGACTGTATCGGACTGGTTCGCTACTTCCGCGAAGTGTGCATAATGTTAAATGACACTAAGTGTACTGCAAGGTCGGAAATTGGCGATCCTGGCCATGTCGTTCAAATCAACGAGTGCAAAAAAGGACGACGCAAGTTTCATCGTGGGCGCGTTGTAGAGGGCAACTGGATCCTGGGGATCAATTGGGAACGAATGAGGTGTGGATGACGATATGCCCCAACAACAGAAGGGATGCAAATACGCTCTACAGTCTAATTGCAGAGCACGTAGAGTTCACCAGTACCTTCACACCAATGCCTGGCTGGGAAACAGTGGGTTCAAGGCTGGAGGGTTTGTCGACCTAGTGACAAATGTGCACACAACATAGTCACGCTGGCGAGGACTACAATTTGGTGCAATTTAGGTACTACTTTGTATTAATCTGCTAAATAGTTTAATTTCGGGACACGTAAGAGTGTTGGCAGCATTGCGTTCAGTGGAGAAATGAGGGTAGTTTGGCTGCATTGAAATGTGCAACATGGCTACATTACGCAGTAAGTAAATACACAAACAATTAATAACTTTAAAAGAATGCCCTCCAACACGAAAATGCACTAAAAAGTAAAGAAATTATATTAAAAACCGTGGTTGTATATAAAAACATCAAAAACTGTGAAGGACTTGGAAAAAAAATTGCTGCGTCGCATATTAGAAAGAAGAGCCGATTCATTTATTAATTACATAATTTTTTATTAAAATGTATTAGCTATAATAAAAAATTATGAAAGTAAACCAAATTCGATCTGGTACAGTATTTAGAGGCTTCTTATCATGCTAAAATTTATATGTAGCTATATTCAGTAGTATACTGGGAACTCATTTACAGGGAAAGCTGCTCAGTGAAAAAACTGAGAAAACAAATTTGCAAAGAAAGAAACATATGCCTTGAAGCACACAGAAGCTGCCATAGTAAAGTCATTAATTATGCAAACAGAAATCCCATAGATATGGGCTTAAGGTCGCCTCTTTACTCCTTAGCATAAAGAGTTATTTTTCCTGTAAAGTGGTGCAGAATTATTGGTAAAATAGCAGATGCAGTAGCATTTTTAAAAATATATTTAAAATTCAATAAATGATTATAATTAGTGAGTAAACTTCACTTAGCACAAAAGTGAATGGAGAAGATATTGACACACTGCTTCACTCGCACTGTTTTTTCACAGGACATGTTTCAAGAGCTTTTGCTCTTATCAGCTGGTACTCGAGTCGATTATAAGAGCAAAAGCTCCTGAAACATGTCCTGTGAAAAAACAGTGTGAGTGAAGCAGTGTGTCAATATCTTCTCGATTCACTTTTGCGCTAAGTTGTGCTTCACTGTCTCTACGCTTCTTTCAAGTTTAAACTTTACTTATCTTTGACTATATTAATATATATTATAGCAGGACTAGTTTTGCAAATCGTTTGCAACATCAGACAAATTATTAATTACTGCTCTGCCGCTAGGTGGGTTTGTTGGCCCTTAGTGGCAGTAGCACCTGTCTGATGATTCAAATGATGGATTTGTGAAACTTGTCCTATTGTATATTAATATCAAAGGTAAGTGAAGTTTAGTCACTAATTATAATTTGTTTGCTTCATGATTTTTTTTTCTTTTTATTATATATTTTAAATATAAAGGTAGTGCTAGCAATGATTAAATGTATATTAAATTAAAGTGAAAATTCCAATTTATAACATTGCACAAAATACTAAAAGTGTTCTATTTTGGTAATTTTCACCATTTAATCTCCATTTAAAAAATCAAGATTTTCTTTTGTGTTCTGTAGTTAACAAAACAAAATGTTCTGTTTTGTCCTCTTGTAGCCCTCTCCTCAGGAGCAAAGAGTAGGGAATAACTTAACTGTAAATTCAGAAGGATTGCCACAAGGATGGACTATGCAAGTAGCACCAAACGGCAGAGTCTTTTTCATTGACCACAATGAAAGAGCTACAACTTGGGTAGATCCTCGTACAGGACGAGCAAGTCCTATGCCAAATCAAAATCATCCACCAAATAGGAGGCCTGAGGATGAATTAGGACCTCTTCCAGAAGGCTGGGAGGAGCGTGTTCACACAGATGGAAGAATATTCTTCATAGATCATAGTAAGTTGTACTAATAAAGCACATTCAATTTTTCTCTTACTATGCCCTTGAAGACCAGCTTTACTTTTATTTAAACTACATGACCTTGGACTTTATATATAGTGCTTAGATTCTCTTTTGGAAAAGGGTTCATAGTGGACAACCGTAGTTTGATCTGTAACTAATGTTTGCACACTCTCATCGCCACAGCAGAGCTCCAAAAAATGCCTGACAGTAGATGACTTGCTGCTTGTGCACTGACAAAGGATACCTCAAATGCTCAGAACCACATATAAACATACTTAGAGTAACAAACAAGCATTAATAAAACAGTGCTCTGGGTCACTTCCATGCAAAACTTGGCATTTGTCTGCTAGCACCTCTTAAGCTCTATGAGGCATGTCCGTAAAATAAGATCTCCAAGGCGCTGGAGTCATGAGGAACGCTATTATACGAGATCCGGCAACACTGGCGTGTAGCTTGGTTTCACCCCTTCAAATCCACACCACAACGAACTTGTTTGAATCATTAATCTTAGCTGGGCAGCCATTTGCGATGGAGCTTCCTATCACTTCAGCTGCCAGGTGAGAGTTACATGCAGTGATCCGTTTTTTGAGTGCCAAGGGCACTACCCCCACTGAAATTCGTCAGTTATGCAAATTCTATGGGCTACAGTGTATGGACGTCAAAAACTGTGAAAGTGGGTCAGAGAGTTCAAAGATGGACGTACAGACGTCCATGACGAACAACATTCTGGTCGGCCTTCGGTTTCATCCAAAACAATTGCAAAAATGGAGCAAGAAATGAGTAAAGATCGGCATGTGACAGTTCGCGAGCTGTGCGAACTTATCCCTGAAGTCAGTAAGACTACGATTGACAAGATTTTGACCGAACATTTGCATTATCGCAAGGTGTGTGCGAGGTGGGTCCCCAAAATGCTCACCGAAGACCATAAACGGCTGATCTCCTGGTCCATTTCGGATGGGACATCCTCAACCATCTCCCCTACAGTCCAGACTTAGCATCGAGTGATTATCATCTGTTTCCTGATTTGAAGTCACACCTGGGTGGAACACATTTCCAGGCTGACGATGATTTGAAAAACGAGGTTGAGCGCTACCTGCACAACTTGGCGGGAGAGCGCTATGGCAAGGGTATACAAAAACTGCCACAGCGCATGCAAAAGTGCATCGATCGCAATGGTGATCATGTTGAAAAATAAAGTTCCACCTTTCCATCAATGTAACATTCATTGACAATAAACATGTTTTCTATATTAAATAAAATTGGAGACCTTATTTTACAGACACACCTCGTATAAGTGATATAAGCTTCATCAGAATTTCTGATTTTGTGCTGAACCATGAGTGAGGATACATGATTGTTATTTCATTATCAAACTTCAATCTGTGATTTACAATCAATTTGCTGTACCCAAGTATTAAGTCTGCTTGGCAAAAGGCTGGCTATGATATCGACATACCACATCATCAATTGTAAATGTAATTAGTATGGGTTATGCGTCATTTGAGGAATTTAGTAACAGTGACATCAAAACTAATTGAAAAAAGTATTTTTAGTTGGTAATGTAAGTGACAAAGTGTCAAAAAACCGACTACAAATATTTTTTTTCAATTAATTAGTATGGCTTTTAATATTGGATTGCCAGAATGGGAAAGTGATTTGGAATGTGACATAATGGCTTAATTGAAGTGTACACATGTTCTCTTTCACTTTGTTTTAACCATTTTATCTAAACCCCACGTCTGTACCTTTGAGTACACTGTGACATGCCTCCTGCATACCACTGTAGAATTCTTAAAGTATTGGGATTGTGATGAAGTTTGCCTAAAGATGTCCCCACCCGGAGATCCGATTGGGGGACAGTTTTAACTCCGGAATCTTTTTCTTTAGGATTCATACTCGTGTGTGTTTTGGCTTTCATGTAATGGTTCAAAAATATTGGAAAGCTCGAATGCTAATGGCTTCATTGTCAGATGCAAGGCATTAGAAAACAACCACCTTTGAGTACACTAATATAAGCATTATCACATATGTAACATATGTTTTGTGCTATTATAAGTACTTCAAGCAGAGAGTTTTTAGTACTGTTGATTGAAACTTAATTATACATTGATGTCCTTGAATTATGTTACTTTGTTTCTCTCTATTAAAATGTTACTTGTGGCAGAATGCAAATTTTTGCTTGGAAATGACACAGACCACTGTTTTGTTTATGATTGATTATTATTCTAAATATGTTTTTGTGTGGTTCCGAGTGTTCAAGTTAATCACCCATCTTGCTCTAACCTTATTTGTGTTTTAAATGTTAATGAATAATTCAAAGAACTGTAGTTTGGGGAAGGTCCCAAGGGTTGACTTGCATGCTCCTCTTGCTTTCTCAACCCATTCAAAACGTTTGCCCCATTCTTTTATAGTAGAATGAGTAAAGCTTCCCCATATACACTGTCCAATCACTGTTTAATTTCATTTGGAGCAAGTCCTCCTTATGTGAAGAAATTAATAACAATTCCAACACTCAATTTTGAACATGTCAGAATCTTATAAATGTATAAAATTAAAAGAGAACCTAAAAGAATAGCTGTCAGACGCATATTTAGCATAGGAAACATTTTGACTTTTAAAGAAAAAGCTGGAAACATATCCTGGGTCTGGAACAGCGCGGCATCAGTTGATTCAAACTATAACACTTTTCTTAGGGAGCTTCTAAACTGCTTTAATGAATCCTTTCCAAAAACCACTAGGCCACAAGTAGCTAAAAAAAACATATTACATTGGTGTACTAAGGGCATTAGGGTATCTAGCACATGCAAGAGGCTACTCCACAAAATATATAAGACCACCACAGATACAAATTTTATTCAGTATTACAAAACTTACTGCAAAATCTATAAACGTGTAATTAAGAAGGCTAAACAAATGGCAGTTGAAAAATTCATAAAAAATGTGGATAATAAAAGCAAAGCAACTTGGAAAATAATAAAGGCGGAATTAGAAATAAACAGTACAAACAATTTAGACAATTTAAGTAATATGAGTACTGACACAGCGGAATCATTAAATAATTATTTTGTAAATATTGGTAATCAAATTCGAGATACTCCCCCATCAATGCAGGATGCCATAACTGAATTGTATAATAATGTCACCCGAACATTGGAACTCCCTATAGAACCGGCAGCAGCAGCAGCAGGAGACGGTTGGCGTTCGCCACGCCCCCTTGTTTGTCTTATAGCGGTAACGAGGGGTGGCTGAAAAAAAAAACATCACTGCGCCGTCTCTTTCTGTTCCACCTGAGTTCTCGAACTTAAGGGATATTTCATCTAATCCAGAACCTTCGAGATTGGCCAGCTGACCCTATATGTTCAACTGTAAGTCGGTGGAAATAAAGAACATTTTTGAGTGGTGCAATTGGACTTTTCATTTCACGAACCCACAAAGTCACAATAATAATTGCCTAATGCTAACCCCCCAGTTTCAATTCTCAAGTGTTACACCAGAAAAAATTATTGAAATTATCAGTAAACTCAAACCAAAATCCTCCTGTGGCTGGGATGAACTGTCACCATTTCTAATTAAGAAAATAAAACATGAAATTAGCGAACCAATTAGCCAAATAATTAATAATTCCCTAGCTACGGGTATTGTTCCAGAGAGAATGAAAGATGCCCTAGTTAAACCCATACACAAAGGAGGGAAAGCCGAATTTAAAAATTTTCGACCTATCTCTATCCTTCCAACTTTCTCCACCATACTTGAAAAGATTGTGCATGCACAACTCATGTCTTATTTTGAACAATTCACCAAGTTAAGTAACTCACATCATGGATTCCGGGAAAAGCACTCAACAATATCAGCCCTAACTACCTTGGTAAATGATGCTTCTAAAATGATAGATAAGAAACAACAAACAGCAGTTCTGATATGTGATAATTCTAAAGCTTTTGATTGCGTCTGCCATGATATATTATTAAAAAAAGTTAGAACTCTATGGCATAAGGGGCGTTGCTTTAAACTGGTTTCAAAATTATCTTAATTGTCGTAAACAGAAAACAGTCATTAATAATCTAAAGGGAACTGTTGAATCAAATTGGGAACAAATAAAAACAGGAGTCCCACAAGGAAGTGTCTTGGGACCCCTACTGTATATAATTTACACAAATGACTTATCTAACTCCATAAAGGGGAAACCAATTATGTATGCTGATGACACCTCCATTTTACTCAATGGGCACAACCTAGAGGAGTTAAAAACCAATTTAAGCGGCCGGTTATGGAATATGGAGTAGCATGCTGGGACCCGTATAGAGCTAACCAAATCGATCCATTAGAAAAAATACAGAAGAGGGCAATAAAATTCATAAAAAGAGGCAAGTATTTTGGGCCTATAAAAGGAGATGAGACTAAATGGGAGGAATTAAGAATTAGGCGTAAAAAACATAGGTTGGTAGCGTTATTCAAAGCTAATGCTGGTGTAAAGGCATGGGTGGACGTTAATGTAAGGTTAGATAATCCGGATTATTATGGACGAAACGATCATAGGTATAAAATTAAGGGTAGAAGATACAGAACCGACGTAGGAAAATTTTCTTTTGTTAATAGAACCATTGAAGAATGGAATGAATTGCCTGTAGCAGTCTTTCAGGGCTGCCCCCTGTCGTTGAAGAAATTTAGAAAAAATCTAGATGGTTTATAGTTTAACTTGTGAATTATAATGGTATATAATATGTAAATAGAGAAGTAATTAGATAAGTTTTAAGTAACTAAAGTAAAATAATATCATGTTTGTATTGTTTACTGTATTATTGTTGTAAATCTAGTATATGTAATTTGATCTGTATTCTTAACTCTGCCACCGGGTAGTACCCAATTGCAGTTAATAAATACATACATAACTCACTTACAGAAGTGGTTCACGAGTAATGGCCTCAAGCTTAACACCTCCAAAACATCAGTTATGCAGTTCAGCACTCAAGGAAAGAATTCGGAGAGGTTTATCACAACTGATGCTATAAATCCTACAGAAAACTAAAAAATGTTGGGTATTTTTTTAAATCAACAATTAAAATGGGATGACCACATCCGTTATTTGTCCAAAAGATTAAACAGTGCATCCTTCAATATGAGCTGCATAACTAAATTAACAAACCTCGAAACAAGA
Organism: Mantis religiosa; assembly: GCA_030765055.1. NCBI lineage: Eukaryota > Metazoa > Arthropoda > Insecta > Mantodea > Mantidae > Mantis > Mantis religiosa. The sequence goes on along the minus strand of CM060953.1, from coordinate 8,299,472 downwards.
AAAATAGTGTACTTCAGTTACTTCCGCTCTTTGATGACATACAGAATAATACTATGGGGGAACTCTACGGGATGGGAAACGATCTTTAAAAGTCAAAAAAAGATAATTCGCATAATGACTCAAGACCAAAAGTTTCATGCAGAAACCTGTTCAAAAACCTGAAGATATTAACCTTACCATCCCAATACCTGTATGAAATAAATAAATACATCCATTGAAATTTTGATACAATTTATAATTCACAAATGCAACATAATCATGGAACGAGAAATAAAAATAATCTAAAACCACCCATGCACAGATTAGCACTGTATGAAAAAAGCCCACAATATGCAGGAATAAAAATATATAATAAATTACCTGTAAGAATCCGTGAAATGAAAAACCTCAAATGCTTTAATAAAGCAATAAAAAACCTACTAATGGACAAAGCCTACTACTCGATTATTGAATATATGGATGATAAAATTGAATTATAATGAAATTTTTTGTCATTTTGTAATTCTAATATTCTGACAATATTATTCCAAGGGCATGTCATAATTATAACAATATTTGTATATAGTTGTATTGATATTATTAGTAATTATATTAGTATTATTAGTATTTATATTATTAGTGTTATTATTATTTTGTGTAATTATTATTATTTTAAATTTTCTACTGTTGACGAGTCACCTGTTTACTGAGTTTTTACTCACTATTTGTAAGCGTATGTGACAGTAGAGCAGAAGTTAGCTGCAATTACTTGGCGGATAAGATGTAATTTGTAACAGTATTTTTGTGTTCGGAGGAATTATAAATATATAAAAAAAATGTATGTAGTTGTGTGATTGGCCGAAGTAGTAGTGGTGTGACGTGGTATGACGTGATGTGGTGACGTGCCAGTGGATCGGCCAATCACAAAATAAAGCGGTAGTAACTATAGTGAGAAGAAAATCAATAATCTTGAGAAAAGTATTATAATCTTGAGTCTTGTTTCACAACGATGAAAAATGTTGCGGTGAATATAATTGTAAAGGAAAGTTAATAACATTCAAAAAGAGTTATTCTATATTTGTAATAGAAATGAGTGAATAGTAGTTCATATTATACAATTAAATAATATATTACGAAATCTGAATCATATAAATTTAATTTGTCACCAAAAATCCGCATCCACACCTGAGAAAAGATCTCATGACTCTTATTTGATCAAAACTCGACTTGGATCTTACAAAAAAGTTGGCGTGCTTCCTATCGGCTGCGAGTGGAGAACAAATAAATTCCGTAGATGCCGGAAGAGCCGTAGATGCAAACGAAGATTTGCGAAACATGTCCTCAAAATAGGTACGAAAGTGAAGCAGATGTGTAAAAAATGCGACTCATCTAAAATTTAATAATTTTTCGCTTCACTGTGGTGTTCCAATACAGTTGAATCTCGAAATAAATTCCCGTTACAAATATCACAACAGAATTTTGTCCAGCAAGACTGGAAACTTCTAGAACTATCCTGGTAAATGTCAAAACAACTTCACTCTTATTATTTTAGTTAATTGATGGAAATTAATCATTTCTTCATACTAGCCATATATAGGCTAAGGTTTTTGATAGATAGTGGCATTGAACTTTTCATGTTGACTCTATCGAAAACTTCACTCTGTGAATAAATTACAACACTTACTAACACACTTCACTGATCTGTTTGATAAAATTGTCTAAATCCTCCAGGCCCATGATTGCTTCACTGTCAGGTAACTTCAGTTCTTTTACAAATTCACTGTATTTTCCCCCAACAAGGTTTAAAAATACTGTTCCAAAGTTTAAATGAGTATTCCATTGTGTAAGGACTATGATACAATGAAGCACAAAATTAATATAATTTTGAGCCAAACTAATACTCAGTGCACCACTTATTGCTAGTATTTACCTAGAACGTGTTTCGTTAGGATCTTTCTAACATCATCAGTTGTCGACTAATGGACGTCAGTTCGGTGAACTCCTCGGAGGTGATAGGTGCGTCTCTGTCGGTATCTTGATGAACTTGAAATTTGGGTTTTCTTCAAAGGTTGTATCGAAATTAAACAATTTTTTTTCATATTTCTTTATGAAGATTTTTTGCCTCGTGGTTAATGCAGATGGACCTTGGACACTTTTTAATAAGTGAATTTCTCGTTCTAAGTCATGATTCTCCTTCCAAAAATGGTACGCTACCGCCGATTTATCTATTTCTTTGTTCCTGATGTTCCTAAAATGCTCTTTAAGTCTAATGTTCAAGTTCAATGATATAGAATGAGAAATTCACTTATTAAAAAGTGTCCAAGGTCCAATTGCATTAATCATGTGGGAAAAAATCTTCATAAAGAAATATGAAAGAAAATTGTTTAATTTCGACACAACCTTTGAAGGAAACCCAAATTTCAAGTTCATCAAGATACTAACAGAGACACACCTATCACCTCCGAGGAGTTCACCGAACCGACATCCATTAGTCGACAACAGCTGATGATGTTAGGAAGATCCTAACGAAATGCATTCTAGGTAAATACTAGCAATAAGTGGAGCATTGAGTATTAGTTTGATTCAAAATTATATTAATTTAAATGAGTATTTTAGATCCATTTTGCATTTGTATTTCTCTACAGTAATTTATTTTTGAGGATTACTCTGTTTTAAGTACAAACAAATGCTTCAGATAAATTATTAATATATTAACCTTTTGTTTTACAGATACAAGAACAACACAGTGGGAGGATCCAAGACTGTCAAATCCTCAAATTGCTGGTCCGGTAAGTAACTAATGAAATACAATTGAAATTGGAAGTGAATTGGTGACAAATTGAAAAAAAATAGGAAAAAGAAAAGGAGACACAAACGGAACTAAAGGAATGCTTAAGAAATTTAAAACTTAGGTATACATACAAATCTACAATAGCTCACAATTTTTCGTCAACATAGCATACATCAGAACTCTGATACACACTGAGAAATTAGCACATACTGTACCATCACAGACTATCTATCAACAGTGACCATTAATGTACAAGAGTATATTTTATTTACTTGCAACATGTCACAAACAGGTGTTACCATTAATAAAATTATTTGTAGATGAACTTAACATATGAGTGTCATTTGGTAAGTCTGGTGAATTTCCATGTAGGGATGGAAATTTTTTGTTGCAACTTTGTGGGTGGTAAGCTTGATTGTTCAGAAAATTTGAATGTGCTACAATATACAGTTCATTGTTGACAGCTATCTGAACTGGTTAGTGTGATAGCTGTGATTGAAAATGGAAAAAACAGAGTTTTGTGCTGTTTTTAAACATTTTCATTTGAAGGGCTGGACTGCTGTACAAGTCAAAACTGAATTGGATGAAGTTCACTAACATTGAAGACCATTTACTTTTGGCTCAATGAATTTATACGTGGTCGTAGAAGCACCAAAGGTGAATCACGCTTTGGTCGCCCAATCGAGGTCACCACACAGGACACCATTGAAAAAATCCATGATCTGGTTTACGCAGGACTGCCAAATGAAAATTCATGAGATTGCTGAGGCTGTAGGCATCTCAACTGAACGAGTGCACAATATCCTGCATGAAAAATTGGCAATGAAAAAGTTGTGTGCTAGATGGGTGCCATGATTTCTCACAGTAGACCAAAAGCTCATCTGGAAGAACACTTCTACCAAGTGTCAGGCAATGTGCAATCTGCAAGACTTTTTGCGCCGATCTGTGACTGTGGATGAATATTGCATCCATCATTATACACCAGAGTCAAAACAGTAGTCAAAACAATGGACAAAGACTGGTGAAAGTGTACCAAAGAAGTCAAGGACCATTTTGTCAGCTGGTAAGGTGATGGCCACTGTTTTTTGGGTTGAATTCTCAAGGAATAATCCTCATATACTATTTGGAAAAAGGCAGAACCATAACTGGAGCCTTATGCTTCATTGTTGGATTGTTTGCAACATGAGTTGACTGAAAAGAACCGAGATTGAAACATAAAAAAATGCTCTTTCACTAGGATAATGCACCAGCACACACAATAGTAATTGCAATCGTGAAAGTGCATGAGTTTGGCTTGTAATTGCTTCCTCATCCAACTTATTCACCAGACTTAGTCCCAAGTGATTTATTCCTGCTCCCAAACTTGAAAATTTGCTTGGTGGTAAAAAATTATCATCAAATGAAGAAGTGATAGTCACCATCAACGAGTATTTTGCAGACCTTGATAGAACCTATTTTTCCGACGGGATGAAAAAGCTGGAACATCCCTGGACCAAGTGTATAGCCATCAATGGAGAATGTCGAGAAGTAAAAAGTGTTTTACCAGACTTATCAAACAAACCTCGTATTTAATGTTGATGCATACAGCACAGTAAAAAGCTTTCACAAACCGTTGTTCTTATATTGCTCTACACTTTTTGCACATAATTTTTTTCAGTATCGAATATATTCTTTACATATGCCAATAAATGGCATACAAGATACTATTTTAACCTTAATTTTGTTATATATACAGTTGTTACACAGATAGATTAAGAAAACTTTAAATTATAAATGCATAGAAAATAAAACAAAGAATATGTATGATGTAGTAAAGATGAAATAGGAAAATTTGGTTAGGAGTTGTAAGTAATAGTATAGAAGCAGTTCCAATGAAGGATTTGAAATAAAACTAAATATGAAGTGGAAAAACTTATTTACACATTTTATTAAAGCTGCTGATGAGATTAGTGGACTCTCAAAACATGTGAGGTGTTATTTGTTTTAATAAAGTATGTAAATGAGTTTTTCTGCTCCTTGTTTACGTTCATTTGTTTAGGAGTGTTGGAAAAAATGACAGTACTGAAAATAGAAAAGTAAAATAAAATGCACAAATTTGATATGCTTATTTTTGCCTTTGTTTCAGGCTGTGCCATATTCAAGAGATTACAAGAGAAAGTATGAGTACTTAAAATCACAATTGAGAAAACCTGTAAGTATCAGCAACATTACAGGAATATTCAATTAACTTTTTCTGTGAATCTGGCTCTAAAAATTAAATATTTTTGCTTTGTTGCAGAACAATGTACCAAATAAATTTGAAATCAAGGTCAGAAGACAGAATATTTTAGAAGATTCATATCGAATCATAAGCAGTGTAAATCGAATGGATCTTCTGAAAACAAAACTGTGGGTAGAGTTTGAGGGTGAAGTAGGCTTAGATTATGGTGGATTAGCGAGAGAATGGTTCTTTCTCCTTTCAAAGGAGATGTTTAATCCATACTATGGATTGTTTGAATATTCTGCCATGTAAGTTGTAATATTTACACATATCTAAAATATTCCTAGATCATAATTGTAGCCTTGATAGATAATCAGTTTGTAAGTTTAATTATTCACATTTCCCTATTTCTATAGCACTTCATTGTTAACAGGTATTTCTAATTTTTACTTTTTCTGCCATTATCTGGCAGGTAGTGGAAACATTACTTTCTATCCAAAAATTTGATATTGAGATTTCACTTAAAATACATGTTTTGAGATTACTGAGTGAAGAAAAAAGTGTATGTAAATGTTGAATAGATAAACTCAAAAATGAAAAGTTGAATAAATACCAAACAAAAATTTTCAAGAAAATCCCCCTCCCCCTTTACAAGGAAAGATCTTTGAAGCTATGATTTTCTCACAAATGGTTCTAAATAGTTTTGATTAAAATACATTTAACATATTATATGAACAAATAAAATATTGAATTGTCCAAATATAAACTCAAGTCATCTTCATTGGGAAGGAACGTTTTGTTAACTGGTTAGCCATAAAATACTAAAACCTTACTAAACATGATTCAGATCTTAAGGCTTTTATTATTTCTGAGAGGTTTGATATATCCTAATATGTTTCCAATTCTGCTACTTTTATGTAGAGTGATTATAATCACTTAAAGATAATATATATGAGTCAGATTTACTGATACTATTATGTGTTTCAAATGGGAAGGTGTTTGTCCTTGAGCGCTACTAGGTGATCAACCAATGGGAGTCCTGCGGTGTTGTCGTATTGCATTCCCCCTAAGTGGTGTGTGATGAGCGCCAATCTAATCAATCTGTATGAAATACTATTCGCTCTAAGACAAAAATTCAGATTTTACCAAAACTGATCCATGAGGAAGGAGAGAGTAATGTATCTAACATGACCGTAAAAAATCTATATGTTTAACTCAAATAGTTTTCCTAATACAAATAACTAAAGTAGATACTATTATATTATAACAATGCATTGCGATGTAAGCACTGTAATGAATATCATTATTGGTTGGCATGTATGCGTGAACGTATATTTGAAGTTACTCAGAACTGAAACGTAAACATTGATATGATGGGATAAAAGAAATATGTACTTTGAATAAGCCAAGGTGTTTGTTAAATTCTATGAGATGAAACAATACACTTCCTGCTGGTCACATTATATCTTTGTTTATGAATGGTTCGTAATCTCTATTTACTCTAGAGTTTAAAGCAGTACTATTCAGTTACTCTTCTATGAAAAAGTGTATCAGCTGGATCAATGAGACCACCTCCCCCTCCCCCTTACTACTGCTAGAACAATCCAATAGAGTTAATGTGGGCTCAAATTATGTTGCAAACAGAAATAATATTTTTAAACTGACTGACATTGAACGACTTATTCACAAAGAAATTGACAAGGAACTCAAGACTGGGAAAACTGTGTGAGACATCATATGAACTACAAGAAGATGACTTTTGGAAAGAAATAGCACGTAACGAGATTTTGGAACCTACCATCATAAATTGGCAATACTCAGACGATGAAGACAATGACAATGATGAATTATCTCTTAATGTATCATTCACAGCTATACGGATGCACCACTGGTATTTTCGTTGGATTAGAAAAACAAGTAATTCATAACCTATAATTAATTTAAATTAAATATTTAAACCATTTGCGTAATATACGAATCTCCATGTTGCAATTGTGATTTCAACAACTACGTTATTATAAAACTTCCATTTGAAACACATAATATGTTCCTTTCTTGGAAGTGTTCAAAACAGTGTTGTTATAATAAATTAAATTTAAAGGGAGTCGATTAATGACACTAAACAACACTTTTAAAATAAAAATTATTTGTGGTTGGTTTATTGACACTCGTCACTTACTTTTTCATATATTTATGAGATATTTTATTTATTTCTCATAAATATATGAAAAAGTAAGTGACGAGTGTCAATAAACCAACCACAAATAATTTTTATATTAATTTTGACGTCACTGTTACTAAATTCCTCCAAACACACAACACTTTTAAATTTTTCCGGAACATGTTTCAAAGACTTTGCCTCCATCCTCAACCGGCCATCGACTGGTTCTCATTGGTGTAGTTGATGATATTTTGTCATAGGTCTTCTCTGGTGGCAGTTTGAGGAAGATTTGTTCAGCAAGTTCCTCGAACTGCCACCAGAGGAGACCTATGACAAAATATCATCAACTACACCAATGAGAACCAGTCGATGGCAGATTGAGGATGGAGGCAAAGTCTCTGAAACATGTTCCGGAAAAATTTAAAAGTGTTGTTTAGTGTCATTAATCGACTCCCTTTAAGTTTAAACATAATATGTTACTTTTATGTAAAGCAGGACTTGTTTGTTCCCATCTTCAAGCTCATACCAACTGCCTGAGCATAATGCCCTCATGTTAGAGACTGTTGCACCAAGTCATCCTCTGATGTCTTTTAAAGGAATTTCTTGGTGAGGCTGTTGCTTTGAATTAACTTTCCAAAACTAAAAGAAACAAAAACTAAAAAAATACATCAAAAACATAAAACTGAAAAAACAAATCAGGAGTAATTGATGGTCTAAAGTATGAAGCCTTGGACTGAAGTACTTACAGCATAGTATGTCGTCACAAAAGATACATATCTCATTGTACATGAGATCCCCTAGCGGTTTACTAACGAGTCAGTTGGAGGATTTAGTGTTATGCTGGCACGTTGCCATGCTAGCTCAGTGGTTAAGAGCAACTGAACAGAGACCGGTAGATATGTGGTTCAAATTCCGGCTTTGGCATTGTATTTTTCAGTTTAACTCTACCCTTTGAAGAATCAGGAGTAATTTGGCATTTTTTGAGAGACCAGCACACAGAAATTAGATAATGCTAAAGAAAATTTTGGGATAAATAAGACTTGCAGTTTGGGAAAAACATAAAACATTTGCAGTTTTGAAATCGTGACAAGTGATATACAGAAATTCATCCAACCACCACAATGAATGACATAGACAGTTGACTAGGAACTGAAGATGGGAGCAATTAACACCTGAAATATGTTTTGCTTATTAATAAGTGATGTAGTGTCAAAGCAATTTAATAACTAAATTGTTAGAGCACATCACTATCATAAAGCCCAGCATACACAATTTTAATTGTAAATAAAATTTTTGTTTGGTTTGCTTTATTGTATTATATAATAGATTATTGCTTTGAGTAATATAATAAACAGTTTCAGTTCTATATAAAAATTCATTTATACATTATTTTAGTCACCTCTTTTTGAAAGTATTAACTACATTTATATACATAATTATTTTATTGTAAAACTATGATGAGTGGGAATCTATTCATGTGTAGATTTTGACACATAAGATTTCTATGCAGAAGTAGAAATAGTTTAATAACAGAAATTAAAGATATATATACGAGGGTCAGCTGATAAGTCCCAGGCCTCACATAGAGATGGCACCACTGGGCCAGTTTGATAGATAGTATCATATAGTTTAACTCTAGACTAGCTTGTATCCGTAGTTACAAGTCAATAGCTTGTTTAGTTTTGGAATGACATCATTTTAAACAAGACAAGTGCAGAGGTTTCACGAAAATGGAGGATTTGGAAAAACGAGCAGTGATTAAATACTTCAATTTGAAAGACTTAATGTCTAAAGAAATCAAGGAGGAAATGGACAGTACATTGAAAGACTCTGTCCCTTCATATATAATAATTAAAAGGTGGGTTGTAGAGTTTAAAATGGGACGTACGAGTACTAGTGATGAGCCTCGCTCTGGACGTCCTGTGAAAGTCACAACTCCAAGAGATTATTGAAAAAAGTCATCATTTAGTAATGGAAAACCGCAGATTAAATTTGTTTGAGATAGCAGAGGCTTAAACATATCAAAAGAATATGCAGGAAATAATTTTAAGTAATGTTTTGGGCTTTCACATGGTCTGTGAAAGATGGGTGCCGAGTTTGTTGACACCTGACCAAAAGTTGCAAAGAAAAACTGTTTCTGTTAAGAATTTGGAGCTCTACTGTAAAAATCCCATTGAATTTTTGAGATAGTTTAATACCATGAATGAAACTTGGATACATCACTACACTCCAGAAAGTAAATCACAAAACAATTGATTGCTTCAGGTGAACGAACTCCAAAAAGCAGTCAATTATGTCAGCTAACAAGGTTATGGCAAGTGTTTTCTGGAATGCACAGGGAATTATTTTGATTGATTACTTGGAAAAGGGTAAAAGTATTATCACGGGTGATTTCTACGAAAGCTTACTGCAATGTTTGAGTGATGAGGTGAAAAGAAAAAGATGCAATTGGCAAAGAAAAACATCTGTTTCTTAACGACAGTGCGCCAGCCCATCGTTCAGTCATTGCAATGGGAAAAAAGTGCGAATTAAAGTTTGAATTGCTTGAACATCCACCCTATTTGCCAGATCTAGTACCCAGTGACTATCACCTGTTCCCAAACCTCAAAAAAATTTCTTGGACAAAGATTTCACAGCAACGAGGTGGTCATTGATGCGATAAACAGTTATTTCGAGAACTATGATAAATCACACTACAGAGATGGTTTGATTAAACTAGAACAGTGATATGACAAATGTACTAGCCTTTCTGGAGATTATTGTTGCAGCGAGGCAGCGCGGCCGACAAGTTCAAAAAGACGGACAGTGCAGTGCAGGAATAAAAGCTTGCTGAAATGGTGGGGGGAAGGAGATGGATTTCTGGAGAGTTCGTCTTTTTTCTAACACCGTCCTGATTGTTTAGAACATTCCATGAGTGTGGAAGAATAAAGAAAAAAAAATCATTAAATTTTTTTTATTTTTTTTTTTTTATTGATGCCCGGGACTTACCAGCCAACCCCTGTTGAAAGCAAATTGTACATGTTTAATTGCAGAGCAGGAAAACTTTGATATCGCATCAAATGTAGTTTTATGCTTGTTATACAGGGACAATTATACTCTTCAGATCAATCCATTTTCGGGGCTGTGCAATGAAGAACATCTCAATTATTTCAAATTCATTGGGAGAATTGCTGGTATGGCTGTGTATCATGGGAAACTTCTAGATGGTAAGAACTTGAGCCTACACATGGCAGGTGGAAATGAACAATTATTGATTGAGCTAATTAATGATTAACTAAGAATTTCAGAACTAGAGGTACTTTAGAGATTTTAAGTTCCCATTTGGATATGTTACCTCGAAGTTTAACGGCCGCGCCGTGGCTCAGTGGTTAGACCACTTGGCTCTCACCAAGGCAGCCTGGGTTCGATCCCAGGCTACCGCAAAGTGAGATTTGTGGTGGACAACATGGCGCTGGGGCGGGTTTTCTCTGGGACCTCCGGTTTCCCCCGCCATCTCATTCCACCAGTGCTCCATCTTCAACTCATGTATCATCAGTGTCACCACATGCAGTGCCGTATGTAGTAAAAGTGGGCGTGAAACACTACACGTTTCATTTCATTTCGAAGTTTAACACCGCCCTGTGGTATACTGGGAAAAATGTTTCTTTAATATTGCAGTTGTTTAGAATGGCAGAAGGGTAAACTGAAGATCCATGGTTCAAATCCTGGCTATAGCATTGAATTTTTCAATATGATTCTACCCTTTCAAGCCTACACACACCATAATGAAGAAACAATTTATGCTAAGCAAATTAAATTTGAATATAGCTTGACTTCACCCAGGTTCATGTCTATCTTAACCAATTTACGTTATAAAAACATACTTTTTATATTAAAATGTAGTGACTACTGTAGATATAACCATGCATTGTCCACTTTTTCATTTTTATCTTATCTATATATGTGTCCCTTTCCCGTGATCTTTATATCTGGGCATAGAGAATCAAAGAGCTTCTTATCCACTATTGCACTAAAACAGTTAGCATTGATTGATGCAATGATACAGTTTACAAAAACTGCTTTAATGAATATTTTGTTCGAACAAAACAACTGTATAATTTTGAGTCAAACTTGTACTGCATGCTCCATATATAGCTAGTGTTTACCTAGAAGGTATTTTGTTAGGACATTCCTAACATCCTCGGCGAATGTTGACTGTTGAATTTTGATTTGGTGAACTTCTGGATGACAATTGGAGAGTATCTGTTGATGAACTTGAAACTCAGGTTCTCATCAAAGGTAGTGTCAACACCTACAGAGATGCCCTCTTGTGTAGAACTAGCTGAACATAAATAGGAGTAACAATTTAAGCTTTCATGGCTGGCGTCTATTCAGTAAGATGTAGAGGTTTTGCGGGTTTACTGGCCATGGTCTATTAGGAAAACAATGAAATTTCTGATGGCAAACTAAAGTGGCTCTGGCATAGTGCACGCCAGACTTTATCGGGAGGCTATTGAAATTTTCAAGCACAAACATAATTTTAACAGGAAGGAGGAAGCAGCACGTTTTGCACAAAACCTGGTTTCCCGTGTTACAAAACACAAGGACGAAACCAGAGACTAACCGAGACATAGGCATAGCAGCCGTCTTGTGACTGGCGGACGCGCAGCCAATAGGAGTTAAGTAGGCGGTCTCTCTCCCGCCTATATATATTGGTGTGCTATGCTGGAGCCACTCTGTCCATTTCCACAACCTGAAGGTACAAAATTGTAATCTCAAAAACAAAAATCCACCTCAAAACCCTTAACGGGTGCACACGCAGCAAAAAGCTTTTGGCTTTATACAGCCAGTCAGCACTATGGACGGACGGAGCCACTCTAGTTTGCCATGAGTCGTCTGAGGATGCTTGATGCACATAGAACGAAACATCAGGAACTTCATTTTTTCCTACTAGACCACGGCCAGTAAACCTGGAAACCTATACATCCTACTGGATAAATAGGAGTACTTATGCTTCATGGTATCATAGTCCTTACACATTGGAATATACTTTGGCATAAGTAGGAGATTTTGGACAGATGATAACCTAGAATTCTCAAAGCAAATACGTTTGCCTTGGACTCCGAGAACTGTTCATGCCCTCACCTATGCAAAAATATTTCATATTTCTGATCCTGTTTCGTAATGGGATGAAGGGCAACATCACACTATCAACATAACTTGTGCACTAGTAACCTTTTTTGATAGGGGAACTGCATACATTGTTCCTCATCTTGACAATGGTGCAAGTTTCACAGTATGAAACCGGCCATATCAGTGAAATAACAACTTACAAAGTTGATTTACTGGAATGGCAGGGATTGAACAGGATATTCATTTTAGCAATAAGTGGTAAAGGTAGCTTACTTCTAACAATGGCATATATGGTGGACACATGCAGTTTTAATATTCTCTGCAACTCATATATCTGGGGCATTGGTTCCGAGGTTGGCAGTGAGTGGCTCTGCAACAATCAAGTTTACCAGCACTGCTACTCATGTCAACTTCAGCAGTTTCCATTAGCACTTATTTCAGCCAGTCAGATGTTAGACATATAAAAAGTTTCTGCGGAACGCAATAGAAAACATATCCAGAATTGTAAGACTTGAAGCTTTCACAGCGAGCATTACTAATCAAGGCTTCGCGGGTGACCAGCCGTGTCAAATTAATAAACGTGGAGCTTTCAGCCATTGTAAACTCCATGGCCTTCTTCAGGATCTTAATTTGACACGGCTGATCACCCGCGAAGCCTTGATTAATATCCAGAATTCTATTGTAGCATGCAGTCAAAATGAAACACTGTCTGCCATTTTGGAATACTGCTTGAAGTCATAGGATGGAAGCTAATGATGTCACAGTGTGGCAACATGTGGTATAAACTATTCACTTATTCATTTTGGAGCTATCTGTGGATGCATTATTTTTACTGTTGAAATGCAAAAATGTAAGGGTTCTCTTAAAATGTTTGTATTAGTTAAGAAAACATTGGAATGAAAAAAAAAAATGCAATTCTTTGGTTTCTGAATAATATCCATTACCTACACAAAATCCAAGCACTTCTACTATTCTGTAGTTAGAGATTTCCAAACATATGCTGCACCTCATATAGATCCTTTTACTAAAGTCTTTCATGAATAAAACAGTCTTACAAAGCTCATAAGTCATCTTTTTGTAGCTACTCTGATTTGCTGGGTCTTTTTATATATTTCTCTTAATGCATGTCCTTGTCAGATTAATCAGCTGAGATATAGGTAGAAATATAATCGTTACATAATGTTATGTTTTATTTAATTCCAAATTGTTTGACAATTTTCAGCTTTCTTTATCCGTCCATTTTACAAAATGATGCTTGGTAAAACCATTGACCTGAAAGATATGGAGAGTGTGGATTCTGAATATTACAATTCACTTTTATGGATAAAAGAAAATGATCCATCAGAACTTGAGCTTACTTTCTGTGTAGATGAAGAAAGTTTTGGTCATTTTTCGCAAAGAGAATTAAAACCAGATGGAGCAAACATTCCTCTGACAAATGAAAATAAAGATGAATACATAAGGTAAGAGAATATAACTTCCTTCTTCCTCTTGAATAAATCCTGTATTGCATCTATAAGATGTTGTAACAATAGTTTAGAAAAATGATTAGAGAAATACTTTGAATACAACCAAATATTCATTTGAATTGCCTGCATATTTGTACTCACAAATTTGAAAAATACTGTATTTCCATCAAGTAATCAACATCAGGCATCTTTCCTATTGAAGTACGATATTCATTCAAACAACTTGACTGCCAGTCTCATACCTCCATATATAAGGCAGAAATTTCACTAAAATTTCACTTGAAACACATTTTGACATAAATAAAAGGGCCAAAAAAAAAAAAAACAACCACCAGCATTTTTGGGAAATAGTCCATGTATGCATGTATCACAGCCAAAAAACAAAGTGTCAGCTGGTATCATTCAAGGATAGGACATGATTTTCAAGAAAACTCATCCCATCCCAGACTATCGTTTACAGGAAATATTTCACAAACCTTATTTTCTCAAAAATTTCTTACAAATTTTGATTAAAATACCATATACAATAAAACCTGCCTTCAATGCACTCCTGTTTAAGCGGAAATCTGTTGTAAATGGAAATATTTCATGGTCTCAGAATTTGGGAGTGAAAAACATGCTAAATTCCCTTTATTAAACAGAGACTGTCTTATGCAGACAGCAAAATCAAAGTATGCATTTTAACGAAAATGTATAGTTCAGAAAATTTTCAGGTACTCAGTGAAAATGTGCCTTAACAGCATAACAGTACACCTCTAAATTTAAAGAAAGGTGGTGGTGTATTTCCTATAGTCACCATGGCTTCGAAAACAAGAATTGTATGAGATCTTAACGCAAGAGAGAAAGTGATTTATTTGAGATTTATGAATGAATGAGATAAATTGAGTGTAAAGCAAGTCATTAATGTCACCATGCGGCATTGTTGTGCTGCTGCCACAGGCCAGAGCCAGGCATGTGGGCAGGAGAGGAACAGAGAGAGAGAGAGAGAGAGAGAGAGGCTCTGGAACATTCTGCCCATTGTGGCAGCGGCGAAAGTTCTTAAAAGGTCTGTGGCTTTTTAGAAACAATGGCTGGGGAGGTACAAATACTGGCGAGGTATTAGGAACGGCAGTTGTTTGTTGGTTATTGTGACAGTTGATGACTGAAGTCTACTGCAGTGATTTCTTTCATTTGTTTTCATACAGCTAAACACCGAGTCAGCCTCGAAGACAGCTGATTGTCAATTACATGTCTTTCTACTGCAGCAAAAGTTGTTCTAAATTTCTGCAAACCAGATTTCCGAATCTACCCATGTAGTCACATTAAGGTGTTGAATGAAGGCAAAACTCAAATTTACAAGATTCTAAAGAAAAACATGTAAATTCTGAAGCAGTAGGAAATTCGTGCTAATGGGAAAATAAAGAGAGCCTAAACCGAAAATCAGGATGTTAATGAAATAGTGTGGGAGTGGTTTGTTAGTATTAGGACAAAACATCACCACATATTGGGATCTATGTTACAGGAATATGCTAAAAGTCTGCACCAGACTGAATTCAAAGCATCTAACAGATGATTGAAGAGTTTCCACAAAAGACATCAGAGATATTTTAACAAACTTTGTTGTGAATTGAATGACATTAACCCTGAAACAATCGCTGATTGGATTGCTAAATTACCTTCAATAATTGAAGGATACAAACCTGAAAACATAGCAGAAATGTTCAAGAGAAAAATTGTGAAAGTAAAGATTGGCTGTATTCATATGTAGTTTTATGTCAGGTGAAATGGAAAATTCCTTTGTTAAACAGAAATCTGCCTTTAACAGAAAGTTTTTAAAGTTGCATTTGATTTCGCTTAAGACAGGTTTTACTTTATTTAAGGGGTTTTCATGCAAAATGAAATATATATCCTGAATTTTCTAGGAGTGTCTTGGAAGTCCTCTATATTCTCAATGACCTTTGTATAACTGATAAACTGTAAGAGATAGACAAAATATTACTACACAACAAATGTATATCTTGAATTTTCTGGGAATGTACTCAGAAGTTCTCATTATTCTCAATGACGTTTGTATAACTGATAAGCTGTAAGAGCTGGACAAAATATTACTACACAAATAATGCAGGTATCATTAAAACAAAATTTATGTCAAGTAAAAATTTTTTGAGATGAACTGTTTCCAGATATTCCTTAATATTTTGTTTGAATTTTGCATACTTGGCTTTTCTCAAATGAGTAATTATTCATTATTTTATATTCTGGCAGTGATAAGACATCAAAATTTCAAAGATATCATAGCGACCAGGTCTTAAGATTTGAGTATCATTTAAGCCTATTGCAGTTTGCTATGCTCATATCTATAATGATAATAGTATATCTATTTGTGAAATTAAAGAATTTCTAAAAAAGTTTATCTTAATTAATATGAAGTAGATAAAAGAATAAGCATTTTTAAAGATACTTTGTACCAGGATGAGTAGAACAAGTCACACATTTTTCAGCTAAAGTATCTAATTAATGCATTATATACAATTTATTATTCTGTGTGGAAACTAATTACAGTTCTCAAAGAACTTCTCTCTTAATACCTTTTCTGCATATGAGATATATAATTTGGATATATACAAGGGTGAGCTATAAAGCTGCAAATGTCTGACTCGCTTATACCATTTGTAAATTACGTGCACATTTTGTGCCAGCAGCTAGCAGCATACCTATGCTTATTTATTTTATTTATTTGTGTACTAAGCTATTACAATTGTTGAGCTGATCACCAGTATTTGGCCCAGGCCATTAATTGGTGGGCAGCCCGTTGAATTACAAAATGTGTAGTACACTACTTACATTTCTATTACTACTAACATTACTACCATTACTACTATTGCTTACACACTATTGTTCATTTCCTTTTTTCACAGTCCACTTCCATTTATTTTTCACTTTATCTAAGAACTGACCTACATTCTTGAGATTTTCATCTATAATTTTACATATATCAGGACTTCGCTTAATTTTTCTCCAGATGTATTCTTTTCGCCAAATCTCTGTTTCCCTGCATTCAAAAAGGATATGTTCCACATCTTTCTTACCCCCACACAATGGGCACTTGTCTTGCACAAACCCATTCCGCTGCCCTTTTAGCCTCCACACTCCTGCTCTCAGCCATGCTATCCCCTTCCTTTCTTTATTAATGGTTTTATCTACATACTGCTCCCTTCCCCAGCCACTTTTTAACTCAACATAATATACCAATGACCTCTTTTCACCTAACTGGCTGAACAGTTTCTGAATCTCTATATCTTCAAATCTTTTTCTAACACCCCTCCAGAAACCTTTATAATTTCTCTCTCTTTTTCTCCAAATATCCCCTAAGCCATTATTTTCTAAATTATTAATTTTTAGATGAGTTGTATTTATTACACATCTGCTTCACTTTCGTACCTATTTTGAGGACATGTTTCGCAAATCATCGTTTGCATCTTCTGCTCTTATGAGTCGCATAAACATATCATGCTATCATCTAGCTCCTTATCTTCTATTACAACCCAAAGCACTTCTTTATGCCTGGACCATGATTCTTTCATTGTTTTACACAGAGACTTCCTAATAAAGAAACCTAGGCCTCCAGATAGTCTCCCTTTCTTTGCATATGCTTCTCCCTTTCTTCCTACGTAACTAAAACCCCTTATGTCAATGACCTCATCTTTCAACCATGTTTCAACCACTGCTAAATAATCCAGCGTCCCCAAAAAGTGCTGTAAGATTCCCATATTAATTTTATTTTTTATTCCTTCACAGTTCCAAAATCCTATTTTCCTGACACTGCTATTGTGAACCCGTTCTGCCCCTTGACCATACATACTTTTCCAATGTCTTTTTGCTTCTCAGCTGAATTCCTTCAACAGCTGAGGATCGTTTGTCTTTATCACCATTATACTTCCATGCGGCGAAGTTATATCTCCCGCCTCTGCTTTACCTCTCCTCCTGCCTTCACCACCTACCGCTCCCTCCTCTTCTTCACTACTACCAATGGTTTGCGTCCAGCTTCTTTCCCCTCTCTCCACCAGTCCACGTGCTGCCATAGTCTCCTCCCTCCTTGGTGACAGCCACTTTCTCCCGTCTGTTGTTACAGGTGTTGACGTCATCTCCCTGCTTTCCTCACCTCCCTTCTGTCCGACGGAGATTTGATTTCCTTTCGTCTTGTTTGATTCACTCAATGACGTATCCTCTGACGTGTTGGTTGTTACCACGTGCTATATTACATCATCTCTCTGTTGTGTGCCGGTGCTGGACTTTGACTCCCTCGTCCCTTCCTGTGTATGTGAAACTTGGCTGGATTTTTGCTGAGTTATTTCCTCCCATGTAGGCTGCCTGCTCCATACATCCCTCTTGCTCGCATACGTTGCGTTCGCTCCTTCTATCCAGAGTTGCAAATTTCTGATATATGCTCGTTTACCCGCAGCTCTCGCTTCCATCATCCTTCGGATTAGATTTTGCTTCACGTGTCTTTGGACTGGTGTTAAATCCTTATTTATGAATATTTTTGTGCCTTTCAACATTTTAGCCCTTCCCAGTATTTCGTAGATTAATTGAGTTGTAGAGAAATGTACAATAATTGGCCTTTCCCCTCCATGTCTTCCTACGCGGTAAGCCTCCACTATCTCCCAACCGTGTAGTTCTATTTGTAGTTTTTCTTTCAATATTTGGGACACTTCCTGCCATGGCCAAATACCTCTTCTCTCTTTCACTCCTATAAATACTAAGTTTAGTCTTCTTCTCCGCTCATCTGCTCTTTCCAATTTCACTTTCAGTTCATCTACTTCCCCTCTTATAACCTGGATTTCTTTTCCTACTTCTTCTTTTATTTCCTTAGCTATTTTCTCCAGACTGTTGCCTATTCTTTGCTCCATCGCATCCATTTTATTTATTTTTTCCACCAGATTTTCCAGAATAGTTTGTATTTCCTCTTGTCCAGGATTCTGTTCGACTCCTCCTATTATTAATAACATTAGAATTATACATCCCAGTATTATGCTGTTAACCTCCATAGATCTTCCTATTTCCTTTTTCTTTATTTTCCTTTGCCTAAACAGTCCTATCCTTCCTCTTTACACTGTAAGCTCATCTCCCATTGTTGCTTCTTGTGCCACTCTTCTGGAGCTCACTGTAACACAACCTTCCTCTTCAACAGCTTGCTTAGCACCCTATGCTTATTGTAAAAGTCAGGTCACATCTCTCTGGCATGCAGTCAGTCAGTGGCAGACAGTGTAAGATGGCAGGTGAGTTGCATGATTGTAGCCGAGCAGAACAGCATGCAGTTGTGACTGTCCACAAAAGTAGTGCATCATGTATGATGACCAGTGTTTCTCATGGCCAGAAGTTTTAACAAGGGTAGGCAAAGCATCCGAGGTCAGGAGTGCCTTGGTTGTCCTGTGGAGTTGTTAATGCAGGCATAGTGCAGTGTGTGGAATAAATCATTTGTAATGACCAGCATATGACGATCGATGACATAATGCATGCTATAGGCTGTTTACACAGGATCACATGGTGCTCCATCAGTTGACTGAGGGGTTTGCAGCACCTCATTCGGCACACTGAGGAAGGAAATGACTTCCGGCACAAATTATTACAGGGAATGAGACTTAGTTTACCACTTTCAACCAGGACCACAAAGATCTTCCATGGAATGGAAACATCCACCTCACCAACAACGAAAAAGTTTAAGGTGGCTCCATTCCGGTGATTTCCATCTGTTGGGACCACTAAAAAGTCATTTGTGTAGCTGACACTTTGTAACTGATGATGCCATAATCCGAGAGGTTACCTGTTGGCTGTGACCTTTGCTGCTGGCATTCGAAGACTTCTAAAGAGATGGTATAAGTGTTTCAATGGACAGGTTGATTACATCGAAAATTAAAATAAATTTCCAGTAGTTCAAAATTGAATCGAGAATATATTGACACATTGCTTCACTCACACTGTTTATTCACAGGACATGTTTCAAGAGCTCTTGCTCCTATCCTCAGCTGATATTCGACTGAGTATCAGCTGAGGAGCTCGAGTATCAGCTGAGGATAGGAGCAAGAGCTCTTGAAACATGTCCTATGAATAAACAGTGTGAGTGAAGCAATGTGTCAATATATTCTCGATTCAATTTTGTACTAATTTGTGCTTCACTGTCCCTACGCTTCTTTCAAGTTTATACTTCCAGTAGTTAATTATTATTGTCTGTGTATAGTTTTGCGGTTATTTATTGACTCACCGTTGTATAACGTATATTCTGAGCTGTGGTGCTTTGTCATAACTTCATTTGCTTCCGTATTTTACAGTTTAGTCATCCAGTGGCGATTTGTCTCCAGAGTCCAAGAGCAGATGAATGCCTTTCTTGATGGTTTTAATGGTCTTGTGCCTCTAACACTTGTCAAGATATTTGATGAACATGAACTGGAACTTCTCATGTGCGGCATTCAGAATATTGATGTTAAAGACTGGAAACAGAATTCCCTTTATAAAGGGGACTACCATCCCAACCACATCACTGTACAATGGTTTTGGAGGGTGTGTATTTACCTTTTTCTTTTAATTATGATTATAAGAAAGTATTGGGAGCAATAATAAAATACTTGATATTAATAATCAATTTTGTGTGTTTAAAATTCTCCAGGTGGTATTGTCATTCAATAATGAAATGCGTGCAAGACTGCTACAGTTTGTAACTGGAACATCCAGAGTGCCAATGAATGGTTTCAAAGAATTGTATGGCAGCAACGGTCCACAGCTTTTTACTATAGAAAAATGGGGTACACCTGACAATTATCCACGTGCTCATACCTGGTAAGTCTTATAATACGTCAATGACCTACACACAGAGATACACACCACTTGACCCGTAGTGGTAAAACATACGAGTTAATTGGAGAATTTAATGTCATGACGGCATGTTGGCCATGGTAGCTCAAAGGTTAAGAGTGACTGGACAGAAAATGGGAGATCCATGGTTCAAATCCTGGCCATTGCATTGAATTTTTCAGGTTGACTCTATCCAAAACATTAGTATGGAGGAACAATTAATTTCTGTCAATTAACTTAATAATAAGGCCAGGGAATCAAGTAGCCATGGCATTGAATTTTTCAGGTTGGCCCTATCTATCCAAAACCTTAGCCTATACATGGCTAGTATGGAGGAACGATTAATTTCCATCAATTAGCTTAATCAAAATATGTTTTATATGTCTTGATTACTTTTCTCTATAAACTGTACATAGGTTATAGAAAAGGTTCACAGTGTAGGCTCTCCGTACACATTTGAATAGTTAATTGTGTTCCTACAGGAAGTGCTTTGAAGAGTTTTATGTCACTTATTTTATAATACTGTGACTTTGTGGGTTCGTGAAATAATAAAGCGAGGTTACAAAAACACAAAAACTACAAAACAAAAACGTACAAAAACATAGTGAACTCGTCATATGGGAGAGGATATACATAGAAAAACATAAAATCCAACTAATGAACTTTGAAATCCCGCCAGAAGAGAATCCCACATTTCAGTTCATCACTAAATCAACAGATGGCAGAAGCAACCCCAGAATTACCCACACCGCTGGATCAAGCTTCAGTCGCATAAGAGCCGTAGATGCAAACGATGATTTGCGAAACATGTCCTCAAAATAGGTACGAAAGTGATGCAGATGTGTAAAAAATATGACTCATTTAAAATTTAATAATTTTTCGCTTCACTGTGGTGTTCCAATACAGTTAAATCTCGATACAAAAACTACACTTTATTCTCCTCGAAATACACTTCACCATTACCTTTTGCTAGCTAACCTGAAACTGTTTATTTTACAAAAACTACATTCAACTGTCCGTCGCTACCGGTAACGATTGGTTCCGAAGTTTTCCGAATCTCCACCAGCCATCATTTTTCATCGGCTTCGCGAATCTACCGCCAGGGTGACACTGCTCCCTCCTCAAGGCTGGTCGTCCCGAACAGCGCCTTCGTAGCGGGCCAGGCGATCCAGGTGTACCACCAACATCTTTCCTCGGGGCACCTTCTGGATGCGGTAGACCACGTCGTTAATCCTCTTCATCACACGGTACGGTCCTTGCCATGACTGCTGAAGCTTCGGGCAGCGTCCCTTGGTCCTGGTCGGGCGGTACAACCAGACCAGGTCACCTTGCTGTAACCCTTGGCTGTTGGCTTGCCTGTTGTATCAGGTTTTCATGCGGTCGCTCGCCTTCTGGATGTTCTGGCGGGCCATCTCGTGCATGTCGTGGAGGTGGTCCACCAAGTTCTCCACATCCTTCAAGAGTGGCCCCAAGTCTGCGTCCGCCAGCTGCTCCCTCCTCAGGCCTGCGCTATCCCAGCCATCCGCAGGCACTGCCGTGACTACTCGAACTGCTGCGGCACGCTCCTTCCCCTCCACTCTTGTGCATTGGCCGCACTCTTCTGCACAGGGTCTTCGGGACATAGCGTCCGCGTTACCGTGACTCTTCCCTCTGCGATGTTCCGAGGTGAAGTCGTATTCCTGCTCCCTCTGGACCCCACCTGCTGTCTGGCCTTCCGGTCGCGCCGTCACTATCACTTCGCTCCTCGCGGGGACAACCACGTCTTCGCTCAAGACGACCCTGCCAATTCCAAGGCGCTCTTCTCCGTTGAGCCTCAGGACCTTCCTGCTGACGTCGACCGTCGCCTCGTGGCTCCTGAGGGCATCCAGTCCCAGAATCACCTCCTCAGCCACCTTCGCGACGAACATCCACAGACGCACGGCACTCCGTCCCAAGGTCAGCTCCAGCAGGGCCTCCTTCTCCACAGGCAAGGTGTCGCCCGATGCTGTCACAAGCTCGTATGGTCGTCTCGGCTTCCTCGTCGGCAAACCCTTCGCCACGTCAGGTCTGATGATGGTCACGGCCGCCCCGGTGTCCACCAGCACGCGGCACGGCTTTCCTCTAACCCAACCGTCCGCGATGAGGCTGTCATCCATCCGCCGGCTGACGGCGCGGATTGTCACTCGAGGGGATGGTGGTAATGGCGCCGACGTACCCCTCTCCACGCCGGGCCTTACTCGTTCTTCCGGCCGCTCTTCCTGGTATGGGCAGTCTCTCTGCAGGTGCCCGGGCTGTCCATACCCCCCAACACAGGCCACTAGGTGTTCGCCGGCGTCCCACAGCTGGTCTTCTGTCTCCGGCGTAGCGGACATTCCTCGTTCTCGACGTCGGGATAGATGCTACCTTGGACGCCTCCATCCTTAATGCCGCTGTCAGCGCCTCGTGGATGGTTTTATAATCGCCGAGCATTAGGCGCTGACGAATCTCCGTGTCCCGTACCCCGTCGACAAAGTTGTAGGCGGCTTCCCGGGATACGAACTCCAGTGGCAGGTTAACCAAGGCCTTGCTAGCTAGCTGCTCAATCGCTATGGCTAACTCCTGCAGCGTCTCCCCCGGCTGCTGTGACCTTGCCTTTAGTTGGCTGCGGCTAAGCGGTGGTTCCCGAAACGATTCTCCAGGGCCTCCCAGATGTCCTTGGGCGCCGCCGTTGTCTGCACCGCGTTTAGGACTTCCGCGGCCCGTCCCTGGAGGCTGGCTATTAACTGTGTGGCCTCCTCCTCCGGTGACCATCTGTTGTGCCTGGCCACTGTGTCAAACTGGCGGCGGAAGACTTCAAACGTTGACGCGCCGTCATACTTTGGAGGTTTGATGCGCGCAGATGTTGTGTCGCGTCCCGGCGCGAAGGCCTTCAAGTCCTTCAGCTTTCTGCCGACGACGTCCTCCACCATGGCGTTCAGGGACTTGATGCTGCAGTCGGCCTCTCCCTCTACTCAAGTCGAGTACTAGCTGATGATAAGAGCAAACGCTCTTGAAACATGTCCTGTGAAAAAACAGTGTGAGTGAAGCAGTGTGTCAATATCTTCTTGATTCACTTTTGTGCTAAGTTGTGCTTCACTGTTCTTACGCTTCTTTCAAGTTTATACTTCGATATGCAGTGTGTTATTGAAGATCACGTCAGAAGCAATTATAATGGATAAGATAAAAGTAATTACAATGATACAATTAGTGGTACTAGATACATCAATATTAATAAATGGTAATTAATAATTATGATAATAATAATAAAAGAAGAAGAAGATGTTGTGATGATGATGATGATGGTGAAGAAGATGATGATGATGATGATGATGATGACGACGACGATGATGAAGATGACGACGATGATGAAGATGACGACGATGATGAAGATGACGACGATGATGATGAAGACGACGATGATGATGAAGACGATGATGATGACGATGACGATGCACACAAAACCAGGTGTAAGTTATACAGAACATATTACTGAATACAAATAATTGTTGTGCATCACTGATAACAAAACAACCAGTTATCAAAGAAGAAAACTACAAAAGTAGGATACTTCTAAATTAATGCAAGTTATAACCATTTCAGAACAAAAATGACACTTTAAATGTGTAACATAACTACATCTTCGTTAATGTGTTTAAGACTAATTAGTACTGTTGTTTAAAAATTCCTGTGAATTGTAAAAGCAATGTGTTAAGTAGATATTTCTTGAGTCCTTTCTTAAACAGTTTTATATCAGTTAATCCCTTTAGATCTGTTGGTAGTACATTAAAATATTTAGAACCTGCATTAATTATATTTTTATTACCAAAGGTACCCCTGTATGAACTCAGAAAAAAGTCATTTTGTGTGTGAGTAAAATAAGTATGTGCATCTTTCTATCGAGATTTAAATGTATTGGAACACCACAGTGAAGCGAAATAATTATTAATTTTTAGATGAGTCGTATTTATTACACATCTGCTTCACTTTCGTACCTATTTTGAGGACATGTTTCGCAAATCATCGTTTTCATCTTCGGCATCTTCGGCCGAAGATGAAAACGATGATTTGCGAAACATGTCCTCAAAATAGGTACGAAAGTGAAGCAGATGTGTAATAAATACGACTCATCTAAAAATTAATAATGTGCATCTTTGTTTAGTTGAGGGGATTCACTTGATGTTTCAACATACAAAATAGTGAAGAATACATATTTACAAAATAAAGGAAGTATTTTAAGTTGCTTAAGACTGCAATCTGCTAACTTTGGCCATAGCTCCTGCAGCTCTTTTTTTGGAGTAAGAAGATCTGCATGAAAGAAGTTTTAGGCAAACTTCCCTATATCATCGCTCCATATTCTAAATGGGAATGAAACAATGCAAAGTATACTGAACGAACCATTTGAAATGGTAACATGTTGGTAAGCTGGTGCAGCAGGAATATAGTTTTGTTGAGTTTGGAGTAAGTCATGAGGACATGATTCTGAAATGAAAGATTATCATCAATATGGATGCCTAAAAACTTTGTGTTTTGAGCCCCTGATATTACTTGATTGCTGTACACCAATTTTAACTCTTCGTTACTGTGATTGCTTCTGCTTAGTGTAAAAAGTAAGTAGTTTGTCTTACTGATATTTGGACGGAGATTGTGGACAAGAAAATAGTTTTCCAGGCTTAGCATTATCTCATTACATTTATTATTTAACTGCTGCATATTTTCGGCAGAAACAAGAATTGTAGTGTTATCAACATGAAGTATGACTTCAGTACCCTTTATCTTAAGATTATCATATAGGTCATTTATATATAATAAAAATAATATAGGCCCAAGAATTGAACCTTGTGGTACTCCATACTTGGTGGTACGTAATGTGGATATGTGACATTCTATGGTACCCTCCCTACCCAGTGATCTAATTTCAGTTCCTTGCTTTCTATCTAACAAATATGACTTTAAACATTTACCCGCAATTTCTCTAATTCCATATCCTTCTAGCTTATTTACCAATAATTGTTGGTCAATGCAGTTAAAAGCCTTAGAGAGATCAAGAAAGAGCCCTGCGACCATCTCTCTATTATTGAGTTTATTAATAACGCTATTTAGTGTCTTAGTGCATCCTTTGTAGACTTATGTTTTTGAAAACCATACTGTACATCAGTTAGTATTTTGTGTTTGTTTATAAAGTTTAACAGTCTATTTAGGTCTAACTTTTCTAAGATTTTTGACAATGCTGATGTGATGGTAATTGGGTGGTAGTTGTTCATATCTTCAGGGTTATCCTTTTTATACACTGGTATTACTTTACCAGTCAAACCATATCTAAAAATACTTTGGAAGAATGAAAAATATGCCATGCATATTTTTGGTACAGCTCTTTTTAGGTTTACTAATAATAATACCACACGTGATTACTTATTACAAACATATTCATTGTAAAAGCTCCATAATACATTCTGATTGATAAATCATGCCAAGGAGCTTTACAGTTTTACTTGTTTTTCATTTAGAAAATTTGTATTTTTTTAAAGGAAACAATATTTCGGGATTTACTTTCATTCATAAAGAATCCATTGCTTTCAAACCAAAGTTGGGCTTGTTTTAAGGTTTTATTTACTGACTGATGATTTGAACTCACCGCCTACATTCAACAACAATGTATCATCTATATAGACAGCAGTGTGGCATGGATAACACTTCCCTATATCATTTATTATCTCTAGATAATACTACATTGCTGATCTTATTAACCAACTCAAAAGAGTTTTTAATACTTAGGCTTTCAAATTTATCAAAAGTACTGCATTTTTAGCTAAATTACAAATAACTTAATTTTAAATTTATAAAATTTTCAGTGGGTCTCATTTTATTACCAGGTTAATGAATTTTAGGTAGAGCATAAATTCTAGGTAAAACTGTATTACTGACTTTTACAAAATGCTCAATAAATAGTTGGAGAAAGGTTTGAAATGGAGGCAAAAGGCTTCCAAAACTAGTCCCTCGATAATATAAAAATGTAAGTGACGAGTGTCAATAAACTGACTACAAATAGCTTTTACGATTAATTTTGATGTCACTGTTACTAAATTCCTCCAGTCACACATAACACATGCTTTTCTTTATTTGGTATAATTTTTCTTCATTAATGCCAGATTTCACCAACAGATGTTAAGACTTAACACGGGTTCAACAATAGTTATAACAAAAATTGCATTTCACGAACAAGTGTTAGCTTAAAACTCGTGTTAAATCTCTTGTTAAACTAACAAATCAAATTTCTGATGTTGAGGTTTAACAATAGTTATAACAAAAATTGCATTTCACGAACAAGTGTTAGCTTAAAACTCGCGTTAAATCTCTTGTTAAACTAACAAATCAAATTTCTGATGTTGAGTCCTTAACAACTGTAAATAGTCAAGATGGCAGGCGTGAACCCAGCTGTTGTTGTCCATTTGCTATACATAAGACCATCTAAATGGCATTTACAATAGAGTACGGCCTATGAGGAGAAATTATTTTGAGGAGCTATCAGAAGAAAATTTTCTACAGAGGTATAGACTGTCCAAACAAGTTGCTATGAAGGCTACTGTGGAAGTACATGATCTCGCCTTTGCTTCAAGTATTAATAACTTTTCGATTTTATAATTCACTGAATTATGTAATACACTGTCCACCTCCTGTCTTGAAGTGTTCAAGTCACTTGTTACTTGTCCTTCCCTCTTCGTTTTAAATTTACGTAATACTGAGTTAGAACATGCATTGGAAGGAATATGATCATCATCATCATCATTATCATTATACTGTACATACAGTTGAATTTTCATTCCAAACTTGTGTTATATATATGTATATTGTATAATTTTTAGTTATAAGTACTTGACGTGTCCTATATCATGTAATATGATCAAAAGGATGAATAAAAACTAACTAACTAACTATGCCGATCTGCCTTTGCTTCAAGTATTAATAACTTTGCGATTTTATAATTCACTAAATTATGTGGATAATACCTGTCTTGAAACATTCAAGTCACTCGTCACTTGTTTTCTTCGCTCGTTTTAAATTTACGTAATACTGAGTTAGGACATGCATCGAAAGGAATATGCCAATCTCGCCTTTGCTTCAAGTATTAATAACTTTGCGATTTCATAATTCACTGAATCATGTCAACTGTCCACCTCCTGTCTTGAAACGTGCAAGTCACTCGTCACTTGTACTATTTCGCACCCCGTTTTAAATTAACATAATACTGAAGAAGGTATTTCATGTTTCTAGTAATGACACATACATTTGAATTAAATTCGTTTCCAATTTTTTCCCATGTGACATCTTTCTCTTTTACATTCACCGCATCTGTCCTATTTTCTACGATATCCTTATACTTTGTCACCAATTCAATCAACAATTCTTTCTCTACTAAAATTAGGCAAGTGAGTCAACCTTGTATATACTTTTCTCCACTTACAAGTTTTTTATGAAGACTAGTTTCTGGGGACTTCTCCCCTATCGTCAGTTCTGTGGTTGACTGATGATGCATCCGGTGTCTGCATCTGCCTTGGTGTCGTGCTGCCATCTAATGTCCTGGTAAGTTTGATGACGTCATCTACCGCGGGAATTTCAAAATTCATCAAGAGGTCCTGTTTCTTCGTAATAAATATATTTTCCCAAATCTGTAGTTCCAGAGGTTTCTTTGCCTGTTTGATCAGTTCTATTTCTTGTTTTATGTTGTGATTCTCAGACCAAAAGTGATGTGCTACGGCCAACTTGTCCATTTGTTTGAATTTAATATTTCTGAAGTGTTCTTTCATTCTTGTTCCTAGATTCCTTTTGGTCTTACCAATGTATATCTTGTCACAATCCTGGCAACTCATTTGGTAAATGCCTGATAATTGAGTTTTCGGTGTGCTATTTTTTTAGAGGGTGGTTTAGTAAGTTGCGGATGTTGTGTTTGTTTTGAGGGGCTAATTTTATGTAGAAGCTCTTAAATATCTTTTCAAATTTTTTGAAGTATTTTGGATGAAATGTAAATTTTCCATATCTGGTGTTTGGGTTTTCTAGTTTTTTTAACGTAGTAATGTCCCTTAAGTTTTTGTTTCTTTTGTGTCTGTAGATCAGTTCTTTGATGAAATTTGTGTTATAGTTGTTCAATTCGGCAACCTGGTGTATGTGAGCGTACACCTGTTCATATTCTGTTTTTGTTAGCGGAATTGATTAATCTGTGAACTAAACTATGGAATACTGCATATTGATGTTGTACTGGGTTGAATGGGTTGCATTTAATGTAATTGTCAACATGTGTTGCTTTTCGGTATATTCCAAATTGTAATCCTGTTGGTGTTCTAATGATTTTCAAATCTAGAAAAGGTAGCTATTCATCCTGCTCTACTTCAATGGTGAAAACTATGGATTTTTCTTGTAGGTTTAGCAACTTTATAGCATCCACGGTTAGTCTTCTAGGGACTATAGCAAACACATCGTCGACATACCTATGCCAACATTTGAAAATATGTGGAAAGGCTTTAGTAATGTGTGTTTCCAAATTACTCATGAACAGATTAGCTAGTAATGGTGAAAGAGGGTTACCCATGGCCAAGCCTGCTGTTTGTTGGAAGATCTTGTTGGAGAACGTGAAGCTGTTTAGTTCAATACATAGGGTGGTTAATTTGATGTATTCCTCTATTTTAACATCCGCCACGTTGCTTTTGGATAACCAGTCTTTCCATCAATTTTGGAATTTTTTCTACTGGTATGCTCGTGAATAGAGATCTGATATCAAAGGACACCATCACCTCTTCAGTTTTTATAATTGTGTTTTCAATTTCCTTTACTAAATCAAATGAATTCTTTATGCTTAGAGATTCAAACTTGTACAATTCTTCCACCAACCATTTTGCCAGTTTGTAATATTGTTAATAATGGGTCGCATGCTGTTGTCTGTCTTGTGAATCTTAGGTAGGCAGTATAATTTTGGCAAATTAGGGTTGTTTATAATTATGCTATTTTTCATCTTATGTGGCACTATGGTATTTTCTTTAATTGCTTTTTTGGTGGTTTCTATGTATTTCTTTAATGGGTTTTTGGTTAGTTGTATATTCTGGATTTTGTAGTAGATGTTCGACCCGCTGGTTGTAATCATTTCAGTCCATAATGACTACCGTGTTTCCTTTGTCTGCTTTCAGATATAAAGCTGGTTTTTGGTTTAATGTTTGAATAGTTTCTTTATAGTTATTTTCCTGTCCGAATGTCATCCCCCTGATAATTTCTAAGCATTTTGATTTAACTAATGTTTTTTCGCTACCATTTTCAAAGTTCGAGGTTATGGTGACGTCAGCGATGTAATCTCTACATCTGCTACATCTACTACAAAATCCAGAATATACAACCCTAACCAAAAACCCATTAAAGAAATACATAGAAACCACCTAAAAAGCAATTAAAGAAAATACCATAGTGCCACATAAGATGAAAAATAGCATAATTATAAACAACCCTAATTTGCCAAAATTATACTGCCTACCTAGGATTCACAAGACAGACAACAGCATGCGACCCATTATTAACAATATTACAAACTGGCAAAATGGTTGGTGGAAGAATTTTACAAGTTTGAATCTCTAAGCATAAAGAATTCATTTGATTTAGTAAAGAAAATTGAAAACACAATTATAAAAACTGAAGAGGTGATGGTGTCCTTTGATATCAGATCTCTATTCACGAGCATACCAGTAGAAAAAGTTCCAAAATTGATGAAAGACTGGTTATCCAAAAGCAACGTGGCGGATGTTAAAATAGAGGAATACATCAAATTAACCACTCTATGTATTGAACTAAACAGCTTCACGTTCTCCAACAAGATCCTCCAACAAACAGCAGGCTTGGCCATGGGTAACCCTCTTTCACCATTACTAGCTAATCTGTTCATGAGTAATTTGGAAACACACATTACTAAAGCCTTTCCACATATTTTCAAATGTTGGCATAGATATGTTGACGATGTGTTTGCTATAGTCCCTAGAAGACTAACCGAGGATGCTATAAAGTTGCTAAACCTACAAGAAAAATCCATAGTTTTCACCATTGAAGTAGAGCAGGATGAATGGCTACCTTTTCTAGATTTGAAAATCATTAGAACACCAACAGGATTACAATTTGGAATATACCGAAAAGCAACACATGTTGACAATTACATTAAATGCAACCCATTCAACCCAGTACAACATCAATATGCAGTATTCCATAGTTTAGTTCACAGATTAATCAACATTCCGCTAACAAAAACAGAATATGAACAGGTGTACGCTCACATACACCAGGTTGGCGAACTGAACAACTATAACACAAATTTCATCAAAAAAGCTGATTTACAGACACAAAAGAAACAAATACTTAAGGGACATCACTCGTTAAAAAAACTAGGAAACCCAAACACCAGATATGGAAAATTTACATTTCATTCAAAATACTTCAAAAAAATTTGAAAAGATATTTAAGAGCTTCTACATAAAATTAGCCCCTCAAAACAAACACAACATCCGCAATTTACTAAACCACCCTCTAAAAAATAGCACACCGAAAACTCAATTATCAGGCATTTACCAAATGAGTTGCCAGGATTGTGACAAGATATACATTGGTAAGACCAAAAGGAATCTAGGAACAAGAATGAAAGAACACTTCAGAAATATTAAATTCAAACAAATGGACCAGTCGGCCGTAGCACATCACTTTTGGTCTGAGAATCACAACATAAAACAAGAAATAGAACTGATCAAACAGGCAAAGAAACCTCTGGAACTACAGATTTGGGAAAATATATTTATTACGAAGAAACAGGACCTCTTGATGAATTTTGAAATTCCCGCGGTAGATGACGTCATCAAACTTACCAGGACATTAGATGGCAGCACGACACCAAGCCAGATGCAGACACCGGATGCATCATCAGTCAATCACAGAACTGATGATAGGGGAGAAGTCCCCAGAAACTAGTCTTCATAAAAAACTTGTAAGTTGAGAAAGTATATACAAAGTTGACTCACTTGCCTAATTTTAGTAACAATGGCACTCCACTTTCTGAAATACTTCTTTTTATTCTATATATAATTCTTTCTATGTCGATGAGAAATTTGTTTCAATTTCGACATCCCCCAGAAAGATTTGTTCAGCAAGTTCCTCGAACCACCACCAGAGGAGACCGATGACAAAATATTGCCAGCTACACCAATAGTGTCATTAATCGACTCCCAATTAATTTAATTCACGGCTTTTGTTTACGATAATGTTTATCTGCCATTTTTTTCAGCTGTGTGCAGACAATTAATCTGTGGTGCACATGAAAATGAAAACAAAAGCGCATCGCAGTACATTCAGAAAATAATATGACTCATCTATAGCCTTCTACAGCTGTAATATTCACAAGTTTCTTGGCGTTAACAGTGTTTAACATTTTCAGAAAATAGGTTGGTAAAATGCAAGAAATTTAACAGCTTTGTTAGCGCTGTTACAATTGTTACATTACATTTGTTAACGTTGATTTTAACATCTATTTGTGAAATTGGGCATAAATGTTTTATTAACATTTGAAGTGCACCATTTTAAAGGGTCATTCTTAATACATATATAATCTTCAATTTGAAATTAAAGTTCTGCTCTGTTAGTGTAATCCAAATTGTCTAAGATTACATTCTAATTCCTTTTATCAGCTTTGGTAAAACTTACATCTTTTTTGTTTAATGATTTAATAATCTGTTTTATAAAATACTTGTTCTATTTCTAACACTTGAACCTGTACTAAGCATTGACCATAATTACAGCCTTCATCATTTTAAAAAAATTGTGCAGATCAAATGCCATTGTTTACCTTGCACTCACTGGCTTTCTTCTGACCGCATTTGCAGTTCAAGACTGACTTGTATTTTCCACATGAAGTTTGTATGCTTTGTGAATATTAAGAAAAAATGTATTAAACGTCATCAATCAAAGCTGCATCTGCTGCATTAATTGAAGGATGCGGTAGTACTAAGCTACATGGAACTTGACACACATATAGAATAAAAAGAAGTATTTCAGAAAGTGGAAGTATTTCAGAAACTAGTCTTCATAATTGACACACATTGTTTTGATGAAAGAACATTGTTAACTTAAAGGTTAAACTATTTTAACATTGGTTGGTGAAACTGATCTCCAAAGTTAATATTAGTATTATCTCTCTTAAAGAGATTTGCACTCAATTTTTAAAGAACATTACTACAATAGAACAAAAATGTATTAAAAGATTGTGTAACTGTCTGGCTGAAACCAAATTAACCATTAATTTTGATATGTTTGTTTCAGTTTTAATAGGCTAGATCTTCCCCCATATGAAAGTTATCAGCAGCTACGAGATAAACTCATCAAAGCAATTGAAGGATCACAAGGCTTCGCTGGCGTTGATTAACTGTGGTGTAACATGGTGTGAAAATCAAAACTCTTGTTAAACTTGTATGATACTGTAAATATTACATTTTTTTTAAAAAAAAAAGTCTTATAGGAATATGTGAATCACTTTTTATGCCTTAACTGTTATTAAGGTGTATCAATATATACATAAAATTTGTACAAAATTTTCAGATATGTTATTTACAATTGCCATTAATGGATGAGTGAATTTAAAAGTTACTTGGTTGTAAATAAGTAAGATTTTATTTTTGAACGTGGATGCATTGCTTTATGTATATATTGTGCAGCAATGAATATTTATGGCTTTATGGATTCCTGTTATGTTAAAATGCATATATTTCCTCAGCAAAAAAGTAATGTATGACAAGTTTAAAGCACCAAAGGAACTGAACTATTCTTAAGAAAGTCACACTATAAATAGGTCTGTGAATATTTGTGTTGCTGAGATTAATTGTGAAAGCATCCATTCTTCCTTTTTACATTTTGATAAAAATAGTTTTGATATTGCAATATAATTTGGAGGTGCAGTATGGATTCCACTTTAAATAATATCAAGAGTCATTGAGGGTAATTGTGTTTTTGTGTGTTATAAAAAGGAGCACTTTGTCCATGAATGACATTATGATAAATTTACATTTTACAAGTGTTTTGTTATCTGAACTTTTAGACAATTGGTCTAATATCCTAATTTTCATCTTTTGGTAGGCATTTACACTACTTGCAGAGTATAAGAATCTTCAGTAAGTTTGATATCTGAGCGTGAATATTTTGAAAATGCATGTGATTAAACAGTATTGGCAGGCAGGAATAATAGCACTGCAGGAAAATTTTACATGTATCTTGTTGCCTAATAATTTTGGAATTGAAATCAGTGTTCTTCTCCCCTGCCCTTTCAATATAATACCTACAAAGCCAAAGATTAAAGAATTGCTATTGATTTACAGAGTCTCATATTTCTCTGTTGGTTTTGTTGCACATGTAGAACTTCATAATAACCTAAAGAGATGTCTTCATTGTTAAACATATAGCCTCAAGTGCTTGTAGATGTCAAACTCAATTTGTTTTGCTAGTTATCCCAAAAAATGTCTTCTTTTTGGAAGATGGAAGACATTGGTATAATTCAATAATTTAGAAGAATTTGAGTTGACTGGTGACCATTACAAAGATATATCAGAAATAATCAGATGTTAAAGTGAAAATATTTTAATTATAATAATTATTTGTGTCCCTGCTACAAATTCCATTCTTTGCTGATAACTTAGCCCTAATTGAAGGTAATGAAGATGAACTTTACATGTTGCAGAGATCCTTAGGTCTAAAAGAATTAGAGATGCTAACCACGTCCCACCCCACTCATAACACCCATTGTGGGGGGAGATTGGGGGTGCAGTGTTTGATTGGTTGGCCCAATATGTCGCAGAGTTTAGTTCAAGATGAACTTCAGTATTCCGTGCCTAACCAAAATCACTGCACATATGCCACTGAATATGACCTGGAAATCAATATTGGAGAAGAAAAAATGGCATTTTATGGAAAATATATGGTCATAAAATTTGTATAATTTAAACAAGTTTACATTCTTGGTTATAATTTAACAGTTTTTGTGAAACAATGTAACGTGTAAAATGTGTAACTACAATAAAACAGTGGCAATCATGTATAGAATGATGAAGCTTTGTAGTACAGTGAAAAGCAATACAACTCTGTGTAAAACCTTTGCTAGAGGTGTGTATGTTACAGAAGTGAAGTATGGACCACAAAGAAGTACCAGAATCAGCATATCATGGCCAGTGAAATGAGTTGTAGGAGAATAACACTAACCTACGCTTGCATGGACTACAAAACAAAAATGAAATTATCATCTAAGCACTAAAATTGCAACTAATCTCCTACTTTATAAATAACTACCAGCTATATTAGAATAATCATTTACAACAAATGCTCTAGTACCATCCCCACTGAAATGATCTTTGGGCCATCCAAGAAAAATATGGCTAGAGAATGTTTCGCTGAGACTGTAACAGATCTTGCATGCACTTGGATTGGTTGATATGACATATTTGATTCCTGAAGATTTGTCTTGTACTTCAATACAATTTGTGTAAGGCAGTAGTATGCTGCTTTGCCATCCAATGTGGATGTTGCACAGATGCTTGTATTGATGTGTGTACAAAACAAGGTTATCAAGATGGTGATATGTTTGTTTTGATTTTTGTTAACCTGGAATTGCATCCAATACATGTCAGTTCATTTCCTATCAAAATACTCTTTAGGTTTCTGTATGATGGAACCGATTCTGATACTTGCCATAAACAGCTCCCTTGCTGTCCAGTGCTGCATTACTAACACATTGAACAGAGTACCAGCTAGCAAACTCATTTCTAAGATTGACTCTACAGTCTTACCACATATTTGCAACAAAAACCCAAGAGATTCCCATGTATTGTTCCTGCCATACCATGTACATTACATGTTCAATAGCTGTAACCTCAAATGTTGCAAACAAGCAGCTTTTTTTGTTTGACAGATCAATTTCCATCGCATTTTCACAAACAGAATGCATTTTTATTATTTTATTGTATTAGTAACTCAGTTATATGGCAGTAATAGCCTTAGTTCTGCTACCATCACAACTCCATAGAATATACAATAAAACAACAAAGCATCATTTTATACTACAGTAATTATCTAAATTGAGTACTAACTAAATTCGCAAATGTTTATTCCAATTCGGCAATCAAAAATAACATCACTGTCCACTCTTATAAAACAAATGCGGTTAAACTCAGATCTCCTCCTTTTATTGACCATAACTGGCTATTCCTAGTTTTTATGTTCCTTACAAAAACTCTTCAAGATTCCTGGTTTGTGTTTTGTCATTTTCCTTACTGCAATTTACTTTCCTATTGTTCCTAATGCTCCTTAATTTTCAAATTCCTAAATCATGCCAGTCCTTTGTTCTCTTGCTTACTAACACACTAATACACATTTGTCTTCTAAAGTACTGTCTACATTGTGACTTGTCCAATTTTCAAACTGTCACCTGACAAATTTTCATTAGTTCATTTCCCATCACTTCACTTTTTTTTTCTTTTTTTGCATTGTAAATAAGTTTCATGACACAGATACTGGACTCATTGGGGAGTTAAACACAAAATGTCCTTAATCCATTGCAATAATAGTAATCACTACAGGTCGTTAAACTTCTTGGAGAACAGTGCCTTTACACTCACCAACTCATTTGCTCATTTTGCGAGAGAAACACTGGAAGAGCAGATGCTTATTTAGCCTTAGGAAATTTCCACATGGCTTCAGAACATCTAAGAAAGTGAAACTTCTAGAAGATTCTGGTTATCTGGTGATTGCATTTATGTTTGTGCTGGACAGAGCACACTACTTATCTTGATACCATCCTGACTGCCCAGCACTGACCTCTTGATAAGCTTGGACCATAACAGCTTGGTCACAATAACTGTAACAACATGAAGGAAGTGAAGTAAAATAAAAAGGGAATAACCTTCAAGAAATTTACAGTCCATCCACGACTTTAAAAAAAAGTCAATTAACACCAAACAGTAAATTTTCCTTAACATCTTAATTTCAAGAACAAAGGAGACTATTCCCCTAAACAACAGCTATATAAGGAAAACCTAGAACAGTGTGCAAATTGTAGCTAAGTAATTAAGAAATCATCAGTGGCTGCTCTTTTTTGGACTAACAGTTAAAACTATAAAGCAACAATAATTGGGAAGTCTTTTATATTTAAAAAACAATCTGTTTTAAATTTTTAAATTCCATCAAATGAGTTCCTGCAACAACAGAAAAGGGCTACAACTCTCTTACATCAACAAGAAGTCAGTTGAATATAGGTTGAAAATGGAGACTATTGATCTCCGAAACTGTTCATAATTATTAGTGGTTGTAATGGTCATCATCGACCCAAAATTATTCTGGATTAACTCTGAAAAATTGTAATATTTTCAAAACTTGAAGCTTTTTATTTAATAATTGAAAAATATAAGTATTTTGTTGTAGTCATAACTATACCTACATTCATAGCAAATGGAAGCTTTTGGCAATTGCTTGGTTACTTATTCTGGATTGAGTAAAGACATTATGACTTGCATTGTGAGTGATGTTCATGATGAAATGTTAAATCACATTAACTGTGGTGTTTTTCATTTTTAATTTATCTGCAGAAAAAAAAAGCGCATGTAAAAATGCCTCTCTTTTCCTGTGTTGGGTTCAAGTGTACTCGAACAGTGTAGTCAACCTTAGTCCTCATTCATAATGAATATGTCAAGTGGCATTAATAATGCAGCCATAGGTGTAATGTAAGAACTGGCCAGTAAACTAGATGCAGAGTATTAAAATTGATAATATGAAAATTTATCTAAATTATCCAGTCATTAATAGACGTAAAAAGTGATGTATCAAGCAGACAACAGATCCATTTACCTCTAACAGCCTGATGCTGTAAATTCCATATGCAACAATTATGTTGAGGTTTGAAAATTTTTATTGGCTTTTAGCCTTATTTCTTGTTATACTCACCTTTAACAATAAAATATAAGTATTTACAGCTGTTTTATAAAATAATGTTAATTTTAATTTTTTTAATGAATAAGAGGGAAATTCCATGCACCTGAAGCCAAATGTAATGTCAGCATCCAAGTGTGCTATTACACAGGTTGTTTTGCTTGGAACCTCTCCACTCTTTATCACAGGCACATTTGATTGCAGTCACTGGGATTGAAACTGGCAATATTAGGCTAGACCATTGCATATTGCTATTCAAAACTCTTTGGTTGTGTCCTGTGATGTGAAAGTATTTAGGAATTAGAGGTTGTTGGAGAGGATGTGGAAAATGGTAGTTATATCAGGAGCATAAATAACACACACAATGAATCTTAAGTCATTTTAATCTCTTTCCCTGGTTACAATAACATAACATCAGATGGCATTACAGTGCAGAATCAGTGTCCCAAGTTCTCACTAGATGTCGGAGGTTTCCCCACCCTGGTTAGTCCCGATTTCCAAAGGAATGATCAGTTGAATGGGTCGGGCAATCTCAGAGCCGTTTGTTGTCCTTAGAATAGCTGTTCTCGCTATGCCGTCTCGATAATTTTCACATGTGATGTGGAACATGATCTTCCTGTAACAGCACCACATTGCCAATTTGGATTTCAGCTCTTCTGGTGCATTGGCGCCGTACCATGTGGAATGCTCTCAGCTCCAGGAGGCAGTCCTTAGTCCATCTCCTCCAAAAGTTATCTGCAATTTTCTGCTTCTGGCCGTACAGCATAGTGAAACAAGTTGATGGTGGTGCCTCACTGGGGATCGTCGTCAATTTTTTACTGATGAGGAAATGAGTTGGGGTTAGAACTTCATCTCCATTCCCCATGGTTAGCAGCCTAGAGTTAAGGATAGCTTCGATGCTCACAAGAGGGTGTTCGTCTGTCTTCAGCTTTCCCAGAGTTTTCCGTAGACAGCGTTTCACCAATCCTACCATTTGTTCCCACCACCCTCCCCACCAAGCCACCCGTGGTGGAATGAATTTCTAGTTGATATTTTGGTGTGCGAGATATTCATATGTCTGAGAGTTCGTCTGAAGTTCCTTGCTGGCTGTGAGGAAGTTCTGAGGATTTTCAGAATATATTGTGTGCAGTAACCCTCTGTGTCTAGTTAGGTGCTAGTCTACTGATTTCAAACCCAGCAAAGATTAATGGTTCTTAAGTATGCTTAAAAACAATAGTTCCATGTCAGTTACTATTCTGATACATAAAGGAACTTCTGGAGGACAAAATTCTGGTACCTTGCACACTAATATGTTCCTGGCAATTGACAGCGTCATTAACAAACAAAGGGTTAATGTATGCATGGAATAAGCTAGAAATATTGATGTGTTAAGATGTATTTACTT
This sequence comes from Mantis religiosa, assembly GCA_030765055.1. NCBI lineage: Eukaryota > Metazoa > Arthropoda > Insecta > Mantodea > Mantidae > Mantis > Mantis religiosa. The sequence continues at coordinate 8,260,580 of CM060953.1, read as the reverse complement.
AAGATGAGTCTGTACTAGTAACACAGCCAGAAACAGTGGTTTCAACAGAGTAACATGAAAATTACAAAATTTAAACAACAGAAACATATTAAAGATACCACAAATATCATCCATGAAGAAAATGAATTAAAATTTAAGAAATTCTCATATTATTCAAAAATATTTTACAAATTCAGCATAGAGAAATTACTTTCTAATAGGTTAAAAGACCCTACAGTGCAAGACAAAAAAGGTGGAATTTACAAAATCAGTTTGCTCTGATTGTGATAAAGTATATATAGGAAAAACAAAAAGAAATCTGGAAACCAGATTAAAGGAACATGTGAGATGCTCAGAATACAAATAAATGGATAAATCTACTGTTTCACACCGTTTCTGACAACCAACCATAACATCAAACTGAACATTACACAAATCAAATCAATGTCATGCAGCAGAATTGGATACGTGGCAAAATATCTTTGTTTTGAAACATAAATGACAGTTAATGAATTCTGATTTATTGATACCAAGTATAGTCATGGTGCTCGAACGGTTACCATGGCTTTATCTTTGTCAACAGAAACCTTTCAGATAACACACTGATTATTCTTGTAAGAGTGAGAGGGGAACTGTCGCGCTTTCCGGACCTGTGCTAAGCACCAATGAACACATCACTTCAGCCAATGGAATTTGCAGGAAACACAAATGACAGATAAATGTTCACTCCTCGTGGAGTAATCAGCCGGTTATCTGAGAGGTATCTATTACCAAAGATAAATCCATGTTAACCGTTTGAGCAGCATGACTATACCCTCAGCTGGGTCAGCCGGACACATTCTGAAGACACATGTCCCCGAAGCATGTTAACAGAGATTAAAATAGTGATGTTAGGACTCATCTTAAGTAAATGCATCTTAATACTGTCACAAAAGCATTGTTGAGGAGAGGCGGCGCGAGGTACAAGTTCAAAGAGACGGGCAGTGCAGAAGAGTGGAAGAGGAGCGTGCCACAGCTGTCAGAGTGGTCACAGCAGTGCCTGCAGATGGCTGGGATAGCGCAGGCCTGAGGAGGAAGCAGTTGGCGGACGCCGACTTGGGGCCACTCTTGAGGGAAGTGGAGGCAGGGATGAGACTGACCTGGGAGGATATCGCACCCAGAAGTGCTGCGTACAAGTCGTACTGGGCCCAATGGCAGTCGTTGAAGACCAAAGAGGGTGTGCTTATCCGGGTATGGGAATCACCCGATGGGAAGACGCAGAGGGAGCAGTTGGTACTTCCCCAGAGTAAGGTCCTGGAAGTCTTGGAGGAAGTGCATGCTGGTAATTCAGGAGGACACTGGGAGCATACTGAATGTTCGACAAATTCCGGCAGTGCTACTATTGGCTCAGGCTCCGAGCAGATGCTGAGAGATGGTGCCATCAATGTCACGTGTATGCGGCGAGTCGCAGCTCCCAGACTAGGAGCTGGGGTTGCATGCAGCAGTACAACGTCGGAGCGCCTTTCGAATGCATCGCTGTCGACATAGCTGGACCTTCCCAAAGGCTGCGTCGTGGCTCAGTGGTTAGACTGCTTGGCTCTCACCAAGGCGGCCCGGGTTCGATCCCAGGCAACCGCAAAGTGAGATTTGTGGTGGACAACATGGCACTGGGGCGGGTTTTCTCCGGGACCTCTGGTTTCCCCCGCCGTCTCATTCCACTGGTGCTCCATCTTCATCTCATGTATCACCAGTGTCACCGCCTGCGGTGGCGTATGTAGTAAAAGCGGTCATTAAAAACTACACATTTCATTTCACATGGACCTTGCCAGTGTCTGAGGCAACACGTACTTGATGGTGGTCGTGGACTACTTCTAGTGGCCGGAGGTGTATGCCATCCCGAACCAGGAGGCAAAGGCAGACTGTTTCTAGCTTATTCCAGATATAAAAGTTTTTTTTTTTTATTTATAAAGCTTAGAGTTTGTAATCCTTTACATAATCTAGTAAGTTGTGTGACTATGGGAACACTTCCATAAAATAATAGGTCACTGCATCCATGCTTGTTTTTCATTGTGAAAGGCACTTACCATTTTTTCTTTTGAGAGAGAGAGGTTTGTCTCCAGCAAAACTATATCAAAATAGAACTTATAAATTCAAGTTTACAGATATACAAAATAAGATATTACTATTCAGAACTTGCTATTTTTGTATGATGTTATGCTGATTTGTCTCTTTCTTGCACATCACCTACTATAACAAATCTTTCTGTTGACATGTTTATATTTTGTATCTAGGTGTTAGCATTCTCCCTTTATTTTCCATTTTTGATGATTCTGAGTATTCTTTCTTTTTCTTTCTGCATACATGGCTGTATCACTAAAGACGTTTCCACTTTCGTAAGTCATATTTCTGTGTTCTTATTTTTACTTTTATGGATTTTCTGGCTGATCTATTCAAGAAAAACCCACGAGAGAAAGTTGACAAAAAAGGGAAGTTAATTTAACAACTCTTTAACTTTTGAAAGAGGCTTTCTGTGTCATATTAAAAAAATGCTTTAATAAACATATTTGTTTTGTCGCTATGTTAATAAGTTAAGACTAGATTTACAAAAAACTTTTTTAAGTCTTAGAAAATTGTATTTATCGATTTTTATAATTATGTATTGTATTCATTTATTATTTATTTAATTTTTAAAAATGTATATTTTATTGTACACTTGATTAAACTAAACTTTGAACATATTTGAACTTGCAGTTAGCTCAATCTGGAATGATAACCAAGTTGATGTTACACAAAAGTGAAATAAAGGTACCAGGCATTGAAAGATAAGCCCCATTAGAAGAGAGGCAGGCAGTGAAGGCAACAGCCAAAGTTTTACTATAGGGGTATAATGTTGTTATGGTGTGATGGAGAAAAGTCAAATACCTCAAAGGCATTTGAGATTGTTGGAACATTATACTTCTGAATGTGCAAGACTGTAAGCTATTTATTTTCTATCTGAATTGCTGACAATTATCATTCCATACCATCAGAACAAAACAGAAGTTCTGCTTTACAGAACACGTGATTTCTGTACAGTTCTGTTGGACTATTTACATTGTTCCTAAAATTAAGTCACTTCTGCTATAAGCACAGTAAATCTCTTATATTTGACAAAGTTCCTTCTGTATTTAACAACATTTCTTAGCCTCTTAACAAAAATGCTTACATTGGTTTAGCAATTTCCACTTCAAGCCCTTTCCTTTCCCATCCTCCAAAAGTAATAAAACACAAATTTAATTTGGGTATATTCATAAGTATAACTTTTATAATTAGCTTCTTTAAGAAGTGTATAAAACTTGAACATTGCCATCATGTACAATACATGACAGTGAACAAATTCAGTTATCTTGGTAAACAACAGAAAAAACTGTACTGTAGTTAGCTATATTAAAAGTTACAACTTATTACCTCGTTATCCATTTCGGGAAGTTGATAGTTTCTTCACCTTGTGTGCAAACTGCTAAAATTCTGTCAGTAAACTGTAAAATAAAATTGTTTTCCTCTGTAATTTCAGAAATGTCATAATTTTGAATGCAATAAATTATAAACAGTCTTTTAGTTTTACATTATTGCCAAAGGATAAGAATATAAGGAAGGAAATAACCTTCCTACTCCAAAAGTGTGGTGTGCACTGCAGTAAAATTGGCATTCCTGCATACAAAATCTGGTTTAGATATATAGATAACATCTTCACTACTGAAGCCCAAAGAACTAGCCCAGGAAACATTAAAATGTAGAAGTATATAATTTACTACTAAAATGGAAAAATATGGATGACTACTATTAAATTTTAGATGAGTCGCGTTTTTTACACATCTGCTTCACTTTCGTACCTATTTTGAGGACATGTTTCGCAAATCTTCGCTTGCATCTACGGCTCTTGTGCGACTGACGCTAGATCCAGCGGTGTGGGTAATTCTGGGGTTGTTGCTGCCATCTGTTGATTTAGTGATGAACTGAAATGTGGGATTCTCTTCTAGCGGGATTTCAAAGTTCATTAGTTGGTTTTTATGTTTTTCTATGTATATCCTCTCCCATATGACGAGTTCACTATGTTTTTGTACGTATTTTAGTAATTTTGTGCTATCTTCAATTTCATGATTTTCAGACCAGAAATGAGCTGCTATTGCGGACTTATCAATATTTTTGTATCTTAAGTGCCTGAAGTGTTCTTTCTTTCTAGTGCCTATGTTCCTTTTTGTCCTTCCTATGTAAATTTTTTCACAGTCTTTACACTTAATTTTGTAAATGCCTGACTTTTCCTCTGGTTTTATCTTATCAGTATTATTACTGTGAAGTAGGTTTTTAATGTTGTAATTGTTTTTTGGTGCCAATGTTATATTGTATTTCTTGAATATTTTTTGGAACTTTTTTGTGGCCCAGGGGTGGTAAGTAAATTTAGCAAATCTAGTTTCTTGTTTTATTGGTGTGAGAGCTGTGATATGTTTTAATTTCTTTTGAAGTTTGAATAATTTTAGTTTTTTATCTACAAGGTTTTTTCCATATCCATTTTTGATTGCAGTTTTTAAGATTTGATGGTATTCGTTTTGATATTCTTGTTGGCTGAGAGGTAGATTTACTAATCTGTGTGTTAGACTGTTGATGGTTGCATGTTTGTGTGGAATTGGGTTGAAACTATTTGCTTTGATGTAATTATCTGTGTGTGTTGCTTTTCTATGAATGCCAAATTCTAGTTTTTCATTGCCTTTTTTGATTTTAAGGTCTAAAAAAGGTAGAGTACAGTCCTCTTCAGTTTCTACTGTGAATTGTATGCTGGGTTCTTGCAGGTTGAGTAGTTTCAAAGCATCATCTATTAGTTTGTAGGGCACTATTGCAAAGATGTCGTCTACGTATCTGTACCATGTTTTAAACATATGAGGGAAGGCTTTAGTAATATGTGTTTCGAAAAAGCTCATGTATAGATTGGCCAAAAATGGTGATAATGGGCTTCCCATAGCTTCGAAACACATATTACTAAAGCCTTCCCTCATATGTTTAAAACATGGTACAGATACGTAGACGACATCTTTGCAATAGTGCCCTACAAACTAATAGATGATGCTTTGAAACTACTCAACCTGCAAGAACCCAGCATACAATTCACAGTAGAAACTGAAGAGGACTGTACTCTACCTTTTTTAGACCTTAAAATCAAAAAAGGCAATGAAAAACTAGAATTTGGCATTCATAGAAAAGCAACACACACAGATAATTACATCAAAGCAAATAGTTTCAACCCAATTCCACACAAACATGCAACCATCAACAGTCTAACACACAGATTAGTAAATCTACCTCTCAGCCAACAAGAATATCAAAACGAATACCATCAAATCTTAAAAACTGCAATCAAAAATGGATATGGAAAAAACCTTGTAGATAAAAAACTAAAATTATTCAAACTTCAAAAGAAATTAAAACATATCACAGCTCTCACACCAATAAAACAAGAAACTAGATTTGCTAAATTTACTTACCACCCCTGGGCCACAAAAAAGTTCCAAAAAATATTCAAGAAATACAATATAACATTGGCACCAAAAAACAATTACAACATTAAAAACCTACTTCACAGTAATAATACTGATAAGATAAAACCAGAGGAAAAGTCAGGCATTTACAAAATTAAGTGTAAAGACTGTGAAAAAATTTACATAGGAAGGACAAAAAGGAACATAGGCACTAGAAAGAAAGAACACTTCAGGCACTTAAGATACAAAAATATTGATAAGTCCGCAATAGCAGCTCATTTCTGGTCTGAAAATCATGAAATTGAAGATAGCACAAAATTACTAAAATACGTACAAAAACATAGTGAACTCGTCATATGGGAGAGGATATACATAGAAAAACATAAAAACCAACTAATGAACTTTGAAATCCCGCTAGAAGAGAATCCCACATTTCAGTTCATCACTAAATCAACAGATGGCAGCAACAACCCCAGAATTACCCACACCGCTGGATCTAGCGTCAGTCGCACAAGAGCCGTAGATGCAAGCGAAGATTTGCGAAACATGTCCTCAAAATAGGTACGAAAGTGAAGCAGATGTGTAAAAAACGCGACTCATCTAAAATTTAATAATTTTTCGCTTCACTGTGGTGTTCCAATACAGTTGAATCTCGATGGATGACTACCTTTTCTGGATTTGAAAATGATGAGAAATATGAACAGATAGATGGCATATACAGGAAATAAAACTTGGAACTAATATATGTGTTTGGAGGAATTTAGTAACAGTGACGTCAAAATTAATCTCAGAAACTCACTTACAAGTAAGTGACGAGTATTAATAAACCAACTACAAGTAGTTTCTGAGATTGGAACTAATAGTTTACATCAAGAACAATAATTTCAATTTGCAAGTACATCAGCATGCCATCTTTCTTCGTTTAATTCAGAGATTAACATCCCATTAACAAACAGAGAATGTAATAAAGAACTGGAGCTCATTAAATATGTCACAAATTTGAATGGTTTTATATTCGAGTCTGTAATCAGATTGATAAAAATGTAGAAGACGAAATAAAAACAGGAAACATTCAATACTTATATTTACATGTCATCCAAAAGTATTCAATAAATTCAACAAGATTTCTTAATTATGTGTTATGTGTTTTTGGAGGAATTTAGTAACAGTGATGTCAAAATTAATCGTAAAACATATTTGTAGTCAGTTTATTTACACTAGTCACTTTTTTATATTATTGAGGGACTAATTTCTAAGGTCGTTGCCTCCATTTTCAACCTCTCTCCAACTACCATCTGTTGTCGTCTGCTCTCCTCTCTCTGGTAGTGGAACTATGAACTTCTTTGTTAAATTATGTGGGATTTCAAAGTTCATTATGCAGTTCTTATTTTTCCATATGAATATGTTCTTCCATGTTGTTAGTTTATTTTGGTTTATCACTCCTTTTAATAATTTTGGATTTGGATCAATGTCATGATTTTCTTTCCAAAAATTAAATGCTACTGCTGATTTTTCTTCTTGTTTCAATCTTTAGAACATGAACTTAAATAACCTGATATGCCTGCCTAAAGGATTCCATTAATGCTGCTACGGAAAAGAGCAAAAAGAAAGAGACAAATGAAAGTATAATGGAAAATCGATCCAAATCGATATTTGATGCCGTTACTGGAAGTCTTTTGCTCACAAAGAAACAGATTGAAACAAGAAGAAAATTAAGCAGTAGCATATAATTTTTGGAACAAAAATCATGACATTGACCCAAATCTAAAATTATTAAAAGGAGTGATAAACCAAAATAAACTAACATGGGAGAACATATTCATATGGAAAAATAAGAACCGTATAATGAACTTTGAAATCCCACCAGCAGATAATTTAACAAAGAAGTTCATAGTTCCACCACCAGAGAGAGGAGAGCAGACGACAACAGATGGTAGTTGGAGAGAGGTTGAAAATGGTGGCAACAGCCTTAGAAATTAGTCCCTCAATAATATAAAAAAGCAAGTGACTAGTATAAATAAACTGACTACAAATAGTTTTTATGATTAAGATTTCTTAAGTATTATAACTGGTTGCTCAAATGAGAAACTCTTGTAACCATCATTCAAAAAATACCACTCCAAGTAGTAGATTTACAGAAATCTACCATTTCAGTTGTAAAGATTGTCTATAATATTATTGGTAAAACAAAGAGAAACTCAGAAAGCAAATTTAAGTGACACAACAAAACATAAAATACAATAACCCATAGCTCATAATTTTTTGTTGTGCAAAATATTGGCCCTTTTTTTTAAACGTCCTCTAACATCAAGCCATATTGGATGATGAATGAAATGATGCTCAAATGAGTCTGGGGTCCATGGAGCTTAGAGTTACCCAACATTTGTCTATTAGGATAAGGGAAAACTGTGGAAAAAACCTTATCCAGGTAACCCACCCTAACCGAGATTTGAACTCAGGACCTCTTGAATGTGAGACAGACACACTACCATCTACAGCTTGGTTAACATGAGGTGGCAGCTAGCTGCGCAGTAGAAGAGGGGCAACCAGGAGAGTGGGGGTAGGACTGGCAGCCACATGCGTGCAAGAGAGAGGAGAAATCGCATGCATCTTAACTTGAGACTGGTTTCAGGAAAGAGAAGTAGCACTAGGAGATTGTTCAGCTGCAGAGTGAGGAGTTTTTTCTTCCGGAAAATTCCCCCCTTCATCTTCACTAGAAAACTTGGATGACTCGCTGCTTTCTTCGCTGTCATTTCCTAGATGAATGATGATTTCCTGTGCTCCATCCAGCAAACCTTCATTGCACATGAATTCATGTTCAATCTGAATGACGTGTTAACATCTTTTCTGCCAATCTTCCGCAGAAATGTCAACAAACTTCTCGTCAGCTAACTTAATGACGTCATCCATTTTGAACGTGACATTTCTTTCTGGAATCCAGTTCTTTACTGTAGCCCAAATGAGTTCGATTGGATTTAACTCGGGATGATGAGGTGGAAGGCGTAAAACTGTGTGGTTATGTGCCTGAAGAAAACCGTCTATTTTGTACTAGGGGATGTTGGGTTTGAGGAGGATGATCATATTGTAAATGTCGGGTTTGTACAGGGAGGAGAAATCAATGTTTGTAAAATGTTCCAAGGAGAGGTTTTGTTTCAGCCACGAAATCATTGTATCTCTTCTGGAACTTGCAGTGGGCGCCTTATTAAGGATCACATTGTGGTAAGGTGTATTGTCAATTCCAATATGGAATTTTGGGGAAGATTAGGGATCAGTCTTTCTTTTATCCACTTCTCATAATTCGTATAGTTCATGTCATCGTGGTAGTAACCGGTTTTCTGCTGGTCCTTGAACCGAATATACGCGTTAGGGATAAACCCTTGCTCACCTCCAGCATGCACGATGAGACACTGACTTTTGGATACCAGTGCTAAGCGGCCGTGGAAACTGTCATCACTCCAAGCATACGGAGTAGTGTGCAATGAATGGATATACGTCTCGTCCATATATATTATGGGATGGCCCTCGCTTCTATATTGCTTCATCATTCTGAGAAAATGGAGGCGCTTAGTTCTGATTTCATGGCGCTCCATTAAAATTCTTCTGTTCTTCTTTGTCCGTTTCCAAGTGAAACCTAGCTTTAAGATTATTTTTCTTAGTGTGGATACGCGCCCTTCAAAGTTGGTCAAATCCTTTAATTTAGCATGCACCTTCCTCAGTGTCGGTCTTTGTGAATTATATAGAATCCGTTCACAGTTCGGCGCACTACTGCCTCATTAGAAGTATCCAAATTGGCACAAAAAGACCTCTTTGTTCTCTTTTTGTGTGGTGTGGAGAATGAAGTCGAAGTACCATGATCAATATCTTTCGTTTCCTTAATAATTCTCCTTGCACTTCTTTCAGAAACACCTGTTGTGTCAACCACACTCTTCCCAATGTTTTTGATGCTAAGAGTTACTAAGCCAGCTTCTGCATGTCTTTTCATGTATTTATAAACATTACTAACAACTTCCCAGGGTTGGGAGTGCAACACTTTACCTTGTAGTTTGCTGTCCATATTTTAAAATATTAAAGTCTGCAGTAAAAGAAAATACACTTAACGCAGGCGCGCACTCACACACACACTTACACAGTCACGCACGCACTTACAAATACGCTGAAAATAACTAAGAACAACGAGAACTACTATTTACTGTACATATATTAAAATGCACTGTCATATACATATAAAACTATAAAGCACACGCACCCGAGTGTTAAAAAATTCACAAGATGCAGGTGCAACCTCAACGACATCACAAGTGTAACTGAACCCCCACTCTTAGTGCCAGTAGGTGGCGGAGAGGGTGAGTCACTGCACATATTTTCTCAGCTGCCACGTCTGGATAAACATACTGTACACTACCAAGATGGGCTAATATTGGCCAAGAAATCAAACTTTTTATAATTGGTACAACAACAAAAATTGGGAATTACAGTGTGGGAGAATATTCACAACATTAAGAATACGAACTAAGTAATGAATTTTGAAATCTAAGCAAGAGACAATATCTTACGACTGACCAAGGGGAAGAACAGCAGACCTGGCCGTAAGGAAAGGGTAGGCAGTTACCAGATGAAGAAATTGTTGGCTAGCCAGATAAGAATGGAGATAATGTCTTTGCAAAAGTAATCCTGTTTGATTTTAAGTAAATGGAGCAATAAGTGTTTTAAAAATATTAATATGCTCCAATGTTTTAAATGCTTCATTTTTAATCATTAGTTTGATATGTAAGTCTATAATAGAAATAAGGAGGTGTTCTTTCTGATATCTATATAGCTCTTCAGTTTTAAAATTAAAAAAACATTTACTGATATCTCAATTCATGCCTCATTCATTCCTAAATCTTAGAAAACACTCAGCACCCCTTACTTTTTTTTATGTCCTCCAACGTTAAGTCATATTGGAAGGTGAATGAATTGGGTGAAATGATGCTCAAATGTGTCCAGGATCCATGGAGCTTAGAGCTACCCAACATTCATCTTTAAGAATAAGGGAAAACCCCGGAAAAAACCTTATCCAGGTAGCTCGCCCTGACCGAGATTTGAACTCGGGACTTCTTGAACGTGAGGCAGACACGCTTACCATCTACGCTATCCAGGCAGGCAGCACTCTTTGCTGATTAACTTTTTCTTTCACCATTTGCCGTGCAATTTTGAGCAATTTAGAAAATTGTTACATTGATTTGATAGCATGTTATATGACGGTCAAATTTGTGAAATTTGCAAAGAAATTGAAATTGCAAGATAGATTAGAATGGCCTGATCATAGCTACAGAACTGATTATAATATATCCATAAACATAGCTTGAAACCCAGAGGACCACGAGATTCTGTTTCAGTAGAGATTAAACTGAAGATGTAACAGGTCCAATCCACATTATATATGAAATTCCATTAATGTTCAGTTATGTTTTATTCTACAGAGCATCAATGACCTGCAAAGTTAACAGGATAATTTAACAAATTTGCATGTGTGAGCAAAATAAGTTCAAAGTTTCTCATGTATTTTAATATATACTGATGATAAACTACACATTAAGCACAGTTTTTGCTGTAATGCTCTCCAAACCGTTGAAGGAGAGTTACAAATCAAATCCGAGGAAGTGATTACTGCAACTTTGCCATGATCATGGTTCTGCTCTGTAATAGTTGAGCAGGAGTAAGAAATTTTCTCTGCCTTCAAGCACCGCCACATCGCAAACCAGTCATAAACATCAAGACTGTTCTAGAATATAATTCGAGAACTTTCGACTACTGGAATGATCTGTCATGCTTGGCAGGAACTAAGATCCAATACGAGGTCTGTTAGGGTAGTTCATATCTGGGAGTGATATTGGGCAAAGGTCTGACATTTCGTAAGCACATCAGGAGACATTTTGTGCGGGTGCAGAGGGCTCTTGCCTCGTATCCCATGTTGAGCTCCCGGATGCCTGTTTGTCTTAAGTTGCACATCTACTGTTCACTTGTACTTCCTCTCATGTAGTATGCCTATGAAATTTGAGGCATCGCCACAGTAACAGTTAGCTATGATTACTTCAAACGGCGCAGAACAGATGAATGTGAGACTACTCCAGGAAACCTCATCTCTTCCATACGTGGAGGGTGAAATAAGGTACCGGGTTAAAGAATTATATGCCACCACATAAAATTCCTAGTTAGGTCTCTAAGGGATTATTACCCTAGAAGATGCTGCTTTAGGCAACATCGAGTACCCTGCACAGCATGTGGGCACACAAGCTAACACCGGAGCAATTCCTTACAGTAGCTAAAGCTGAGTTCCTTATAACCCTTCACAGAGCATTGGCCTAGCGAATGTACTACTATTTACATCAGGATGTATTATGTTCTACAACAATAATATCAAGGGGTGACTTGGTCCCTGTATCTCACTTCCTACCTAAATTCAGTAAAAAAAAAAAAAAAAAAAAAAAAAAAAATCAAATTCCTATCTGCACTTAAACCCTATTGAGGTTGGGGACTGACGGACGGTCGGTAGGGTAGTGTTGTTTGTGTTTCGAGCATAACTCGATTAGAACAACTCCGTGGTGAGGACGTTGGTAACAGCAATAAACATTAGATTGGGCTTAATAAAAAAACATTTAACATCTAAAATCTAGGATATAAAACTTTTCGGAAAATTACAAGAAAAAAGAAGAAAAATTGCAGCGGACATAAGATTTATAAATTTATGTATCAAGAAAAAAGTAGTACCTAATTTCGTAAGAAAAGTAGTAAAATTTGATAAAAATAGCAGACAACAAAAAGCAGCAGAGAGAAAAGTATTAATTGTAGAAAAGAATAAACACTATAGAAATAAAAACACGCTAGAAATAAAATTGTACAATTTGCATCAAAAACTTACCAAACAATTAGGAAGTATATTTTGGGAAAATTTTGAAAACAATTTATTAGCATATCTTAATAGAAAAATGAAGACAAAAACAGCAAAGTTAAAGAATAAATTAAAAAATTTATGCCAGAAAGCAGGCACTTTTAAAAAGATAAATCAAAAAGACAAACATAACCTAAAAGATCATCTAAACAATGTGGTAAACCTATCAAACCAAAATTTTACAAAAACAGAACTGAATATGCTGAATCTAGGTTTAAAGACATGTGTAGATTATTCCAACCAAATTGAAGATTACATTGCTGACATCCAAATTGCTACACAAACACTTAATGAAGAAAGTAAAAACACAGTAAAAAACAAATGCTCCAAAATAGTAGAAGAGATTAAAAATGAAAAGAAAAAGAATTTTAGTAACCAAATCATAAAAGCTCTTAAAAAGAAACCGGTTATTTATACTAAAGCAGACAAGGGAAATAAACTAGTAATTCTGGAAAAAGAAGAATACACAAAGAGGATGGAAGATTTGTTAGAAGACAGTAATTACCAAAAAGTAGAAACTAATCCATTAAAGTACTGCATTGAAACCACAAATAAAACACTAAAAGAGAGCAAAATAATCAACAAAAAAGAATTGCACAAAATTAAAGTAGATAATCCAACATTACCAAGAGTATATGGGCTGCCAAAAATTCATAAAACAGGGAAAGGCATGAGACCTATTACTAGTAGCATAAATGCCCCCACATATAATCTGGCCAAATGGTTACTAAGTAAATTTAATAGTTTTCCAAAATTTGAAAGTGCAAATTTAAGAAACTCTTTAGATTTAGTAGAAAAAATCAAAGATATAAATTTGGACAAAAATGACAGACTGGTTTCATTTGATGTCACATCTTTATTTCCAAGCATACCAACAGAAAAATTGCAGACTGTGTTAAAAAAATGGCTAGCTACAATTGATATGGAAGCAATAGAAGCAGAAGAATATATTTCTCTAACAAAAATATGCATTGAACAAAACTTCTTTAGCTTTAATGGAAAACACTACAAGCAGAAATCAGGATTATCAATGGGCAATCCACTTTCACCTTTTTTGGCTAACTTATTTATGAGTGCATTTGAAACACAAATTAAAAAGTCCTTCCCATTGATCTTCAAGGTTTGGTATAGATATGTTGACGACATCTTTGCAATTGTACCAAGTAAACATTTAGATGATGCATTAAAATTACTCAATCTGCAAGAAAGGACTATCAAATTCACAATAGAAAAGGAAATCAATGGACAACTACCTTTCTTGGATCTAAATATCATCAGGAATGATACAAAAATAAAATTTGGAATTTACAGGAAGCCAACACATTCAGAAAATTATATAAAAAATAATAGCCACAACCCAATTACACATAAACATGCAATAATAAACAGCCTTACACACAGACTAGTCAACATACCCATGGAAAAAGAAGAATATTTCAAGGAACAAAAAGCAATAATACACATAGCAGAAGAAAACGGATACAACAAAAGTTTGGTGTTGAAGAAAATTAGAAAATCTAAACTAAAGAAAACCATTAAGGAAGCAACCACATTTATTAAAGAAAAAGAAAGCAACAGCATATTCAGTTCATTCACATATCATCCAAAAACATTTAATAAATTTAAAAAGATATTCAAGGAACAAAATATCATCTTGGCACCTACTAATAGATACTCAATTTTAAAATTACTAAATTCAAAAACAAAAGATGAAATTCCTTCAGGTAACAAATCTGGAATATACCAAATAAATTGCAAGAATTGTGAAAAATGCTACATAGGTCAAACAAAAAGAAATTTAAAAACCAGAGTCAAAGAACACTTTAGAAACATCAGATTGAAACAAGAAGACAAGTCAGCAGTAGCATTTCATTTTTGGAATGAAAATCATGACATTGATCCAAATCCAAAATTATTAAAAGGAGTGATAAACCAAAATAGATTGACAACATGGGAGAACATATTCATCTGGAAAAATAAGGATCGCATAATGAACTTTGAAATCCCGCCAGCAGATAATTTGACAAAAAAGTTCATAGTTCCACCACCAGAGAGAGCAGATAACAACAGATGCCAGTTGGGAAGAGATTGAAAATGGAGGCCAGGGCCTTTGAAACTAGTCTCTCATAAATATATGAAAAAGTAAGTGACGAGTGTCAATAAACCAACCACAAATAATTTTTATATTTAACATCTACTTTGTTTCATAAGTCTATACTGGACTACGCTACCTCTGTCTTTCGGTACAGAGGTCTTAACTTGGTCTATTGTATCTATACCCCCAAGTGGGACACGCCAGGGATGAAGGATGAGGTGAGAGGAAATAGATGGGGGGTGTCCCAAGGAGCCACAACAATGCAGAGGGCAGGGTCCCTACACTTTACAGTTGGAATCTCCCCAGTAGGCCAGTACAACAAGCATCCCATACTACTATGGTCTTGAAACGACCCACCAGGCCGGTCCCGAGACCATTCTACCGGAGGAGTAAGTGTTAACCAAGAGCATATTATCATCCTGCCACGTACCGCCGAGACACCCGTCGACACTTCTACCCTGAAAGAGACCACCAGATGAGAGATGATATGAAATGATAATAGAGATGAAATGGAGGGACAGGAAATTCGTGGGATGTAATTAACCTATCCAGCATTCGTCTGACGACCCGGAAAACCCCCGAAAGAACCCACGAGTCAGGTAGGTCGACCATGGGAGTCGAACTGGTCTCCCGAATGCAGGCCACAGACTAAACCGTCTGAGCCATTTCGCTCGGTATGACTGGCAGTAATAACAATTCTTTCAGTTATCTGTTGCATAATTTTACAAATGTTAATATTTATAAGTTATCGGTATTAATATTAGTTGTCTAAAGCTAAACATATTAATAATATTGCTCAAGTATAACGACTAAAATTGAGTCATATCTCTTAAAAACTTGTAACTTCACTCATGTCCTTTTACAAAATCAGGAACATTTTCAAAACTGTTGCAGTTTCATCTTCAGCTGATTAGCGACTAAAAGGTATGACTCAATTGTAGTCTTTATACATGAAATTAGCTTTACTGTTAACAACGCTTTTATTTATAATTATTCAAATTATATTGCTCAAGTTCAAGACAACTTCCAAAAGGTATTATGTGGTAGCACCACTGTTGCAGTTTCGATTAATGACTAGGAAAAATATTCCGAGGTTTCCAAACTACAAAACATAAATAAAAATGAAACTTGTGCACACTGCATTTAATTGCGAAAATCGAGCAGAGTTTAGGGGTCTCTATTTTATGCTTGTTCTACAATACTTAAACGAAAACATTTAAAGCTATCACCTTTCGACGGACAAATTAGCATTACAAGAATGTTTCAATAAAATGTTAGGATATTCGTAGAAGCAAAATTATAGATAACCTGACCCAGCAAAGAGAACACATGAAGCACTTCTACCAATATGTTTTTCTTACATCAATTAGTTTATTAAGTTTTATTTTGCAGTAAGGTCAATTTTTTTTGCAACAGTATACCTACATCCACACCTCAGAAGTGAGTTAATCATAAAATGGGGATCCAAAGCTCAGGCCCCTCTATCACATATACATATACGACAAGAGGACCTTTTCTCTTTCTGCTTTGACCTAGAGATCTATAAGGTTGTAAGAGGGTCGTTTCACAAGTCTGGTAAAAAAGCAACGATTTTTTCTTTTTTTTTGGTGAACATCTCACCTTATTTCTCGACATAGCCTCCATTGATGGCTATACACTTGGTCCAGCGTTGTTCCAGCTTTTTCATCCGATGTAAAAGTAGAATCTGTCAATGTCTGGAAAATACTTAATGGTAACTATCACTTCTTCATCTGATGAAAATGTCTTACCTCCAAGACAACTGTTAAAGTTTGGAATCAGGAAGAAGTCACTTAGGGCTAAGTCTGGCGAATAAGATGGATGAGGAACCAATTCAAACCCAACTCATGCACTTTGGCCATTGCAATTGCTGTTGTGTGCAATGGTGCATTATCCTGGTGAAAGACCACTTTTTGCGTTTTAATCTTGATCTCTTTTTAGTCAGCTCATGTTGCAAACGATCCAACAATGAAGTATAATAGGCTCGAGTTATGGTTCTACCTTTTTCCAAATTGTCTATAAGGTTTATTCCTTGAGAATTCCAAATAACAGTGGACATCCCCTCACCAGCTGACAAAATGGTCCTTGCCTTCTCTGGTGCACTTTCACCAGCCTTTGTTCATTGTTTTGACTCTGGTGTGTAATCATGGATCCAAGTTTCATATATGGTCACAAATCGGCACAAAAAGTCTTGCAGATTGCGATTAAACATCGCCAAACACTTGGTAGAAGTGTTCTTCTGGACGCACTTTTGGTCGACTGTAAGCAATCACGGCACCTATCTTCCAAACAGCTGTTTCATTACCAAATGTTTATGCAGGATGTTGTGCACTCGCTCAGTTGAGATGCCTACAACCTTAACAATTTTGGGAATTTTGATTCGGTGGTCTTGCACAATCAGATCGTGTATTTTTTTAAAAAAAAAATCTACGTTTAAATTAATTGATCCAGAAGTAAATGATCTTCAGTGTTGTTGCAAGGTGTTGGTACATGTGTAATAACAGCATGAAACTCTGTCTGTTTCCATTTTCAATTGCAGCTATCGCACTGATCAGTTCAGATGGCTGTCAACAATGAACCGTATATTGTAGCACATTCAAATTTCCTGTACATGAAGATAGTGAACTCACCGGAGAGATGTTCTTCATAAAGCAACTAAGAATGCAGATGCTTCTGCCATCTACCGCGGCTTATCATGATCTTCTAGCAGAACTTCAGACAAAGAAGAAGGAAATCTGGGCAGATTTTTATGCGACCGAAGCGATGCTAACATCAGAGTGGAAAGGTGCAGACTATGAACTACGGCATTCTCTGACACGCTTTGCCATTCATGGTTTCCATTTCCGGATGTGCAACGTGAAATCCTTCCATGAGCCAGTCGATTGGTGTATATGTGAACAGTGCGGAGAGAAATGTGATCGATATCACGCATTAAAGTGCAAAAAAAGGATCATATCAATGACAGAGTTGTGTAAAGACTAAATGCACATTGTGCGCAATTCATCTATTATTAAATTTCCTGTACAAGCTTTTCAATAATCGAGCTTGCCACCTACAAAGTTTCAACAAAAAATGTCCATCCCTCCATGTAAATTTACTAGAATTATCAAACGACCGTCATATTTGAGCAAAGTGGGCAACATTGAGTATGCATATGCAATCTATTTTTTATATATTTATTACGAATATAACAGGATCGGCATTCTCTATGTTTATGGAGTGGGGTTACAGTGAAGGGCTAGTTCTGAAAGCACCTCAAGCCTCATTAGTTAATGTGAAGCTGACACCAACAGACTGATATGCAATGTACTTTAATTTTGTATGAGTAAGAGTAGGGAGTAGTTCTCATGAAAGAAATGTTCCATTGATCACCACTCCATACCTCTTGACGGGTTAGAGGCAAGTTTCAAGGAAAGCCCTACTGCTCTAAGATTTTCCTACTTTTTGTATCCTCCAGTATGTCTTCCCTGTTGTTCGCTTTGCTAAGAACTTTCCTTTCCCTGTTCTCGCGCAGCTCACATCGTGAGTAAGAGGATTATAAAACGAATAAGGGGCTGTTTGAACGAGGAACATGTCGATGACGTCCTTGCCGTCTTCTTGAATGATCTTGTACACCCAGGGTGGATGAACATGTAGCAGCACTTTCACAGACGCTTGAAGTAAGACGATGACACACCAGTTATCGTCACGATAACTGAAGTACCAGAGACCTATGGTCAATAAAGTCTAGCTACCCCTGTCAGTTTTCGAGGATTTTGAACATTATGTAGCAAAAAGGGAAGACCAACTGCAGTTTTTCCTATGTAGGGTTAAGATAAGATAAGATACTTTTATTTATCCTTTGCATACAATGATTTAAAGGACACGTAAATTACAATTTTATATACATATATACATACATATTTTTATCTTTTTACACCTCTCAATACTTAAATTCTTCCAGACTATAGAATGCGTTTGTTATTAAGAATGTTTTTATTGCCTTCAGTTTATATTCCATTTTATTAATTATTTTAATTTCTTCTGGTAACTTATTATATAGTTCTTTACCCATGCTTTTACTGCAGCGGTTGTTTAGAGTTCCCCTATACACTGATCTAAAATAGTCGTAATTATTTCTTAGAGTATAATTATGTATACCATGATTTTTTGGTTCTTCTTTTCTTTGTAAAATAATTTTTATTGTTTCATATATATATATGCATGGAACAGTTAAAATACCAAACTCTTGAAACTTTAATTTGCATGTCTGTCTGCTATTTATTTTTGCCATTATTCGAATTGCTTTTTTTTTTGTAGTTTGAATACTTTTTTTACATCTGTTGCTGTGATGTTTCCCCATAAAGTTATCCCATATTTTATGTGCGAGTATATAAATGCATAGTATACTTGTTTTAAAGTTTCATAATCAATATTTTTTCCTACTTGTTTCATTATAAATATACCTTTATTTAACTTTTTAGTTATATGAGATATATATGGCTTCCAGTTTAGTTGTTTGTCTATTATTACACCTAAAATTTTAGTGTGCTGAACTTCCGGTATTGTTTCACCATCTATTGTAATGTTTATATCATTTTTACTATAATTTCCTAATTCAAAATTTATCCATGCTGTTTTGTGTGCGTTTAGAATCATATTTAGGTTTAAATAGTGCTGTTTTATTATTTGAATTAATTTCATTGCTTTCTTTTCCACCTCCATTGCTGACTTGCCTCTAATTATTATTGTCATGTCATCTGCATATCCAATTCCCCAACCTCCATTTCTTAGTATTATTTCAAAAATATCATTCACAAAAATGGCTAAAAATAAAAATGGTCCTAGTTTAGAACCCTGTGGTACTCCTTGTTTAACTGATTGAAAATATGATCTAACTTTCTTTATCATACCCAAGCCATTTCTATGGCTTATTTCCACACACTGTGTTCTGTTTTTCAAATATGACACTATCCACTTTTGTGCTAATCCTCGAACCCCATGATTTTCTAATTTACTTGTAAGTATATCTATATCCACACAATCAAACGCTTTTGATAAATCTAAAAATATAGCTATTACTCGTTCATGGTTATTTAATGCATTAATTATAATACTATTTAGTATAAAAGTGAATCGAGAATATATTGACACATTGCTTCACTCACACTGTTTATTCACAGAACATGTTTCAAGAGCTCTTGCTCCTATCCTCAGCTGATACTCGACTCAAGATACAAGACTCAAGAGTCGAGTATCAGCTGAGGATAGGAGCAAGAGCTCTTGAAACATGTCCTGTGAATAAACAGTGTGCGTGAAGCAATGTGTCAATATATTCTCGATTCACTTTTATACTAATTTGTGCTTCACTGTCCCTACGCTTCTTTCAAGTTTATACTTTGGATAATACTATTTACTTTATTTATTGCATTTATTGTTGATTTCTTTTCTTGGAATCCAAATTGCCATTCTGATATTATGTTAAGTTTTTTAAAGTACATTTGTAATTGTTTTAGGAACACGCCCTCTATGATTTTTGAAAACATGGAGCATAAAGTTACAGGCCTATAATTTACTACATTTGTCTTGCTTCCCTTTTGTTTATATAGTGGTCTTACAATTACTTCTTTCAGCCTATCTGGAAAAATGCCTTGAATTAATGAAGCATTTGTAATATGTGCCATTACTTCAGAAATCTCATGTTTAATATATTTTACAATTTTGTTAGAAAACTCGTCCAAACCCATTGATTTTTTAGGCTTAAGCTTATCAATTTCTTCTAAAATATTTTGTTCTGATATTTCAAATACACCCATTGATTTTGTTTGACTAGGTGATGTTATTACATTAGCTACTTGATCTACTACTTGGGTATTGAATTTTGCTTGATTTGCGATATTTATATAATAACTGTTAAATTTATTACAAATCTCTCTAGGGTCGTTTATATCTTTATCATTTTCTTTTAATATTATTTTTTCCAATTGCTTTGTTTTACTTTGGTTATGCATTTTATTTACCAGAATCCATATTGTTTTCGTCTTATTTTCTGCATTTGCTACCAGTAACCTGTTATACCTCATCTTTGCACTTTCACATACATCTCTAAAAATTCTATTATAATTTTGAATGTAATTATATGATCTCTCCCCCATATTTGCATGCTTCAAAGAATTTAGAAATTTTACCCTCTCCCATGAAATTTTTATCCCTTTTGTCATCCATTTTTTCTGTGTTATACCTTTTGCTCTTGACTTAATTTTAACCTTTTTCATTGGCATCTCACTGTTTAACCCCTTTTGTAGTATACTATTAAACCTTTCAAACTTATCATTTACATCTACAGTTTCATATACCTGTTCCCAGCTAACCTTAGATAAATAATATTTTAGACTTTGTAAACTGTTTATATTTATTTTTCTTTTATATTCAAAATTATTTGGTAGTATATCTTTTTTAAGATTAACTTTTAATAACTGACCATAATGATCCCCTGTTCCTGTGTTAATTACTTTAGTTTTCCATTTATTTTCCATTAAATTTATAAAAACGTTGTCTATACAAGTTTTTGTTTGTTTAGTAATTCTTGTTGGTTCTTTTATACCAATTTTTAAATTCAGCCTAGTTAGGGTTTCAGTGAGCATAATTTTATCAAAATTTTCCTTATTAAAATCAATGTTTATGTCTCCCATGATGATTTTAATCCTATTTCCTGAAATCGAGCTTATAAAACTTTCTAGATTTTTAATAAAAGTCTTTTTATTTGCTGCTGGAGATCTGTATACTCCAATTATTACCAATTTTATTTCCTTTAAACTAATCTCCAAAGCAGCTAATTCGCATTCCAATTCCACTACAAAATTGCTACAATCCAATTCCTGACATTTTATTGACTCATCCACGTAAATTGCTACTCCCCCACTATTGTGCTCCCTCCTACAGTAGTATGCCTGTAGTTTATATCCTTCATAATTATTTGCTATTATTTCCTCAGATTTTAGCCCATGCTCTGTAAAAACTATCACATTTGGTTTTATTTCATTTATGTTTAATTCTATAATTGTTCTCTTATTGCTAATATATTGTACATTTTGATGAAAACAGATAAAACCCCCTTTGCTTTTACTAATTTTATATGGGACCTTTAATTTTGTTTGCGTTTCATGTATCTCATCTATGTTTTGCCCTTTATTTATTTTAGGAATTTTTTTGGCATCATCTGAGCAGCATTTTAGTTTCCCTGTTCCATGCATATATTTATCACTTTGTTTATCACTTGACTTAATATATAAGTACCCTTAAGTTAAGTAACTTATTAATGTTTATGACCAAAGTCACTCAGATCATCAGATTGGGACTGAGTGGTCTCAGGAGTCACGAGACTACCGTCAACAGAACGGTATTACAACTGAAATTACATGAGTAATTTTCAATAAAAGAAAACGTCGAAAAATTAACTTTAAAATCATCGGATACATTTGTCTTTGTATAAATAATTTTTAAATAAACGAGATAACCAACAACCACAAAGCCTCTTACTCTAATATAAAACTGAACGAAAAAGAAAATAAACAAGAAATCTTAAAGTACTCTAATCGAAACCTGTTCTCGACGCTAATTCACAGTTTGATTATACTGGCGAGTTGTGTAGCACCTGCAGTATTATACTTTGCTGCTGCAGATAAACATTACTCAAATTATTAATAATTATTTAGTTCATTTCAAGCGTTATAGTGGTATTTAATGTTATGATCACCACTACAAAGAACCTCAAGCCTGATAAAGAGGTCGTTGAGCAAAATTAAGTATTGTTTCACGCCCAGATGGGACGCTGAGAATTACAGCAGTTAGCGTAAAAAAAAAACAATCAGCGTATTCTTTATTTGCTTCTGTGATTTGCTTATTGACTTTCACAAGTTTCAAGGCTTTAAACGTTGTCAGTCTTACATCAGTGCGTGTGAGTCTTCTGGTTCTGGTCTAAACAAACACTTTAACATTGATTTCTTTTGAACTATCGTACCCCTAAAATTTTTATATTCTTTGGTAGCTAATTGTAGCATATTTTGTCCATTGTAAGGGGAATCCTTTTCTCTGATTTTTAGTAACATTTTATGTATATACTGTTAAAATCACAGAGGAACACAAATACGTACCTTTTACTGGCTAAAACCTAATATGTGCTTAATTGTCAAGAGCGCAATCATATATGGCTTATGTATCAGGGAGTCGTCTTCGACTTGCGTACTCTGTGAAATCGTGGAATTACAAATCCTTGTTACTCTATGGTATTGTATGGTTCAAGAAAAGGTGGCATCTGTCAAAAGTTTTGAAAATTTTTATAGTACTGTTATACCTTGAGTTGCCATTACCTAGGAAATGGAAATAATGCATAAATAATCGCAGGTAATTTTATGACTTAGCTAATTTTCACAGAGTCGAGAGGCGAAAATGGGTGAAAACATAACCCAAGTTTTGCTTTCATTACAGCTTCCTGTTTTGGCGGCTGAGCAATCCATTTATACTTATGACGTTTAATTTTTTGTGTATTTGACATCAGGGCAGCCAGTAATAATGGCATAAACTTTTATGCTTATGCATTTGCTAGAATGACGCAAACTTACAATTTGAACAGTTTTACAGGATAAACCATTTGACAGAGACAGACTATAGGTTCATCGTCATAACACTAATTAACTATAATAGTCGCCAGTAAGTTGGATGATTCTCGGTAATTATCTTGAGTTTAATGAATTTGAAGTGGATAGTTTGGATGACAAAGGTATTGCAAACTTGTAGATTTTATGTATTGAGCAATCAGCGCTTCTGGGTATCATGCAGGAAGATTCTTTTTGAATATTCGTCTCAGGCGGTGACTGTCGATGGAAAACTTAATGCTTAGATGCATTAGATGTCTCTATCTTAAGTACTCACTGCAGAAGGTATTTGTGAGCATGCATAGCCTTACCTTGCTTAGAATAGTGAGTTTGATTGTTGTTCATGGTCTAGTCTAAGATATATAACCTGATTTCGTGTACTCATCTACAAATGTTCCTAGTAGCATCCTTCATTAGAAAATGCAGACAAAACAGTATACGAATCATGTTACAATAGAATGTGTTATCCAGAATCATAAATAATAGAAGTTCCCAGTTTTTAACTTTGCAATCTTCTTTTTCTTGGTACTTTTATATGAATATTTTCTTTTCCTGGGAAATTATATAAATGTAATGCATTTCACGTGACATCCACAAAAAATGCTCTCAGTGGATTATTTAAAAGTTTTACTCTGTTTTTGTACCTTTAGAAGTTTGGATCATAAAATTAAACAGTAGAAGTATTGAACACCAGTACAGAGCATTTAGTGATCGTTATGAAGTAGTTTTTTTTTTTTTTTTTTTTTTTGTTTGGTGGTTTCATGGATGAAAAGAGAAGAAAAACATGACATTGTAAAGGTTCATTTAACTGTTGTTCAGAAAGAACAAGCTGAACTGTTGCAATTGAGATGGCAATCCTTAAATTTTATTTGATGTAATTATTTTTCATATTGAAGGAAGGATGACAAAGTAAGAAAATATAAAACTATTGATAGTGTATTACTCATTGCAAACAATTTGCACAACATTCATAAATATTAAAATCAGCTCTAAGTTGCCATTCATCCATGCTTAAATACTGGACTCCCAGGCTGACAGTAGGGAGATATAACCTTATATACAGTTTAAATATTTATTGTTAGATTATATTTTATAAATAATACATTGCAAAACCTTCAGATGCATATGAGAATAAAGAAGCTAAGAGCCATTCACTTAATCACCTCTATACTACTGTCATAACTTTGTGTTGGAGGTTGCTGATAAATTTTCATGGAAAGTGTTTGCTCCATTTATTGTGTCTTTACTTTTGTGACACAGTATTGCATTGTTTAAACCTGGACTAGCAGAGCTGCCAACATCAGACTGACAAACACTACCATGCTTGTGCAAATAACAATTGATAAGGTCCCTAAGCCACGAAGTAGTTGTGATGAAGATCTGTGGAGCTAAATCCTAACATCTTGCCAAACTAGGAGCTTTCCCTCCAGTAGGTTGGCATTCTCATTCCTCCATGCCAATGTTGTTAACATGGCATGGTTTACTGTTTTTATGCCATGATTCTGCTATAAAACAAAACCACCTAACTAGACAGGTAGGTGGGTTACAAGATTCTGAAGTGGTGACATCTGCTCCATACAAGTTCCCATGTTACTATCATTAATGTTACTTGTATTACATTTCATTTTGTACCAATGAAATATTTGTTAGAGGTTGCTGTGATGTGTAGAACTTTTGGAAGATAAAACTGTAATTTTTTTAGTTAAATAATGGAAATTAATCATTTCTTCACACTAATCATATATAGGCTAAGGTCTTTGATAGATAGTCAACATGAAAAACATGGCATTGAATTTTTCATGTTGAGTCTATCTGTAATTTTTTTTTTAATTTACATCTTCCAGTGTTAAATCATATTGGACAATGAATGAAATGGGTGAAATGATAACTCATATGAACCCAGGGTCCATGGAGCTTAGAGTTACCCAACGTTTGTCTTTCAGGTTAAGGAAAAGCCCAGAAGAAACCTTATCCAGGTAACTCACCCTGATCGAGATTTGAGTTCTTGAATGTAAGGCGGACACACTTCCATCATGATACAGAGATGGGAATGTGTGTTTTACATTCTTTGTAAAATGATTTCAATAATGTCACCATAAACTCTTATTGTTCTTCAACTGTTCTCTTATACCACATTGTGGTGTTGGGGTATTCTTGTTCCTCTTAACTGTTATGTGGGTTGAGGAATGGAATCTCTGGATCAGTGAGAGAGAATCCAGGATGGGTGATCATCCCAATGCATGGTATGAGAGTGAGGGAAGTGGATGACAGGATGAGGACGATATGAAATGATAGGAAACATGATGATGGAGCAATTGGTGGAATGCTGACAGAGGAAAACGGAGGACCTAGAGAAAACCCGCCCCAGTGCTGTGTTGTCCATCACAAATCTCATTTGCGCTTGACAAATAGCATAATATAGTTTAACTCTAGATTAGCTTGTATCCATAGTTACAGGTCAATAGCTTGTTTAGTTTTGAATGACAGCATTTTAAACAAGACAAGTGTAGAGGTTTCACGAAAATGGAGGATTTGGAAAAACCGAACAGTGATTAAATATTTCCATTTGAAAGACTTAATGCCTAAAGAAATCAAGGAGTAAATGGACAGTACATTGAAAGATTCTGTCTCTTCATATACAATAATTCAAAGGTTGGTTATAGAGTTTAAAATGGGACGTACGAGCGCTAGTGATGAATCTCGCTGTAGACGTTCTATGGAAGTCACAACTCCAGAGATCATTGAAAAAATTCATCGTTTAGTTCTGGAAGACCATAGATTAAAGTTGTTTGAGATAGCAGAGGCTGTAAACATATCAAAATAACGTGCAGGTAATATTTTAAGTAATGCTTTGGGCTTTCACAAGACCTGTGCTGCATTTGTTGACACCTGATCAAAAGCTGCAAAGAAAACTTTTCTGTTAAAATTTGGAGCTCTGCCGTAAAAATCCCAGTGAATTTTTGAAGACGGCATATTACCATGAATGAAACTTGGATACATCACTACACTCCATAAAGTAAGTCATCATCAGAATAGTGGATTATGCCAGGTGAACCAACCCCAAAAAAGGCAGAGTTAATTTTGTCAGCTAATAAGGTTATGGCGAGTGTTTTCTGGGATGCACAGTGAATTATTTTTATTGATTACTTGAAAAAGAATGAAAGTATCACTGGTGACTACTACGCAAGCTTATTGCAATGTTTGATTGATGAGGTGAAGAGAAAAAGACCTCATTTGGCAAAGAAAAATATATTGTTTCTTCCAACAATGCTCCAGCCCATTGTTCAGTGGTTGCAAAAGGAAGAATGTGTGAATTAAAGTTCAAGTTGCTTGAACATCAACTCTATTTGCCAGATCTAGCACTCAGTTACAGCCATGTGTTCCCCAACCTCAAAAAATTTCTTAGAGGACGAAGATTTCACAGCAACAAGGAGGTCATTGATGCGGTAAACAGCTATTTTGAGGACTATGATAAATCATACTACAGAGATCGTTTAATTAAATTAGATTAAACATCGATATGACAAATGTATTGGCCTTTCTGTCGATTATGTTGAGAAATAAAAAAAAATTAAACGTTTTTTTTTATTGTGAGGCCTGAGACTTAGCAGCCGATCCTCATAAAATATTTGAATAAAATACAGTAAATATGAAGTAATTACACAACAAATTCAAGGGAGGAGTTAGTTCAAAAAGTTCAAATTAAAGAAAATCTGAATTAAATAAGTTCAGATTACCCATTTTTACAAGCATGAAAAAGATTACCTTAAAATGTCTGTATTTCCACTGAAACCATTAGCTTGATCCTAGCGCACAATCAGCCTTTCTTTCACACAAATCTAACACTTCAGAATGTTTGTACAAGCTTCCGGTTGCAGTTGATCTTTCCAGAATTGGAAGTCTCTGGAATTACAATTGCAAAGGTCTTTTTGTGTAGAAATAATATGATTTGCTTTCTGACATCAGCTGGCCTTAAATGCATGTATATCTCTCATGGCAACTTCTTTGTTCATGGCATTAGCCAGTAGTTGACCTTAAGTGCATGTTAATTTCTCACAGCAGACTTGCATGACTACCAATGTGTAGGTGTGGTGATTTTTCGCAGATGCGATATATGGCGATAAGGTGCAAAATTGACTCAAAATGTGATATAAATGCAAAATCGAAGATTTTCCCAAATAATTTTTTTCCCCAATGCTCATTCTTCTGGAAGCTTTAACTGAAGAGTCTGTAGAGCCTTTACATGTTTAGAAAGTTATAAAATAAGTGGTCACTGTTCTGGAATGTGGAAAGCAGCCCTTCCCGCTAAATTAGCCTATTGTTCCACCATTGCCCATATGAGGTATGTTTGGTACTGAAGCGAGTTCAGTTGCTTCACAAAAGAAAACCTTCTTACGACGCCTAATGACTCATAAATCTATCTTCACAACCCAGTTAATGGAAAATCTCAATCCTTGTCTCTAAAAACTAATAGCAATCCTAATTTTAAGGAAGTGATAAACACATGTTAATTCCAGTTGTAGTTCTTAGTTGCCAAAGTTCCGATTTTCATTGTTCTGTTCGGTTTTACGCACAACTTTCATTTATTCTATGCGTAAGTCACATTAGTAAGTGTGAAGATGTTGAGAGCGAAAATATCAATCAAACAGCGAGCACAGGCGGAAAATGTGACAAATGTCTTGCTTCAAGACATTGGTAGGCCTTTTAATCCTGTCTCTGCTGGCAGAATAACTTCAATAAATTACATTATTTTAAGTGAAAGTAAAAGTACAATCCCAATTTTTTTTATGTTAAAATGCATAATTTTGTTGTGGGATATGAATATTTTCATTCACAACTGATACAAACCATGCAGAATAAATAAAGCTGTAGATTGCCTGCAAATGCTGTTGGCTGTTAAGCTCAAATACCCAGAATTTGCCTGAGCAGCTCTGCAATGTATTTGGGATCCTACCAACAGCATAGATGCTGAAAGACATTTCAGTAAATATAATTTGATTGTGAGTGACAGGAGGACTCAAACGACAGACAGAACAGGATGTTGAAATATGTTCATTGCTTTCATTCAATAGGATTACTGAATCATAAACTAGGCTAATTTTGTGCATTTTCTTTTTATTGGGTTAGTTTTACATAAGTATGTATTTATCTTTTTTGTGTTATGCAGTATGCTTTAGTTTGTAAGAGATTGTTCTATATTTCTGTATATTGCTTTAACCTATATTAATGTAAAATAAATTGACGCTTTATGCATTTTTAATGCACCGTCATTAATAACCCTCCATAAATGTGTTTTAAATTTCATATAAATAATATTAATATTCATCATTTAACAAAATTAACTCAAACTTTCTTCAAAGTACTATAAAATGCTAAATTGCAAATGTATAAATGCTATAAAATGCTAAATATGAAAATCAAAATGCTAAATATCACACCCCTACCAATGTGGTAAAGCTAATAATAATGATAACACATTTATTTATTTATTTACAGATTGTTGATGTTGGCACTTCATGATCATGGAAGAGGTGAGGTTTTTAGTCCAGGAGGAAGGAAGAGCGGCAAGAAATCTAATAGCATTTCATGTACCTGTGGAACATGCAATTTCAGATAATACAGGTAATAGTTGTTATTGGTCTGATACATTTTAAAAGTTTTCTAAAACATTGTGAATTTGTATTAATGTTAAAGAACTGCTTTGCAGTGTCGGGATGGCACATAGGCCATGGTAGCTCAATGGGTTAGAGTGACTGGACGGAAACCAGGAGATCTGTGGTTCAAATCCCGGCCATGACATTGAATTTTTCATGTTGGCTCTATCAAAAATCTTAGCCTAATTACGGCTAGTCTGAAGAAATGATTAATTTCCATCAATTTACTAAAACTGCTTTGCATTTTATTTTGTTAGAGTATCAATAGATTCCTATTGATGCATACGTAAAATATGAAGCTATTAACAGTGAAGCAAACAAATATATACAAATATAAAAATTTGTAACTTAAAACTTCACTTATCTTATAAGAAATGACACTTTTCTTATAAATTGTCTGGAAAATGGTCCGATAGATTTAATGGTTTGGGAAAAGATATTTATTTTTAAAACCAAACATCACGTAATGAATTTTGGAATACTGGCAGTCGATTCTGTTTTTAGGTTTGTTTTATTTTCAGATTTTGGTAGTACTAACAAGAGCATAGTAACATCTAGCATTTGTAATGATGACGACAGCTTTGTTGTTTCCGGCTGAAGATGTGTAAAAGTTTTACATGAAATCGTGATCCCGGACAATTTATAAGAAAAGTATCATCATTTCTTATAAGATAAATGAAGTTTTAAGTTACAAATTGTTATATTTGTGTATATACTATTGATGCAGTTATGCCTAAGTGAATCCTTGCAAGAGAACATTTTTACTAGATGTGCTGCCTGCTTGAAGCAACATCTACTATAAAGCAATGATTTTAGTTGGTCTCTGATGGTGCAGTTTTCCTGGTGACTCTGTTCTCTTGCATAGTGGAGAAGGCCTGTGGAACATGCTATCATACTGTGATAAAAGATGAAAAATTTTGTCTTCAAACTGCTATATTTGTATCAAAACTTACTACTCAATGCTAACATACAATCAGCCTTTCTTTTACAGAAATGCAACACGTTGAAATGTCTCTAAGATGTTTCTTTAAGTCTCTGTACCCTTTGTACTGCTGTTCTCCACATAGGTCCATCTCTAACACGGAGCTACACTTTTTCTTCTTCTTTAACTTCTACTAGCGCTGTGTTAGCAGATTCTTGGTCCTCTACTCCTTATGCCATTAGGCGTCAGGTTGAGGAACAGTAACTTTGGATCAGACAGAGAAATCCAGGATGAGTGATCAGCTCGATATCTGGAATGAGAGTGAGAGAATTAGATGACAGAATGAGGGTGAAATGAATGAAAGGAAAGATGATAATGGAGCAGTTGATGAAATAATGGTGTGAAAGCCGGAGGAGATCGCGGAAAAAACCTGCCTCAGTGACATGTTGTCCACCACAATTCTCGCATGCAGTTGCCTGGGATCAAACCTAAAACACTGCTCAGCCATGGTGTTGCTATGGAGCTACACACCAATTCTGAACACAGCTCCGATATTCACATATAAACTGCTTCACTGCCGGTTCTAGAGCTCAGCAATCCCTCATTACGGAGCCACACTCAGTTCGAAGCACCAAGTTGCTCTCACTGTGACTCTAACTCTAGCCAATTACTACTTGACTAACTCTGACTTGATCTTGCATCTGCTTTGATTATCTGCCAGATGCAGTAGATCTTTCTGAAATTGGATCCTTCTTGAAAAAGAGGCTGGAAAGGTCTTTTGTGTAGTAGCAACACAGTTCGGCCCTGTCCTCATTATGTCTGCTTGTGACTGGCCTTGAAGGTGTGCCAGGCAACAGTGAGACGATTCCCCTACTCCCACATCTTTGTGATGGCAGCTAAGTTGCCTGACTTGACTCTTTCCATCCAAAATGGACTTAAGGAGGCTTTGTGAATGATGATGTGACTTGTTATAAAGATTTTATAGTTTACAAAGCTTAACTATTTCAACAGCCATGTTTATTTTAAATGCTCATATTAATTACATTTAATTTGTATTAGGCCTAGAATAATGGTACTGTCAAGTAGTCTGTTTTTATATTGTATTGGACTCTATTTCATTCATGTTCCTTTACTCACTTGTAGCCATACATTGGAGAATGAAATAACAAAACTATGTTAAAATGCAGGTAAAGCTTTGACTCGCAAACCTCCTACATCACCTAGGTCACAGAATGAAGTTAAGAAGGATGATGCCACCAGAAATAGTAAAAGAAATAGTGAATCTCCAAAAGCAGGATCCAGAGTTCGATCAGCATCAACTGGCAGAGACAAAAAATCTGGTAAGATGAGTAACATATATGTTAGTGTATCTGTGTTAAATTATAAGCTACATTGTGGTTGAGCAGAAACTTGTTCTGCATCATTACGTTAGATATAAGTTTTGCTTTACTTACTATCTCAAGTTGCATCAATAATGATTGTGTTACTTATCCACCAACTTTACCATACATGCCATTATTGCTTTCTCTACTACTTATCTATAAGTAGAGAAAATATTTTATTGCGTTTGATATCAAGATTTGACCAAAGATATATTTTGAAGCAACTTGATTGGAAAAGAGCATCTTTTGAAAACAGTCTATTTATGCATGCCAGAGAGAGAAAGGGGTAGCATTCAAATTTTTTCAAGCATATACACAAGGGTATTAAGCTTTACTTGAACACTTAACATCATTATTTATTTTTTAAAAAATGATAATGAGTTAAAATATTTTCTTGACAAAGGAAATGTATGTCTTGGATTTTCTGGGATTTCCTGAGAAGTCCTCTTCATTCTGAGACACACTCTTACTACTCAACAAATGTACATCTCATTAAAACACATATAAGGTCTGCTCAAAAAGTATTGCACATTTTGTGTCTTTTCAAAAAGTACTTATTTATTCATGAATATCTATTTTGTTCCCACCAGATATACACTTGTGCCAATGTTTTCTCTGATCTTCGAAGCACTTCAAAAAATTGTTTTTTGTGATCTTGTTCAGCTCCTCCTTCAAATCTGTCTTTATCTCCTCAATTGTGGCATAGTGTCATCCTTTTCATGGGTCTCTTCAGTTTTGGGAAGAAAACAAGAGTCATAGGGGACCAGTTCTGGGGAACACAGTGGCTGCAGCATCATAAGTGTGTTGGTTTTGGCCAAAAATTTGCGCACAAGCAACAGTGTGTGAGCAGGGGTGTTATCATGGTCCAATAGCCAGCTTTTGTTCTTCACAAATCTGGGCGTTTCTGGCGGATTGCTTTGTGCAAATTGTACAACTTGCAGGTAATATTCCTTATTGAGAGTTCCACTCAGTGGCAAGAATTTATGATGCTCCATGCCCCTGCAATTAAGAAAATCGTGAGCAAAAGCTTCACATTCGACCAAACTTGGCACGCTTTTTCGGTCTTGGAACATATGGTAGCATCCATTGAGATGATTGAGCTTTAGTTTCCACGTCATAACCATAAACCCATTATTCGTCAGCAGTTATGACCCTCTGCCGTGGACAGAGTTCAACAACTTCTTAGCAATGTTAATGTGTTGGTGTTTTTGTCGAAATTGAGCAAATTTGGTATGAATTTTGCAGCAACCTATCTCTTGCTCAAATCATTGGTCAAAATCGAATGGCACGAAAAAATTGATATGTTTAGGTCCTCCACAACTTCTCTAATGGTGATTCGATGATTGGCCAGTACTATTTTCTTAACTTCAATGTTTTTGTCTGTTGTTGACAAGCTCGGGTGTCTGGGACGCTCTTCGTCGCTCACATGTTCTCGACCCTCTGAGAACCTTTAGTACCACTGATTAACGTTGACTTGGTCCAAGGTAACTTCACCATATCTCACAGTCAACATTTGCGCACTTAATTTTGTTTTTCACATAAAATTTGATAGATTTTTGTTGTTCCATTTTTTGAAATAGCCAAAAATCGAAGATGAACTAAAACATGTCCAAGAAGAATAGCTGTCAACAATTAACTGAATATTCAAAATGGCCGAGCTTGTCAACGTAAGTGAGGGACATGAGTATCAACATAACACCATAAAACATTCAAAAATCGAATATACATAGCCCTCGAAAATTCAAAATTTGCGATACTTTTTGATCAGACCTTCGTATTTTGTAATAAATTATATAAGTCAGTAGGAACACTGGACTTCATTTATTTGTAAGCTAGTTCTGATAGCTCTTGCTACCATTCTCAGATTCTTGGTCCGACAGATAGGTGCTCATTGGAGATGAATGTGGGCGAAGTTGCGAGATGACTTGATGATGTATTTTGTTGAAGTTCATGGCTGTTTCACTGTATTTTGTAACATAGATCTTCTCCCAAGTGGAAAGTGCAGAAGATTGATTGATATTCTTAAGAAGTTTGGCTTATGGATTTCTATTATGGTTTTTGACCAAAAATAATTGGCCATTGCAGATTTTTCTGTTTGTTTTTCTGCTATATGATGGAAATGTTCTTTGTGTGTGGTTTCAGTGTTCCTCTTGGTCTGTCCTATGTAAACTTAGTTGCAGTTGATCAAATAAATTCCAAATTTTTGTTCATCTGGTATCTTATCCTTTAGTTGTGAACCAAGCAAGTTTTTTTATGAAGTATCTATTCTGTGAAGCTAAGTTGATGTTATATTCTTTGAAGATTTTCTTGAAATTTCTGTCAAAACATGGATGGTAGGTGAATTTTCTGTATTTTAATTCTGATTTTTTAGTGCTCAAAGTAGTTTTATCTTTGATAGTCTTTTGCTGTTAAGCTTTGCCTATTTTTGTCTATTCTATCAAGAATTTGAGAATGATAGCAAGAGCTGTCGGAACTATCTTACAAATAAGTGAAATCCAGTGTTCCTACCAACTCATATAATTTATTAGAATTTGTGTAACTGTCTCCTACTTCTGCACTAATATTTGTCTTTTTGCACAATTTATGTTTGATACAAATTTTGCTGTTCATGCAAAGAGAATTGAATTTCAAAATTATCATAAAGCGATTTGCTTTTAAATATCCATCACTTTATCCAGGTGCATCTGCTTATATCTGCAATGAAATGTTTAAAGTATATCTCAATTAAAAATAATTAGAAGAATAAGCTTTTGTAAGAATATGAGTTAGTAGAAGTCATGTGAATATTGCATGTCAGATCTTTATTTTTCACCATATACCCTCATCAGATTGTTTCTCTTGCATACTCTTCCATTAGAGAATTTAGTAAAATTTGAGTATGCTTTGTATGATTCCAGAATTGCAGGCAAGATACTGGGCATTTCTGTTTGGTAACTTGCAGAGAGCAGTTGACGAGATCTACCAGACCTGTGAAACTGATGAAAGTGTGTCAGAGTGCAAGGTAACTACAAGGATGTGTACTACAAACCTGGCACAATGAGGTCCTGACACAAACATTGCATGTATGAGGGCAGTTCTATAAGTACCCATGTTAGGAATGAAGACACCAGTTTTTTCAAACATAAATTATTTATATCTCAACTTAATCCCCTTTTAGGAATATATATTTCTCCCAACTCACCTGCCATTTTTTAACCCCTCCAAAAAATAAGAATTGTTGAGCTCTGCAAAATACGCCTCTGTCTCCATGATCACCTCATTTGAACTAAATTTTATTTCTGTGAGCCATTTGTTTCTTTATGTTTGCCAACAGGAAAATATGGAGGGGGTGGCAGCAATTCATAATGCAATTCATGCAGTTTGCTGGCAGCAATTCCTGATGGGGCTGGCCCCTTAATCCTTGTTTCACATAAGCTTGCCCCATATCTCTTAACGGTCACGTGACCTAATCACTTCTTATTGGCTGCTGTTGTGGTGCAGACTGTTGTGCAGTAAAAATTAGTTCGTTATTTAACATGGTGATATATCTTTATAAGTTGGAAGAGAATTGTCAAATTTATATTTTCGTAACTGTTTTAATTAAATATATTATGCAACAGAGTTGATTTATCTGAAATGCATGTTAATTCTTAAATGAAGTAAAGAGGAGGTTCCTTTGCTCTTAAGCACATGGCACGATAGCACGTGATTTAGCGGTAGTGATGACATATTTGTTTATATGACTTTTATCACTGAACTGGATTAGTCATATATCGCCATTCGATGGTGTGCTATGCTAAATGCGACATCTAAATTATTTTATTGATCGTTTATTGATCGTTTATTGCGCGTGTACTTATATTGTATAATGGCAGAGTCTACCGCCAATTTTTCGCTGAAGCATTGCAAGGGAAAACCTTTACAAAGCAACAAATAAAGAATTGTGGTGCATGTGTTTAATGCACTCACAGAGAAGAATCCGTCTTTGTCAGTGAGAGAAGTCGAACAGCTGTACTCTGAAGTTACAGGTGTGAGTGTTAGATGCGTAGGAACATCATGACATGGAATTGAGACAACAGGAAAACTTACCACTCCAGGGGCGATATTGCTGTATGGCAAAGACGTTATTTAAAGACAATCAGACTGTACCGAGATACAAGTCGCAAAATATACTACCTTGACGAGACTTGGGTGAATGAAGGACACACGACAAGTATGGCGTGACACAACTTTTAAGACTGAAAGACAAGCATTTTTGCAAGGTATGTGTGCTGGTTTAAAAAATCGCAGTGGAAAAGGCCAAAGGCTTTTCATTATAAACTTGTTTTAGTTTCATTGCTCATTCATTCAGTTTCAACTTGATCAGTTGCATTATAAACTTCATTATTTTTGCATGCCTTCAAATTTTGATTTGTATGATTTTATCTATCTTCCTGGCAATTATTATGACGTTCACTGCAGGTTTGCCTGCAGGTTGACGTTCAATGCCCTATGGCACGAAAGCATGAGCCAATTGGGATGAGGGGGAAGGTAGTTGCACGCGGAGTGATACATATCAGCGGGGCAAGGTTATATGAAACAGAGATTAACTCAATCGGTAGAGCACTTGCCTGCCATGCTAGGGGTCCCGGGTTCGATTCCCGGCAGTGGGGATGGGGTTTTTCTCCAACCAAGATGATTCCCTATCTTCCCCAGAGTCTGGAAGTATGAATAAGAGTGCATATGTGAGTGTGATCTAGTGATTAAAATACAAAGTACAAGCAATCCAACGTATACAAGTTAACACCATCGATTCCTTCCAAAGGAGAACGGCCGCCGATATGACCACTGCAGTTAAAGGCAGGATATAAATGGAACCCATCCCCTCCCCCCCTCCCAAAAAAAAAAAAATCCAGATGAATATGTTGGGCCATTTTCGCGATGAAACAGAACTTTCTTCTTCCCATATGGGGTCGTGTCTCCTTCAACTTCTTTTCGAATTGTGCCAATAACTCAATGTAGTATACTTCAGTAATCGTTTTTCCCTTTACCAAGAAGTCAATGAGTATGACACCTTTGCATCCCAAAAACTTGTCATCACTTTTCCAGCCAATTGGACCATCTTTGCCTACTTTGGAGTAGATTCTCTGGAAGTAACCCATTGTTTTGATTGTAGCTTGGTTTCCAGAGTATAATTATTGATGAATCCAGGTCTCATCAACAGTGATAACTGAAATGGTTCTTCGGATTTTGCTTAAACAGCTTCAAAGTTGTTCAAAGTATAAACTTGAAAGAAGCGTAGGGACAGTGAAGCACAAATTAGTACAAAAGTGAATCGAGAATATATTGACACATTGCTTCACTCACACCGTTTATTCACAGGACATGTTTCAAGAGCTCTTGCTCCTATCCTCAGCTGATACTCGATTAGTGCAAGTTGTAGTGGTTTCTTCTTTCTCCGTATTGTCAATAGATGGCGTGATGTACTTGTCAAAGATGTCCGGTGGTGGAGTTTCAAAATTCATGACTCTATGACGATTTTTGTTAATGAAGATTTTTTCCCATACGGAAAGGTCTATGGGGTGATTAACGTATTTTATTAGAGATGTTTCCAAATTGATGTCATGTCTAGTATTCAAAAAATGAAAAGCCACTGCTGATTTTTCTGTTTCACCATTTTTAATGTTTCTCATATGTTCTTTAGTTCTGATGATAATTCTTTTTGTTTTTCCTATATAAATTTTAGGGCAAGTTTCACATTTGATCTCATAGATTCCTGGTTTTTCTTTGGTAGTGATTGAATTTTTGGGAGGGCCTTTTAACCGCTTCGCCGATGGCCATTTAAACGCTTCAGTGCCCGGAAACGGATACCCAATAAACAGAACAGGACATTTAAATTGTTAAATGCTGTAAAAATGCATCATAAATACAATTCCGTATCTTCCGTATTTATTAAGTTATTTAAACGAAACAAAAACTGGTTTAAAGCTCATTAAAGGCAGTATAAATATACAGTAACAATAAAGTAGAGACTACATTAATAAATTGTTGAAATTTCACTTTGTTTCGCTGTAGCAAAAGCCATTCTTTGTGCTGAACGCGCCTAATATGTGAATCATTTTGTTTTGTGTATACGAGCCATAGTATGTATGTATAGCTACGCAAGCGTCTTCTCAGGTTCAAGTTTAGTTTATTTATGCTATGCCAAGCAATAATATGACGAGAATATGTTGCGTCACACACTCACACACTGGAATGAAAACTCTGTCAGCATCTGTTATTACAGTGTTTCTCAACCAAGGTTTCTAGTAGCCTTATGCAGCAGTTTTCGCTCTGTATTTCAGTTATTTATACTCTCTCTGTGTTCAAAGTGATTTCTTATAGCTATCAAGAACTAAATGAACGGCACATTTGAAATTGTTAAATTTCAATGTTAACCATGGCTTATCCCGGTAATGTAGCAAATAAATTAGCTTGGGTATGATGTGTACAGGCTTCTGATATTACTGTAGAAAATCTGGAAGATTTGTTGTACGATTATGAAGGAGATCTTTAGGACATACGTAGCAGTGACGTGTACTGGTCTACAGCTGGCATGTTAGCTACTCCATTGTTTGGGGAAATGGCGGGTCAAATATGGGTGATACGGATCAGCTATTACCAGCTATCCCTCTTTACGGAAAACAGTTAAATGGTAAAAAAAAAGTATTTTTATACCACTGGATGTAACTATGCACAGTTGTTTAGTAATTTTCAGAGCTGTAAAAGACATTCATCTACCTGTACTTGCGCGTATAAAGAGCTCGTAACCTAATTGAGCATTATAATACTCAGAGGCCTCTTTATACTAGGGGGTAGCAAAATTCACCACATCATCCCTCATACTTGAGAGAAAACACTTTCCTAAAAGTATACCACCCACACCCAAAAACTTGTAACCATTTCGAAAATGTGTAGTGTGTTGCGAAAAAGAAGTTCGCAAGGAAACCAATATTATTTGGTGTGAATCTGCAGATGTGCCCTTGGGTGTTTATCCAGGTTTGGAGGTGTACAATTCAAAAAGAAACCTTTAAGGATACGTTTACATTCCTTATAGAACTAATTTAAATTGATTGTAAAACAGCAAGATTAAAATAATTGGCGTTAACTGAGCATTAAATGCATGTATGCGCAGGACGTCTATACACGTCCATATCGGTTTGGGGCACTTTAACTTGGACGTCATATGACGTCCATATCGGTGAAAGGGTTAACAAATTTCTGATGTTAAACCTATTTTGAGGTGCAAGAGTTATGTTGTGTTTTGAGAAGATTTTGTGGAATTTGTTATAGGCTGATGGGTGGAAGGTGAATTTTTTAAAAAGTTTATTCTCTTTTTCTCCTGTAGGTTCTAGGGTGGTGGCTTCTTTTATTTTCTTAGCTTTGTTGAGTCTGATAACTGTTTTGTCTACTAAATTTGGGTTGAAACCGTTGGATATAGCTACTTTTTTTATGTGTAGGTATTCTTCTTGATAATCTTCTCTGTTTAGTGGAAAGTTGATCATCCGAAAGATTAAACTGTTGAAAATGGCATGTTGGTGTTGTTTTGGGTTGAAACTGTTGTTCTTAATGTAATTATCTGTGTGTGTCGGTTTCCTGTAAATACCAAAAGTGAGTTTGTTGTTCATTTTTTTGATCTTGATGTCCAAAAAAGGGAGCACACCATCCTCTTCTGTTTCCAATGTAAATTTTATAGCTGGATTTTGTATATTCAAAAGTTTAAGACCATCTTGTATGAGTTTTTTAGGTACTATTGCAAAAATGTCGTCAACATAGCGATACCACGCTTTGAAATAATTTGGAAAAGCTTTTGTGATATGTGTTTCAAAAGCACTCATGAATAAATCTGCCAAGAAGGGAGACAATGGGTTGCCCATAGCTAGGCCTGTTTTTTGTTTATAGATCTGTCCATTAAAGCTGAAAAAATTTTGATTGATACAAATTTCTGTAAGTTGTGAAAGTTCTTCTATTTCTTCAGGTGTTATTTGTATTGATTCCAGCCATTTTTTGAGAAGTGGAATAAGCTCATTGGTAGGTATACTTGGATATAAAGATATGACGTCAAAGGAAACTAAAGCATCTGTAGAGTTGATCTTTGTGTCCTTCAGGAGATTTAACAATTCAAACGAGTTTTTGATACTTAAATTTTCAAATTTTGTGAAGGATCTGAAGATTTGAACCAGCCATTTTGATAGTTGGTAAGTGGGTGCATCAATGTTATTAATTATTGGTCTTAGGGTAATTTCAGGTTTATGTATTTTGGGTAAACCATATATGTATGGTGTTTTTGGACTGTCTATTTTATTGTTCAATTTATCTCTTTTAGTCATGATTTTACTGTTTTTAATTGCTAATTCCACAGATTTGCATGCTTTCTTTAATGGATTGTTTTCTAGTTTAACAAATTCTTTTCCATTTAAAAGGTTGTCCATTTTTTTGTGATAGTCTTCTTCGTCCAATATTACTATTTTGTTACCCTTGTCTGCTTTTGTGTAGACTACCGGTTTTTCATTTAAACACAAAACACAACATAACTCTTGCACCTCAAAATAGGTTTAACATCAGAAATTTGTTAAAAGGCCCTCCCAAAAATTCAATCACTACCAAAGAAAAACCAGGAATCTATGAGATCAAATGTGAAACTTGCCCTAAAATTTATACAGGAAAAACAAAAAGAAATATTATCATCAGAACTAAAGAACATATGAGAAACATTAAAAATGGTGAAACAGAAAAATCAGCAGTGGCTTTTCATTTTTTGAATACTAGACATGACATCAATTTGGAAACATCTCTAATAAAATACGTTAATCACCCCATAGACCTTTCCGTATGGGAAAAAATCTTCATTAACAAAAATCGTCATAGAGTCATGAATTTTGAAACTCCACCACCGGACATCTTTGACAAGTACATCACGCCATCTATTGACAATACGGAGAAAGAAGAAACCACTACAACTTGCACTAATCGAGTATCAGCTGAGGATAGGAGCAAGAGCTCTTGAAACATGTCCTGTGAATAAACAGTGTGAGTGAAGCAATGTGTCAATATATTCTCGATTCACTTTTGTACTTCAAAGTTGTTGTTGACTAATGGCACTGGGGATTAGTTGATTTGCATCATTTTCCCCCTAGCTTCCCAATATAAAGCCTGTAGGTTCCCACTTTTGAGACCATTACATTTGTCCAAATGGTGTTTGTTCATGATGACATCCTCTTTACAGATAGTGCATTTGGGTGTAGGTATGCAGTGTATTTTATAAAGGTGTTCTTCAAGACAATCATGGCCAGTTTCCATTCTAAATAGGGCCTGCAGCTTTTCAAACACAGCTTCAAAGTTCAAAGCCACATCCGCTTGTTGTCCACTATGAGCAAATGCTGCACCCATTGGGCCAACAGCTTTCTCATCTCCAACTTATGCAAAATATGGATTACTGTTCCCATCGATACACTATGGCCTCTGTCACTTTGCGAACTTTTGTTTGACAATCAGCAAGAAACATATGGATTTTTTTCAATGACTTCCTTGGTAATGATATCTGCAGGGCGTCCTGGGCGCTCCTTGTAAAAACGATGTTCAACCACATTTAAATTCGGTATACTAATATCTAACTGCTGTCATAGAAGGCGAAATGTATCCATAAACAACAATCAATTTTGCTTTTATCTCCTCGCAAGTTTTCTCATCTAAAAGTAAAAGGTGAATCACTGAACGATACTGCACTTTTTCCATTTTAGCAAAAACACTTTGAACAACTTGTTGTAATGTTTGTAAAATTCAAACTAACCTATAAATCAGCACCAAATTTATTTTGACAGTGTGTAACAAATGACAGTACATGTTGCTTTAGCAACATCATATATTTTAAAACACGGGTACCTATTGAACCGCCCTCGTATCATTATGCACTTGATGTTTTGTGGAACTTTCTTTTCTCCTTCTCAACAGCTACTCGGTTACTACTGTAACTATATGTTTTAGTTAAAACTTTTTATATGAATATTGTTTTCTGATATGACTTAGTAGGCCATGTAATGACAATAGATATTAAAAACAAAATTAATAGAGGAGTAAATTTTTATATGAATATTGTTTTCTGATATGACTTAGTAGGCCATGTAATGACAATATTAAAAACAAAATTGATAGAGGAGTAACGATAGTTACGGAAAATCAATAATCTTGAGACAGATATGTTTTTCAGTCTTGTTTCATGACGAGGGAAAAATGTCGGGGTGAATATAAAAGTTTTGTAATGGAAAGTTAATAACCTTCAAAAAGAGTTATTCGGTATTCGTATTAGTAACGAGTGAATTGTAATTCAGATTATACAATTAAATAATATATTATGAAATCGGAGTCATTTTTTTTTTTTAATTTACGTCCGCCCCAACGTTAAGTTATATCGGACGGTGAATGAATTAGGTGAAATGATGCTCAAATGAGTCCAGGATCCATGGAGCTTAGAGTTACCCGACATTCGTCTTGAAGGATGTGGGGAAACCCCGGAAAAAACCTTATCTAGGTAACTCACCCTGATTTTTATTTCTGTCACCAAAAATCCACACCTGAGAAAAGATCTCATGGCTCTTATTTAATCAAATCTCGACCTGGATCTTCCAAATAGTCTGCATGTTTCCTATCTGCTGCGAGTGGTGGAAAAACGCCACAAAATATGTCGCCTGAACGTGTGGCTGATTAAGTGGGAGAACCAACGTGCATTCTATCTGCTGCGAGTGGAGGAAAAAACACCACAAATTTGGCGTCCCAACTTCCGGGCTTCGAATTGGTAGCAAATTTATTTACACAACGGTCAAAGGAAACTTCCAACTATTATCTACACATCGTTAGAGAATCAAGACGACCAACTGCAAGTTAAAATACTTCAATATATGAGACTCCTAAGCGGACGTAAATTGCCAGAAAGGATGGATCATCTCCATCAGTTTAGTGTACAGTTGCATGAAGCAAACGTGTTTGCACAGGGTGAGGGACATGTTAGTGAATCACCAGATTTAAGTACCTTAGACCGGATAGCGAAGATGTTAGAAGATATAAATAATAAGATTGAAAATCAGAATGCAGAATTCAGTAGCAAATTAGAAGATATAAATAATAAGATAGATAGTCAATATGCAGATTTGAGTAGGAAAATAGAAAGTGCAAATGCAAATCTTATCAGGAAGATAGAAAATCAGAATGCAGAACTCAGTAGCAAATTAGATGCTAAGATAGATAATGTATATCAATTAGGCTCACAAGAGAAAGATATAGCTAACCTAAGTGAACAACAAGAGAGGTTAGAATTTGTACAGAATAGCCAATCTAATGAACTAAGGGAACTAGTTAGCCAAGAAATAAGAAATTTACAGACAAATGTTGACTTACCAAACAATGAATGTTATAATACAGATGGTTATCAGAAGATGTATGTTGTAAATTCTAAGTATTTTGATGTGAACTGTAATGTATATGTACACGAAATTTTCCCACAAACACAAATACACATGTGGTCACATGTATGATACACTACACAAAATAATATTAAAGTTTTGTAAAAGATTTGAACACACAACTAACCTAACCTTCAAACAGCGTTATAATGTACATAAAAACAAAAGATGTATTTACCAAAGATGTATTTGCAAAGATCAGGTTAGCCAACTGAAAAAAAATGTATCACACTAACTGTTCAAAAGTTATGAGTATGAACTTTGTCATGGATACAGGACAACTAGAAAGATTAATTATGTGGGCAAATCACCCAACATGAATGACAAAATAGAGAATTCTTTTGTATATAAATTGTATATATAATATATTTTATTTCATTTTAAGTATATATATTCGTTTACAAATTGTTATGTTAAAATATTATTTATATTGTTGTATTATGTTTTGTTCATTGTAAATAATTTAAAAGTGTTAATTATAAAAATATTTTAACGCAAATTTGTGGCGGGGCACACCCCACTCATAAAGACAAAGATATATCTTTAAAAAAAAACGTGTTATAGTAATGCTAAGTTGTTAAATGTTCATTTATTATTATATTTCATTTAATGTATGTTTATTGTTTTATGTTATGTATGTTATATTTATGTTATAGTTCATTGTTGTAAATAAAATTGTTAAATTTGGGGCATTCTTCAAAATATATGGAAACACATTG
Organism: Mantis religiosa; assembly: GCA_030765055.1. Taxonomy (NCBI): domain Eukaryota; kingdom Metazoa; phylum Arthropoda; class Insecta; order Mantodea; family Mantidae; genus Mantis; species Mantis religiosa. Next base: position 8,217,305 of record CM060953.1, on the reverse strand, counting down.
TTGAAGTATTTAAGTTAAATAAGTTAAAACTATTTTCCATATATTTTGAAGAGGGCATTTGTAACGATATGTTTTAGTTAGAACTTTTTATATGAATATTGTTTTCTGATATGACTTAGTAGGCCATGTAATGACAATATTAAAAACAAAATTAATAGAGGAGTAACAATAGTTATGGAAAATCAGTAATCTTGAGATAGATATGTTTTTCAGTCTTGTTTCATGACCAGGGAAAAATGTCGCGGTGAATATAAAAGTTTTGTAACGGAAAGTTAATAACCTTCAAAAAGAGTTATTCAGTATTCGTAATAGTAACGGGTGAATTGTAATTCAAGGCCAATTCAGTCTACTATCAGATTAATAATACTATTGTGGGGGAAAAAAGGAAATAACAAAAGATACAAAAATTATAGTATTTAAAACAATAATACTACCAATTCTATTATATGGAGCAGAGAGCTGGACTCTTCTACAGAAACAAGAGAGCAAAATAACAGCTATGGAAATGAGATATTTAAGACGAGCTGTGGGGAAGACAAGAAGAGATATGATTAGAAATGTAACAATAAGGGAAGAGTTGGGTACACACTCCATTAAAGAAATATTGGAAAAAAGACAACTTAAATGGTATGGACATGTACTCCGCATGTCAGAAGAAAGAAAACCCAAACAATATTTAGAAGCAAGACCAGAAGGTAAAAGAATTAGGGGAAGGCCACGCATGTATCAGGAATACATTGAGAAGTTGGGGAAGGATAGAGGGAAAACCATGACAGAAATGAAGAGAATGATAATGGACCGAGAAAAGTGGAGGAAATGGGTAGAAGAGGTTTGTACTCCATGCCTAACAGCACAAAGGAGTTAGAGAAAGAAGAAGAAGAAGAATTGTAATTCAGATTGTACAATTAAATAATATATTACGAAATCGGAGTCATATAAAATTTTATTTCTGTCACCAAAAATCCACACCTGAGAAAAGATCTCATGACTTATTCAATCAAATCTCGACCTGGATCTTCAAAACAGTCGGCGTGCTTCGTATCTGCTGCGAGTGGAGGAATAAAGCCACAAATTTGGCTCCTGAACGTGTGACTCGATTAAGATGGAGAAAGAATAAGCTGGAAAAAAAGTCACACTACACAAATATAATTTGTTTCACAATTTCTTGAAAATTGCATGCATTTCTTTAAAGGCAAGTGAAATTTTTGTTACAAATAATTATATTTGTGTAGTATTTGTTGCTTCATTGTTAACTTCATTTTTTGCATAACTACTCAGTTGTTTATTTTTGGCAGCTCAAGAAGCTGTAGATGGATATTTGGTTTAGAAAACTCACTTTAAGTATACCCTATTCAAACGTAGCTGTCTGTTATGTTATCCAAGTATAAATTATGCTTAAATTAGTAAAACATGCACATTTTAATTATACCATGGAATATTCATTTTTTGGACAACTCAGTAGAAAGAAAATTAATATTTCTCATGCAAAAGAAGCTGATAATCATTTTGAATGTCAATAATAGATACTCTTCCAAGTATCATTTTAGAAGATTGAAGAAATTAACAATTTCTCGCATGTACATATTTTAGATCTTAAAATTGTTCTTATGCATTTGGACTCATTTATAACAAATAATGAAATAAACACTGTGAACACTTATTAATTTTTAGATGAGTCGTATTTATTACACATCTGCTTCACACTGTTTCAAATGTCTGAATCAAAATTAAATAGTAACTGTAAAGACTCCTATAAAAGTAAAGGGAAAGGCCATTTAGTGTTTAAGGACAAGTGGATGATTTTGTTAGAAGTGCTATTCCCTTGAAAGTGCATTGTTTCTTTTTAAACAATGAGCCTCTTATAGATAAGGATACATACTTGCTTTAGAAAGTTTTTACTCACAAAATCATATTGCATAATTTTTCTTTAAGTTTCTTTAATTAGTTGATTTAGTTTATTTAATAAATATGAGCTGAATGCTTTTCTAAACCTCCACTGCGGCAATGAAAGTTATGACATGATAAGAGTCTGATGTAAACAGCCGACGGCAGAGAACTGAACACGTGTTTGCTGGCAGAGTGATATAAACAGCGATGTTTATGTGCATCCTCACTTTAAGCCTGGAGGGACTATAGAGCACTATTGGAAAAACTTAAATAATGAAGTTAATATTGCCAGCCATGAAATGCTTATTCTTTGCAATTCATTACTGATTCCCCTGTTATAATTCCATATGTTAAATAATTGTTAGACTCAATCATGCACCAGATAAATCCTCTTGGTTAAAGAAAAGTATCTGAAGGTAATGGAGAATATACCTAGTACTCTTAGCATTATCACTATGATTAATACCTACTCAATACTTTAGCACAGATGTGGATTACTCTAACATTATTCTGTAATTTACTTTTCTAGGAAGTGATACTGGTGCTTGAGAACTTTACTCGTGATTTTCACAACCTCATAGAATGGTTCAAATTGAAGTGGGAGTATGAAAACACGCCTCCTCCACAACGGCCAAATTCACTTGCATGGGAGATTCGGAAATCCTCACCTGGAAAGGTAATGGACATAAATCACAGCTATTAGATCAATTAATGGAAATTATTTCCTCCTTTAGACGTGTGTAAGGCAAAAGACTGAAAAATTCAATGCCGTAGCTGGGATTAGAACCACGGATCTCCTGTTCCTCAGCTAGTTGCTCTTAACCAATGACCTACCATGGCAACACTAAATTCTCCAACTGACTCATATTTTTCCCAGTCTATCATAATAAAGTTGAAATGCACACACACTGTGCAAAAGGAAGGTAAAAAGATTACTTGTCTTTGCTATATGCTGCAATGGATTTCTGTCTATTCCTACACTTGCTGATGTGGTATCAATCACAAAATTCCTGTCACAACACACACTTTTCACTTGGTTTGTGGAAAAACTTATTGCAACACACTTGTGATGAAAACCATGGATTGGCACTCTTGTCATGTGCTGCATTTCATGGTTAACTTCTGTCCAAGTCCTGTCTTGCATCGCACAAGTTTCATAGAAATCCTCTTTATGTTCTTTTTCTACTTGCGCAGGTCTTGTAGAAGTTGTTTAAAGGTATCACTACTGGAAGCATCAGTTCTCGTCTTAGATGCTCTATCAGGAAGGTCTTCCTGGTAAGCTCGAACACTAGCCTCATCTTGAGTTCTGTGGTACTCATAAAGCTCTCTTCAGGTACCTAGCGTTTACTCGCTCTGGTTCTTCCATCTGTTTGTATGTGAGGTATTCTCCCACAGATTCCAGACCATACTTCAGGACGGGTAGTATCTTTAGCCTAAACAGGTTCATAGCTGTGCTGATTGGTAGTTGTGTGATGTTCTTGATTTCATTCATAGCTCTAGGTGCTGATACTGCTCTCAATGTTATTTTAGACTGAAGCTTTTCTCCGTTGTCTGGATTGTGATGCCTAAATATTTGAAATTGTTTGTCCTCTTGAGTAAGTTGTCCTTGCATTTGATGTTATCTGCTTAGGCGAATGTTCTCATTTCTGGAAAACTACCAGTTCTGTCTTTTCCTTGTTTATCTTGATGTCATTTCGCCCCGCCTGTTTGCTTAGTGTTTATCGCTGACTGTAGTTTGTCTACATTTATCGCTGCGATGGCCATGTCATCCGTGTATATGTATGTACGTGTTCTTGCCATTTCTTTCGTGACATTGTGTGTGAGGACGTTGAACAGAATAGGGCTGAGTGGGTCACTATAGAGGATGCCCTTCATTTGTGGCAGCCAGTCGGATTTACCTACTTCATCATCTATCTGGATGTGCTTTTCGATAAGATTTTTACCTGTCTATGTGAGCTCCCATTGGTTTATGGGAACAAATTTTAATTTTAATTTAATTTTAAATTTTAATTGGAAATGTCTCCAGATATTTCTTTTTGGAGCCAGCAGGGTGGTCAGTGGTTTGTTAATGGCTCTCATGGTTTGATTCCTGGCTATGGAGTGGCCTTTTTAAATTGGTATCATCTCCAAAACTACATCATGTGAAGTATTTCCAAGGTCTGTGCTTTGGAGTTCGTAGTAAAAGCTGTAGGTCCTCTTATTCCATTACCCTTACTATAAGCACATTCTCAGTGAAGATAGTGGACCCTGCCCTCTGGTGCCTTCAGTTAATAAATGGATCCGCAAATCACTTGGTGGAATAAGATTTCCCTGGAGCTAATTGATCATAGGAAGCATTGTAAAACAACCAACCAACTATGGAATGGGAGATTGCCAGTTAATAGTCTTAATTAATTTAATTAATTGCCATAACTTTGTTTACTTCCAAGTTTACATGGATATGTGTAATTTGTTGGTTGAGTAATTGTAACTAAATAATGTCTTGTAAATCAAAAGTTAGTGAAGTTGGTATTGCTTTTAGGTCCGCCATAACATAAACTCAGCAGTTCCTGAAAGACCACCTGCTCGTAGTGTTACAGAGGTTGAGCGGGAATTGATTTTGAAAGCTCAGCAGAAAGACAGCAATGAGAAAAAGCTTCATGCTCCTAGTGGGAAGATGACTACTGCTGAATGTGATAGCAAAGTAGAAACATTTGCTCTGAGCAAGAAGACGGCAGATGCTCCACTTAGTGCGGCTATCACAACTGACGTTGTGACTTCAGTTCCGGACATAGTTGTTAAGAAAGAAGAGTGCAGCGTCAGTGCAGCAGGGGACAATGTAGGTATAAATACAAGTGAGACTAAAAACACAGTTTGTGAAAAAGGAGACACTGATATACGTGTGCCAGTCGAGAGTGAGAGTAGGGAACAAGTTGAGATGGTACAGGAGAGTCCTGTCAATGTGAATGGAAAAGAGAGCAGTATTAGCATAGCAGCAGATGTGTCTGAAAACAAATTATTACAGAGTGAAAATAAAAAGGAAATTAGTAAACTTCCTAACTGCACTAAACATTTTGAAGACAAGGAAACTAAAACTGAAATGCAGGAAGAAACACATTCATTGCAAATGGTCCACCAAGCTTCTCAGACTGATTTGGAACAATGTGTTGAAGATTCAGAAGGTCTTAGATTCTTGTCCGTTCCACAGAAATTACCTACTGTGACACCTCCTATACAAGTTATCAAGTCTGCACCAGTTACTGTGAGCAGGACTCCAGTTAAATCTCCGGTCATACCTCCCAGAACTGGAGTTCGGACATCCTCCATGGCAGCTAGCATAAAGCAACAACCACAGCAGCAACAGCAATCTTCTGCAAGACCAGCTTATGCAACTGTTTCCAGAATAAGCAACACATCTCTGCCCAGAACGCAACTCACAACACAAACAAGAGCATATTCAAGTCCTCGTCTGGTGCGCAGTCGCACTTCAACTGATGTGAGACCTGTTAGTAGGTCAACACTCCTGAGGAAACCAGAATCTTCTTCACCTGGAGTAATAAAATCACAGAGGTCCACATTGGTAGCTCGACAGGTAAAAAACATTACATATAATATATTTAAACTATAATAGTTTAACCACTTCATGATGCAGTCATTTTTTTAGAAATGGTAAAAATACATAATGCTTTTATTTGCATTTTAAAATTACTCATTATTACCTAGGTGTTGTATGTAGGAATAAGTGTAAACACACAACAATATTTATTTATGCGCAGAGGATCTACCCAAAAATCCGAAGACCCTGGCCTCCTTCTACTTGGGGATAATGGAAAACTCTGGGGCTCTTTCCATAGGCCAATACCTGATTTCCTAAAAAGACCCCCATTGACAACGTCAAGATGGGTTGGAAGTGGATACGCCACTTACGCGCATCAACCCCATAGGGAAGACTACCGAAAAACCTCGGTAGGGCCGCCTGGTGATCTAGCACATCTTCTACTAGTTCTGCAGGCTAGTACCCAGGACTTATGAGGCAACCCTCTACCCCCTCCGGGCGGCCTTAGCATGGCCGGAGGTACCAGATTTCCTGCGGGTGTTGGGAACACACTGCCCCCTTGAGTCCAACCCAATCCGAGCAGCTCCCCGATAGGAGGGGCTCGGCAGTTTGGCCTGAGGTTCCTCTGGTAACGTCAGAGGTTCCACGAGTGCTAAGGGTCGCAGCGCTTGCACCACAGCTGAAGGGGACGGATCCCCTCCCTTGTGGGAACACAACAATATGTAGAAATACCTATATATGTATTTTAATGCCTTTCTATTATCCTGAGTGTTATCAGTGATAGGTATAGCCACAGTAGGGTGCTCCCCCGCCTAAGTCTTATGTAGTTAAATAAAAAACTTTTAGATTGGTAGGTTGTAATGAAATTATATGGTAAGAAAATATTTACATTTTTAAGGAAGACTATTGTGTCAGTCAGAGATGGGAGTCTTCTCTGGTGAACGAATGTGTAAAAAAGTATGCTAAATTATCTGTATATTCCCATCTGGTGTCAAGGCAAGATATTCTAGTTATTACAGAGTGAGTATAGTCATTACGTGCAGTAGTATTATACGAGCTACTTTGCCACTCTGCCACTTCAACTTCGTGATTAGCTCAAAAATTTTATTACCCTATCTTTTACCTCTTGGGGCCTATAATTTGATAATATAATACAAATAACATTTTTATAACATTATAGGTGTTTACAAAATATAATAATAGCCATGTTTTTCACTGGCAGATAGATATAAATGTATAGTTCATAGTAGATATTTTATTAGGGTCAGTATTGTGCTTGACCCATTCAAACATTTCACAAATGCAAAGTGAAAAATAAGATTTATGCATGAAGCAAAACTATTAGATTTAATATCGTCAACTTGCTCCTAAGAATGAAAGCCAACTACGTAACATGGTTTACAGCACCAGATACAGTACAGTCACAAAGTTAAACATGATTCCTAATAAAAGATAAATATAGCCCATAGTTATTATACAAATATAAATATTTGTTAATAAGGCCACTTATCTTAAGAAATTGGTGTTAGTACTTCTTTCTAATGGAGATCATTTCACAAACAGATTGTTTGTATCTTCTGATACAAACTACTTTTGTTTGTGAAATGATCTCCATTAGAAAGAAGTATTAACACTAATTTCTTAAGATAAGTGAAGCCTTAGTAACAAATATTTAAATTTGTGTAATATTTATTGCTTCACTGTACCTAGCTTCATTTTCTATGTAATAGCCCATAGTTACTCTTGAAAGGGCAAGGGCCTCAACTACCTGCCAGTAAGTTGCGCCAACTTATATGGTGAGCTAATCCCTGTAGATCCCTAATTATTATCGGATTGTAATTCTTGTGTATTTGGCTCACAAGAGAACCAATAGCAACAATAAATAAATTAGTAACTAAAATACAGACAATAAAGACTAGGAGAAAGAAAAGAAAAAAAAAACAATGTGATATCATTTTGAGCCTAGCCTTTGACACACCATATTCTAGCAGCTAAACCCACTTGGCCAGCAGCCACCTGTTCTATGTCGCTCTTTGGGAAAGCATTCATTTATGACCAAGCTAGTATTATGTACGTGAAAGGATGTCATTCATTTAACCTTTTCACAGCTGCTTGGCCGTCGTTCAGGGATGTGAGTATTAATGCTGGGTGCGTATAGTATTGAACAGAAGGACAGAGCTGCAGTAATGGCTTTTGGGCTAAAAGGGTCAATGTTTTACATTAGAGTAAAAACTGCAGGTTGCATAGGTAAGAATCAATAGGGGCAGCTGACTCAACTGGTTTATTCAGATAAATGAAGAGCAGTGAAGTAAAGAACATTTTATTTTAAACTACTTAAGTAAACTTATAATAAACTAACACAAAATCTTTCTTCATAATTTATTACCTTAAATTTATTAATTTTGAAAAAGGAGTCTGTTAGTTTGATTTTTTAGTTGGTGTTTTACCTTATTCTGAATATATGAATGTTGGGTAACTCTAAGCTCATTTGGGCATTATTTTACCCCTTTGATTCATTATCCAACATGAATCGATTTAAATGACCTTAAACTGGGGATGAAAAGGATTAAGAAAACACAATGTTAAAGCTCAGCAGAAAACTTGAATTATAATATTTATAAATAGAGAACACGTTTGTGTATAAAATATTTAAACACATTTTAGATAAGCATAGACCATAGTACACATTATAAATTTACACATTTTATTTGTATGCACACACCAGTTAGTTCTCTTATTCATAATCAACATGAAAAATTCAATGCCACGGCCGGGATTTGAACCACGTCGCTCTTACCCATGACAGAAAATTGGCTATGGTAGCTCAAACCAGTAGTTCTGTGGTTCAAATCCCGGCTGTGGCATTGAATTTTTCATGTCGACTCTATCAATACAAAATCTTAGCCTATATACGGCTAGTGTGAAGAAATGATTAATTTCCATCAATTAACTTAAATAGTTCTCTTATTATTTTCTGAAAGTTATTCATTCATTGAAATTTCATTCATAACTGACTGAAATGATAGCTGTTAACAGGCCCTAAACCCCACCCCTTATAAACTTGAGTCAGCATATAAACTCATGTGGGGGTTGAGTTTAACAGACTTCTATATAGATGTCAGAGTCATTAAAAATAAGTACAGTAAAACCTTGTTAACCCGGACATCTTTAACTTGGACCAGTTTTGGAAAAAGAAAGAAAAAGATTGTTGTTTAGAGAAGCAAATGGACTTGTTTTACAGATCATAAATTACTATCTCAGTAGGTACATTACTCGAATTCTCTTGCCAGCGGGCAAATTCATTGCACTCACCTCACCTACTTGGGACCAAGTTGGAAGAGAATCTCGATAAAGTCACAGAAAAAGTTGTAGTGTGGTGTGTGTAACTTGACAGAAAACAAGATTGAAGAAAAAGTGTGAAAGATTTTATAGATATTTTTAAAAATATAGACGGCTGTTCCGATGTTGATAAAGACATTGACAATGATGGAAGTTATAAACCGATAACAGAGGAACACATTATTGTATCTTGCATGTTACTGAAAATGAAAATGAAGTGTATTCAGATTCAGTGTTGATGAAACAGCTGTAGTTATGACCCATGTACAAGCAGTAACAAACATAGAGAAATTGATGTTTTATTTTGAGAGTCAAGCCAAAACATTGCCAAATGAACTTCTAATGTTAAAGCAGATGTCAGATCACGCTACTCGTAAGTGATACACTAAACTGAGACAACAGAAGCTCACTGCTGTTATGACCCATGTACAAGCAGTAACAAACATAGAGAAATTGATGTTTTATTTCGAGAGTCAAGTCGGAACATTGCCAGATAAACTTCTAATGTTAAAGCGGATGTGAGGTCGCGCTGCTTATAAGCGATAGACTAAAGTGAGACAACTGAAGTTCACTGGCTTTTTTACTACCGACTAGTTTGTAGTACAGTACAAATACATAGGCTATTACTGTGCACACAGTGTATGTAGTGTTAGGTGAAAGTGTTTTTTATAGTTTTTCTGTCATTCTCTGGACAACCTGGACTTTCGTTAACTTGGATCAGCCCTGGTCCTAGTTGATCCGGGTAAACGAGGTGTTACTGTATGAAAGAATTTTTATATTATATAACTATGATGTAGGACATAAACTATTCATCCATATAAAGTCACATAAAAAATGAAGATCCAAGTTTTAGATATAGTAATTGAATTACATTTCTTTAGTATAATTTGGAGTTGAACTAATACTCAATGCTCCACTTATTGCTAGTATTTACCTAGAACACATTTCGTTAGGATCTTCCTAATATCATCAGCTGTTGTCGACTAATGGATGTCTGTTCAGTGAACTTCTTGGAGGTGATAGGTGCGTCTCTGTTGGTATCTTGATGAAGTTAAAATTTGGGTTTTCGTCAAAGGTAGTGTCAAAATTAAACAATTTTCTTTCATGTTTCTTTATGAAGATATTTTCCCACCTGGTTAATGCAACTGGACCTTGGACACTTTTTAATAAGTGAATTTGTCATTCTATATCATGATTCTCCTTCCAAAAATGGTACACTACTGCCGATTTAACTATTTCTTTTTTCCTGATGTTCCTAAAGTGCTCTTTAAGCCTAATGTTCAAGTTCCTTTTTGTTTTTCCAATGTAAAAGTTGTCACAACCCTTGCAATTTATCCGGTACACACCTGATTTTTTGTCTGTGGGTATCTCCTTTGTATTATGTGATTTCAAAAGGTTTTGTACTCTAAGGGCTGTGACAACGTTTACATTGGAAAAACAAAAAGGAACTTGAACATTAGGCTTAAAGAGCATTTTAGGAACATCAGGAACAAAGAAATAGATAATTTGGCAGTAGCGTACCATTTTTGGAAGGAGAATCATGATATAGAACAAGAAATCCACTTATTAAAAAGTGTCCAAGGTCCAGCTGCATTAACCACGTGGGAAAAAATCTTCATAAAGAAACATGAAAAAAAAATTGTTTAATTTCGACACTTACCTTTGAAGAAAACCCAAATTTTAAGTTCATCAAAATACCGACAGAGACGCACCTATCACCTCCGAGGAGTTCACCGAACCGACATCCATTAGTCGACAACAGCTGATGATGTTAGGAAGATCCTAACGGAACACGTTTTAGGTAAATATTAGCAATAAGTGGAGCATTGAGTATTAGTTCGACTCAAAATTATATTAATTTTGTGCTTCATTGTATCATAGTCCTTACACAAGGGAGTACATTTCTTCATATTATATTCATCAAATGTTGAATCAGCAGCACTCATGTATTCCATAGACAAGAATACCATGTTTAAACTAAAGAAACTAAAACAGTAACGTTACCTGGGACATGGAGTATTTTCTATCAAAGTTGTAAAAAGGAACACAATAAATAGACAGAAAGGTATTAAGCAGTGCTGATGCTCTGAATGAGGGAAGAATGTACCCCATGTCCTAGGTTATGAGTCATAGTTTAAAAGCTACTTGAGGTTAAGTTTTTGTTTTCAACAGGCATTGTACGCTGTATCCAGCAGACATAGTGGGACAAATAGGAACATGCAGGGACATAGCAGTACCTCTGTTCAGGTACTTTGTAGTTCATATTGCTGCCTTGTTTTGGTTTCTTATATGCTGAGTTTGATTTGTATGGTATGCTTTGTGTTGGTGCTTGTGTAGTGTGCTCAGCTTTATTAATGCTGTCCCCTTCTTGTCGTCTTACTCTATCAGGCATCTCTTTGTGCTTTTGTTTTTATGTTCTGCTGTGCTTGATAGAGGCACATATGAAGGGACAAGAAGGGAATACATTAATGCAACATATTAATGCAACTAGTTTCTTTACAGTAGATTTTCAGAGAATTTGTTGTGCAAATGCACAATTATAAAATGTATAAGAAGGTAGAGGTATAATTTCATTGGATTGTGAGTGGTGCAGAGCACTTTTGAAATGGGACCACACAATGGAATAATTCCTGAGAACATTTGGTAAGAGGTACAATAGAGAAGGACGTGTATGTATAGCCATGTATGTACTTCATGTGCCTTAGTAACAGGGGTGTTGGACAACTGTCTGTAAATGCAATGGTTACCTTATGAGCAACTGAAAGCCGAGTGTGGTAAAATGTTTCAGTGTCCGAGAGGCTGAGAAGGCAGTGTTTTCCAAACTGGGAATAATATATTTTGCAGATTCAATGCCATACTTGGCCTTGTGGTCTAATATATTCACTAATTTATACGTTATGTGCGAGGGTCATTTGATATGTCTACTAAAAAACCAAGAATAATTCTTTTCATGAACATCTTATGTTATTTCTCGACATAGTCTCCATTGATGGCTAATGATGGCATCGTTTATGGTGACTATTACTTCTTCATTTGATGAAAACTTCTTTTCACCAAGCCAAATTTTCAAGTTTGGGAACAGTAAGTCAGGGACATGACACTAAAGCCATGCTTGCATTGACCTGGCCTTGTGGGCAAGGGCAGAATCCTGCTGGGAAGTCCATGGTTTGTTTTGAAACAATGTGCCACTGAAGTTCTTAACAATAAGCTCCAAAACAGTGCTTTCATACACTCTCGTGCTGGTTTTAACACCCTTTTCGCAAAAAGCTGGTAGCTGGGTGGTACCAGAATAATTCACCCCCCTCCACACCATCTCTAAGGAGGGATGATGGGCCCTCTGAACTTTAGGAACCCTATTACTGGTTTCCCAAGATGATTATGCATAAACCCTGTCGTTTTGCACATTGAAAGGCTCCTCAATAGTGAAAAGTTTTTCATAGGTGAAGGGGTTGTTTCTATGACCATTTTGAGCGTAACGCTGTAGGAGACGTCGATATTTAAGCACTCTCAGCTTCTTTAGGCGTGTGTCAAGATAATGTTCTTTATGTTGGCAATAAGCACTTAGTCCAAGGTCCTCTGACAGAAGCCTGGACATTGTCCTTTTTGAAATGTTAATTTCACGGGACAAGATAGCCTGCTTCCTCACAGGATTTCTCCGAACACAAGCTGCCACTACTTTTTGTGCTGCTGGAGTCCTGACACTGCATGGTCAACCCTCCTTCGGCTGACCCTTTACAGTCCCAGTTGCAGTGAATCGCTTAATGGTGCGGTACCAAACATATGTCTGATTGCAATTCCTTTCTTGGAAGTGTTGAAAACAGTGTTGTTATGATAAATTAACTTTAAAGAGAGTCGATTAAAGACACTAGACAACACTTACTTTTAAATTTTTCCGGAACATGTTTCTGAGGCTTTGCCTCTATCATCGGCCGGCTCTCGACTGGTTCTCGTTGGTGTAGCTGACGATATTTTGTCACAGGTCTCCTCTGGTGGCGGTGCAAGGAACTTGCTGAACAAATCTTTCTGGGGGATGTTTGAACCGCCACCAGAGGAGACCTGTGACAAAATATCGTCAGCTACACCAACGAGAACCAGTCAAGAGCCGGCCGATGATAGAGGCAAAGCCTCAGAAACATGTTCCGGAAAACAAAGTATTCAATTTCGACATCCCCCAGAAAGATTTGTTCAGCAAGTTCCTTGAACCGCCACCAGAGGAGACCTGTGACAAAATATCGTCAGCTACACCAACGAGAACCAGTCGAGAGCCGGCCGATGATAGAGGCAAAGCCTCAGAAACATGTTCCGGAAAAATTTAAAAGTAAGTGTTGTCTAGTGTCTTTAATCGACTCTCTTTAAAGTTAATATGTCTGATTTTCAGCTTTTGTAGCATCTTGAAAATGTCACTTGCAGATTTTTCAACTTTATACAATGCAATGACAGCTACACAATTTTCATAATCATTGCAGTCCATGGTGAAACCTGGAGCTAAATACTTTCTCTTTCAAAGAGAAGCTAACAATGGTTCAAGGTTAAGGTGGGCACACACGCAGTTGTTTATGCACCAAACTGGAGGTACAGTATGTGTCAAACATTTGTAACAGTATATCGAGATTTAACTGTATTGGAACACCACAGTGAAGCGAAAAATTATTAAATTTTAGATGAGTCGTATTTCTTACACATCTGCTTCACTTTCGTACCATACTTTCGTACGAAAGTGAAGCAGATGTGTAAGAAATACGACTCATCTAAAATTTAATAATTTGTAACAGTATTTATTTATAGCAAGACTAGGTATAGATACGTTCAAAAAATAAATTTTAATGACACCTTGGTTCTGGTACATTCTAACAAGTATTTTGATACACTTATTAAAGAAGCCATTGAGATTAAACTCCATCCTTGGAATTTCAATAGACATTCGGGACTTCAATTCAGTACAGCTTGGGCAACAGCAATAAAATATACTTGCACTAGAAACTCTGTCCAGATGAACTGCAGAGAAAATCTAAGACTGGAGAATCCCTATACAATCCAAGTGACGAACTGTGCAGAAAACTATTAAACAACATGAGTTCATTCTTTCTGTGAACCAGCCAGACTGCTATGCAGTGGCGTCACACAAGCTTTGCCCACATGAGGACATCTATATATATATATATGGGGACAGTCAGCCAGTGTTTTTCATTCCGTTGCTGAAGAAGGCCATGGAGCTTAGAATGAGTTTAATTATTTTGACAAGGCTGATCACCCATGAAGCCTTAATTATTAACGCTTGCCGTGAAAGCCTTACGTCTTTACGATGAGTAGTTAAGGTATAGAGAAAGAAAACAGTTACCAAGTAGATAGATTCAACAACCAGAAAATGTTGGTGGTAGGAGATTTGGTATTTGTACAAGGACAGTGTGTTTTGTAGTAATTGTGGATTATTGTATTGATTTATGATTTGTATTAGTGGATTAAATAATCATCTGCAAAGGAGCATCAGCATTATTATTTCAGTAAGCTGGGAAATAATAAAATACATTGATCCGAGACCATGTCACAGAGATGAAGTTTCTTGTTCACCGACTGAATTCAAGGTGGGGAAAAAAAGTTAAATTCTTTATTAAACTATTATAGATATTTTAAAACTAATAATAACATGGCACAACTGGAAGAAATTTATCAAATTCAAATAAAAAGTTATATATTACCATTCGGCGACCCATCTCGGTCCAAATATCAAACAAAGAAATATATAAACCCAAGTTATTTTATTACAAACTGTAAGATATATTTTAAATTTTATGTCATGTTAGAAAGTTTTATTGAAAATAAGTCACACTAGAGAGATGGAAGTACATGTATAAAATGTTTTAAATCAAGTTTTGCACAAGGCTTTGAATGTAACTTTAAAATAAAACAATTTAAGAATTAAATCTTTCACGGTGACTGTTACTGATCTAAACTTCATGGGTGATCAGCCATGTCAAAAATAAGGTTGAGCTTTTGGCTGATCTCCCGTAAAGCTTTGATTAAAAACAATTCACTTAAGCTGACTTGGAATTACTTCCACTTACATTACTTTGTTTACTCACTTGAGATGTTTAGAGAAAAATGATTTGTTCCATTATTCAGAAGATTTCAAACTGTTGCTGGCAAATAAAAATTCATTAGTTTTGTATTGTGTTTCAAAACAGAGATATTTCACTCATGTGCCTAATGTTGTTGCATATCTAGCTGGTTTTACTAGAGTAATTTTGATTTTCTGCCACCAAGATGTGTTGGGAAGTGCATTTCATCAGTGCCAGATGCCGACACCTTCTGATGATTGAACATACTGTTTTCCAAAGCTTATCCAGTGAATAAACAAAGGGATAATAGTGCATAACTAATTCCAATTCACCTTAAGTACACTGAAAACATCACTGTATCTAGCTTATTTTAATACAGTAATAAATTTAATTTTGTAACTTTATAAGTTATTTCCTTTATAACAAGTGAAGCATGAAAACTATTTTTAATTTGATTTCTTCACATTATTTGTGTCTATTTCATTAATCTTGTATAATGTTCTGCTGTGGAGTAATTTCTGCATATTTAAACATTCAGGGAAATGTACAATTAATGTGAAGAAAACTGAACTTCTTTTGTTGTGTGAGGAATTTATAAGCAAAGTTACAAATAGGATGGAATCTAATACTGTGTGAGCATGTGAAAAATAGTGCTTTTGTTTTTAGTGTTGCATGCAATACAGTAGAAGCTCGAAATAATGTGGTTGTTGGGGTACATGCTTTACCTCCGTGTTATAACAATTCTGCGGTGTATCGAAATGTGAGCTTAGATGCAAAAAAGTCGATCCCGCGGAGGTGTAAGGAAACATTCACGCAGTAATAAATTACAGTATGTAGGTACATAAAAAGGTATTTAATATAAAGTGCAGCACTTTTAAGTACAATTACTCAACAGTAATGCTGGAGGTGTATTCCAGTCCTGAAATCAATCGCACTTTACACTATTGGTATTCTCAACACGTGACTTTACTCTCAAAAGGCATGATTCAGACTGAAATAATATTTTAACTTTCCCAGGTCTTAGAATTCCTGCATACACAGATGTTTTAGCGCTTACAGAAAATCTATTGTTTCCATGTCCCATTACAGCAATAAAGTGCCCAAGGCCAATGCTAGGGGTGTGATGAGGGCAAAAATTGTACTGCAGAACTGCTCTTTGAAGACATTTATATACTCAATTTTCAAAAGTAAAAAAAAAAATGAATACAAATAAATAATAAATTTCAGGTGACGTACTTTCCCCCGCATTAAATCAGAATCTGCGGTATTTTGGACTGCGCTATTTCAGGCTTCTACTGTATAAGGATTTAACGAAGATTTTTTTTTTTTTTTCAATTTTAATGACTGCAGTTTGAATTTGTTTCTTAAAGTGCTAAAGACCAAAAAGAGCTATTTGGATTTTTAACATTTTCTTTATTTCAGTATTGTCTGTTAATCAAGATAGAAGTAGTTAATTCAGGGATCCTGCAGAGACCGAGAAACAACTACTTTACTTTGCCTATCTAAATAAGCACACTAAAATTAATCTGTACCTGCCTTTTGGCTACAGAAATAAGCATGTCATCAACACAAGATTTAATGGCCAGTTACAGAAGGAGAATAACTTTGGAGGAGTTAGAATGATAGTTAAGGAGTTAGTCGGTCTGGGTGTTTTCAGTTGATTAGGCACACCTGTGACCCTAAGCTGCAAATTTAAACCTGACCCACACTGATGCTTAAAAATGACAGCCTTATGTCACTAGATTTACCAGCATGTAAAAGAACTCCCACAGGGCAAAATTCTGGCACAAGGTGGTGCTGACAGTGCCGTTAACTAACAAAGGACTATTATTAAAAGGTTATGGAAACCTGATGCATAAACACTGTCATACAATGTGATCCCATGCAACTCTGTAGTTAGTGGGTAGAAGTAGAAGTGGATTATTTGGAGGGGATTTGGCACATCGACCAGACTAGATCTAGGGTAGTGTATATCCTAACATTCAAGAGGTCCTGAATTCAAATTTTGGTTAAGATAAATTGTTCAGATAAAGTTTTTTTCTGGAGTTTTCTTTTTCTGGAAAAGATAAATATTTTTTTTTTTAATTTACAATCCTCCAACGTTAAGTCATATCAGATGATGAATGAAAGTTATATCAGATGATGAATGAAATGGATGAAATGTTCCTCAAATGAGTCTAGGGTCCATAGAGCTTTGAGTTACCTGACATTTGTCTTTCATCACTTCATCAGACTACATCTCATGCCTAGCTTTTACGCAGCTTTTATTTTAGGTCTCAATTTTAGGATTGCTCCCATTCTCATTTTACCTATAAGGAAATATGTATTAAAGTAATTTTTACAAATAGGTAGAGTCAGACTGAAAAATTCAATCCATAGCCGGAATTTGAACCAAAACCTTAACCTATACATTGCCAATGTGAAAGAATGATTCATTTCCATCAAGTTTACAAATGTTTATCTTGAAACACCTACATAAAATTAGATTATCATATCCAACTTGTCTGTTATGTAACAAGGAAGAGGAAACGAACATCTATCAAAGTTTAACTGTATTGGAACACCACAGTGAAGTGAAACAATTATTAAATTATAGATGAGTCGTATTTATTACACATCAGCTTCACTTATATACCTACATGTTCGTGAAACATGTCCTCAATATAGGTACGTAAGTGAAGCTGATGTGTAATAAATACAACTCATCTATAATTTAATAATCTATCAAATGGTGAATAAATATTATTGTTGTTATTATTATTATTATTATTATTATTATTATTATTATTATTATTATTATTATTATTATTATTATTATTATTATTATTATTATTATTATTATTATTATTATTATTATTATTATTATTATTATTATTATTATTATTATTATTATTATTATTATTATTATTATTATTATTATTATTATTATTATTATTATTATTATTATTATTATTATTATTATTATTATTATTATTATTATTATTATTATTATTATTATTATTATTATTATTATTATTATTATTATTATTATTATTACTATTACTATTACTATTACTATTACTATTACTATTACTATTACTATTACTATTACTATTACTATTATTATTATTATTATTATTATTATTATTATTATTATTATTATTATTATTATTATTATTATTATTATTATTATTATTATTATTATTATTATTATTATTATTATTATTATTATTATTATTATTATTATTATTATTATTATTATTATTATTATTATTATCTGGCTGTCTGTGTAATCTAATATATCTAATCTATCATCTAATTTTATCTAATCTAATCTGTGTACAACTTAAAAACTATCCAGACTTGACCTCAAAATATTGGGAGGAGGCAAGAAGGAGAATGGCTCTGTTGCTAAATACCTGAGTATTAACTATGTATGAGGGTTGGCTGACAGGTCCCGGCCTCACATAGAGATGGCACTACTGGGCCAGTTTGATGGATAGCATCATACAGTTTAACTGTAGACTAGCTTGTATCCATAGTTACAGGTCAATAGCTTGTTTAGTTTTTGAATGACTAGTCTAATCCAAGTTTGATTGAATAAATACTTCTGTAACTGGGCGTTAATGGAATGGACTTTATACAGTTTGAAGCTTTAATTTCATCCATGCACGATATAGGAATCACAGGATACAGACTTCTTCAAAATCCCTTTGGGAATAGCAGTTATTGTTGGGATTTGATCAAATGATGCTTAAGTGCACATTTTGTTTTATTTACAGCCTCGCCCAGTAGGACAATCAAACCTCTTAGCTTCTTCAGCACCAAAAGTGGAAAGTATTCCTGAAACTGGGCCTGCATTGGATAGACGTAGTGGTTCAAACTCGTCTCTCAATAGTTCAGCTTCCTCTGGAGCTCGCAGTTGGGCTGATAAAGTAAAAGGATCTGAAAATACACACACAACTGTTTCAGTTGAAGTTCTGCCGCGTACTGGAACTGGCAATGAAGATGGTAAGTAATATTGCTTCGTTGGCCCAACACCAACCTGCTGAAAGTATAAAATTGAAAGAAGCATAGAGACAGTGAAGCACAACTTAGCACAAAGGTGAATCAAGAAGATATTGACACACTGCTTCACTCACACTGTTTTTTCACAGGACATGTTTCAAGAGCTTTTGCTCTCATCATCATCTGGAACTCCACTAGTGCACTAGAAACCACTACAATTTGCACTAGTCGAGTTCCAGCTGATGATGAGAGCAAAAGCTCTTGAAACATGTCCTGTGAAAAAACAGTGTGAGTGAAGCAGTGTGTCAATATCTTCTCAATTCACTTTTGTACCAACCTGCTGGTTTATGGCAATACATTTCATACATTGTATTGCATTTATTTCATTCATAGAAAGATTATATATGTTAATAAACTTTGGTAGTCAGCTTTTTCATCTGTCACTTAATTTTTGAGGGATTCATTTTGTAAGCAGTAACAGGTAGAACCTTGTTTACCCGTATCAACTGGACCAGGTCCAGTCTGAGTAAACGGAAATCTGAGTTATTCACAGAATGACAGAAAAAACAAGAAAAACCATGTACAACATCACAGAAATATTCATAATGGACTTCAAAAATTACTATCAGCACACTTTTACTTAAAAACGATACACTGTATGTACTGCAATAGACTATGTATTTGTACTGTACTACAAACTTGTCGGTAGTTAAAAAACCAGTGATCTTCTGTTATTCTGTTGTATTGCTTACAAACAGCATGATCTCACATCTGCTTTAACATTACAAGTTCATTTGGCAATTTTTCTGCTTGACTCTCGAAATAACACATCAATTTCTCTGTTTGTTACTGCTTGTGCGTCATAACCACAGCTGGTTAATCAACATTGAATCTGAATACTTGTCATTTTCATTTTCAGTAAAACTGCATGATGCAGTAACACCTTCCTCTGTAATCGGTTTATAATCTCCAGCATTGTGAAGGTCTTCTTCACCAACATTGGAACAGCCATCAATATTTGTAAAAATGCCTATAAAATCTTCTTCCGCACTTATTTACTTTTTTTTTTTTTTTTTTCAATCTTGTTTACCGGCAAGTCACACAAACCAAGTCATGACTTTATCAAAGTTTCTCTTCCAGCCTGGTCCCAAGCAGGTGAGGTGAGTGCAATGAATTTGCCCGCTGGCAAGAGAATTCGAGTAATGTACTTACTAGAATAGCAATTTATCATCCGTAAAATAAGTTTTCATTTACTACGCTAAACAACATAATTTTGCTATGTAGAAAATGAAGCTAGCTACAGTGAAGCAATGAATATTACACAAATATAAATATTTATAACAAAAACCTTCACTTATCTTAAGAAAATGGTGTTAATTCTTCTTTCTAATGGAGATCGATTTCAAAAGCAGATTGCTTTCATCTTCAGTCCATCAATAAACATAATTTTGTTTTTCAGAACTGGTCTGGGTTAACGAGGTTTTACATGATAGAGAAAGTAATACAACTGTTTTACTCTGTTCCAGATGATATGCAAGGTTGGGAAACAGTTAAGGGCAGATCTCGTTCTCGTATGTCTCCAGCAAACAAAGTAGATGGTTTGTCATCTCCGTTGTCAAGAAGTGCAGGAAACATCAAGTACCAAGGACTGGAACGTAAGGGCAGTGTGAGTATGGCTCCAAGAGCTTATGCTATCAAGAAACGCTTCCAACAGCCCAGTGCTGCCACTTCACTCCCTGCCTTAGCACTTATTGAAGTGGAAGTTAAACCACCAAATGACAACAAGAAATTGGCTGTAAAGAAAACAGGAACTCCAGCAAGGGTTCCTGCTTATCGAAACAATACTAACCTTGCAAAAATGAAGAGAGAAATCAAGGACATTAAAGAAGATAAAAAGATATCATTGAAGGAAAATAAAACATCTTTACAGGCTAAAAAGAATGAAGAAAACAAGAGAGTAACTAACTCTGTGAAAGAGAAGAATGATTGTAATGTGGATTTAAAGGCAGAGGATGTTTTATTGGAAAATAGAGAGAGTGATGATTTAAAAGTTAAGCTGATTTCAGAAGAAGAAAGTAAAAATAAAGAAGAGTCTTTAACCCAATCTGACCATAAAGATGTAAATCCAGAGGAAACAAACAGGTGAGATTATTTTTATATTGAAGCTACTTAAATTACAACTATTATGACAAACTTCACTGATCTGAAAAAACTATTTGTAGTCAGTTTTTCAAAACAATAGATTTAATGGTTTGGGAGAAAATATTTATCTTCAAAAATAGAAATCAAGTGATACATTTTGAAATACTGCTGATTGACCTGATATATAACTTTATTTTCCTCCCAGTAGATAGCATGAAGATAGCGAACAATCCATCACCTAGAGTCACAATCCATAGAAGAACAGTCAGTCACCTGAAAACATCGCAAAACTAGTCCTGAAGGATTTGTAATTTTTGAAACAGATATGTGAAGTTTGTCACAATTGTTGTAATTTATTGTAGTATAGGTGAGATTATTATTAATTCAGTTCTATATTTATCATTGTTTTACGAGGTGCATTGAAGTTTTAACACCTTTTTTTTTTTCTCACAAAGTAATCACAAGAAAAATGTGAAACTAGTGTCACTTTTCAACGTAATCTCCCTGTAGTCGTTAACATTTTTCACAATGTTGACGCCATGATTCCATGGCCGCTGCGAACGCTTCTTTAGGAGTGTGTTTTGGCCACTGGAAAATTGCTGAGGCAAAAGCGGCATGACTAGTGAATCTGTGACCATGGAGAGTGGTAAACAGCCAAAAGTCGCTAGGAGTCAGGTCAGGTGAGTAGGGAGTATGAGCAATCACTTCAAAGTTGTTGTCACGAAGAAACTCCTATGTCACGTTCGCCCGATGCGCTGGTGCATTGTCTTGATGAAAGAGCACACGTCCAACCTTTTCTGCCTGTATTTTTCATGCGATTCTAGAAGGAGTTTATTCTTCAAAACATTTTGGCAGCTGTCACCATAGTGCCCTTTGGAAAGCAATGAGTAAGGATTACATTACTGCTGTTCCAGAAGATGGCTATCATCATTTTGTCAGCACTGGCGCTCACCCGCGGTGGGTCTGTGTGCTTCCATTGAGCTGACTAGTGCTTTGTTTCAGGGCATCCACATCTCATTCATTGTCACAATTTATTGAAAGAAATTTCCATTCATGCCGTCATCACGCATCTACGTCGCCTGACAATTTGCCATGCACGTAGCCTTGTGATCATCCGTCAGTATTCGTGGCACCCACCTGGAAGACACAAGACACTTTTCATATTTTCAGATCTTCATGCAGGATTGTGTGCACAGATCTCATGGAATTTTGGGGGTGATGTCTGCAATGCTCATTCAGCGATCCTCCAAAACAACATTCTCTACTTGCTGGATCATGTCGTCAGACCGGCTGGTGTGAGGCTGTGACTGTCTTGGTTTGTTGTCACACAATGTTCTGCCTTCACTGAACTGTTGCACCCAAGAACGCACATTAAACACATCCTTGGTACCATCACCACATGCCTCGCTCAACTGGCGATGAATTTCAATAGGTGTCACACCACGAAAATGGAGAAAACGAATGATTACATGCTGTTCTTGCAATGAAAATGTTGTCATTTTAAGTATCAAAAGCAGTCCTAACCCTTGTCGCTGCCACTAGAGTTCTATGCACTGTATAGTGCTGCCATCTCTGTTATGCATTTTCAAAGAGTCCACATGTATTCAAAAAAAAAAAAAAAGTTCCTTTCTAGTCCCAATCCTGAAAAAAAGAGGAGGTTTTATAACTTGAACGCACCTCGTAAAGTAGCACAAAAAATTTTGTGATTCTTAAAGAATTATTAACATAAGTTAGTAAATTAACACAATAAAAATAATATACTGCATTAAAACATAAAAATGTATATTAGGAAACAAAATATTTCCATCCTCCAGCTGGAAATTGAACTCAGGAGCTCTGGTTTTGGAGGTTATTAAGTTTTGTAGCTAGTTGAACCTGACATTTTGGTTAAGCATTTAGAATAGTTTGCTTTCTTTTCCCATTCTTACAGCTTCTCTTTCTATCTTTCTTACTTATCTTTGTTTATGCATTTTTGGAGGAATTTAGTAACAGTGACATCCAAATTAATTAAAAGCTATTTGTAGCCAATGTTTAACACTCAAGTCATTTACATTTTTGTTTTTTGAGGGACTTGCTTTGCAAGTAAGCTGTTAATCTATCAAAATATAAAAATGTAAATGACAGTGTTAAAAACTGACTACAAATAGTTTTTTTCAATTATCTTTGTTTGTTCATTCTTTCTCTCTGCAATATTAATGTGAAGTACATATTGCTTTTTTGCAGTAACACTGGAAATATTACATTAGATGAACAGTTTGAAGATATTCTAGAAGAAAAAAACCTTTTTAATGAAGAAGAACTTAGAAAAAGTAAGGAACTTAGTGCAGAAGAAGAGATGCTTAGGAAAGAAATTCACGAATTAGAAGCAACAGAAATTGAGGTTAGTGTTTGTGTAACTGCTTTTAGAGTGTTTTTTTTGGTGTGGTGAACTGGTACATTGTTTTCAGCTTTCTAACCTTTCATGCTAAATTATTTCTGTATGTATTAAATTTTCTTAAATGTACATATTATAATTTTATAAATGAAAATTAACTGTTCTTTCACACTGGCCGTGTGTAGGCTAAAGTATGAAGAGTCAGACTGAAAAATTCAATGCCATAGCCGGGATTTGAACCCTCTCATGTGTTTATGAGAACCCCTAGTGGTTTACCAGGAAAAACACGAGTCAGTTGGAGAATTTAATGTCATGTTGGCACGTTGGCCATAGTAACTCAAGGGTTAGAGCGGCTGGACGGAGACCAGAAGATCCGTGGTTCAAATCCCGGCTATGGCATTGAATTTTTCTGTCTGACTCTTATCTTTCCACAATTTTATAAATGTTTGGAGTGAGGTGAGGCATTAAAGCCTGTACATCCACATAATCTAATCTAGTGCTTAAAATCAAAATAAATGTCTAAAAAAGTCACCAAATTTTTTTGTACATAATTTGTCACTAATGCAAATTGTTAATGTTTCTAAGATTATTGGTAAGGATGGGTTCTCGATAGTTGCGATACCTTGATACTCACAACACTTGCATGGTATTAACATCGAACAATACTTCAGAAAATTCTCTCGATACTTTTTCTATACTTTGGTGGTGATTCTGCAATTTTTATTTTATTTAAAAATCACAAAATAGAACATAACAAAGTCCGAGAAATTGCCAGGAATGTGGTATCTGTACAGTAACATTATACAAGAAAATAATCATGTGTCAACTGTCAGTTTACAGTTCCCAAGAAGAAATCACTACATATCTCCTGTCACCTCCTCTTTCTAGTGCTGGATTACTGGAAAACAAATTAAAAATTTAAAAAAAAAAAACAGTTTGCTCTCTGAAAGACTATTTAGTAGAGCAGGACTCATATGTGACAGAAAAAGAAGTAGACTTGACCCTGAAACAGTGAAAATGCTAGTATTTTTGAACAAAAACTTATAAAAGTGGACTGTTTTGTTTTTAAATATTTAATGTAGAGTTTAAAAATAAGAACACATGGTTTTAAGTTTTGTCTCATTAAATATGTGCATCTTATCAGCATTACACAGTTCTACCAACATTCAATTTTGTATAGATAGTCAACTTGAAAAATTCAATGCCATAGCCAGGATTTGAACCACGGATCTCCCGGTTTCCATCTGGTCGCTCTTAACCTTTGAGCTACCATGGGCAACGTGCCATCATGACACTAAATTCTCCAATTGACTCATATATTTTCCTGGTAAACAGTTAGTGGTCCTTGTATTCAATATACACCATTTGTGGCAACTTACTATTGAAGTACTTGATTCCCAGACTTCATTGTTAAACCATTATTAATAGGGAGATCTATGGTTCAAATCCCAGCCATAGCATTGAATTTTTCAAGTGACTATCTATTCCAAATTGTAGCCTATGCATGACTAGTATGAAGAAATGATTAATTTCCATCAATTAACTAAATTCTGTTTTGTATTCAAACTAGAAGTAGAAATGGTGGTATCAAGTATTAAGCATTGGGTATCATGGAAAATATTGTATATCGGTATCGAGAAAAACTGGTATTGACCCATTTCTAGTTGTTAGCTATTTCAATACTCATTTTCTTTTCAGGATAATTAATTAAACAAAATATGCTCAAATTCTTAGTTCCTATTTACGACACTCCATCTTGTTGAATATATTTGGAAATACTACTACTTCACTATAAATATGTCACATTCTTTCAAAATTAATGCTATTATTTCTTTTTATGATATTTTTCAAAGCGAGGATATTGTAACTTTGTGAGTTCGTAAAATTAAAAGTCCAATTGCAGAAATATTCCTTTATTCAACTTTTTGTTAACAGGTAAGGGAAGTATCTTTTAATAAGTCCAAGGGGCTGTTAACCAGATGTTGGTTGCACTACTTTGTTGCTCTGAGAGAGTCATACTGCACAAACATTTCTTGAATAAGAAAGAATTGAAAATCAGGTTGACTAATATTCCCATACATTGGGTGCAGATAATGTTACATTGTAGTAAGTTGTGATTAATACTATGATCTGCAACAGTTGGTATCAATTTTGAAAGTTTGACACCATTGCTCTCGTTTAACAGGTGGACACAGAAACTGATGAGACTGAAACAGATGGGGAAGCTACTATTGGGCCTGAAGATGAAGAGGAAGAAAGACTGCATATTATTACAGAAAATACCAAAAAACTTAAACCAATAGATAGTGTGTCATTGGAAGCTACATATGAGAACCAATTAGAAGGTAAAGTATTGTTATATTTTTGTGAAAATAATATCTTTCTAAATTCAAGGATATTCTATATAACAAGAAAAGTGTTGGTAAACATTGATCACTGGTCTTAGGTATGTCTTGGGCAGAGCGTATTGATGCATTGGAGCAACTGGAAGAAATGGAAGCAAGGCACCCTGGCCGAGCACTAGAGCTCCATCAGAAACTGTCTTCCCCATCTCGGCGTCGCACTTTACCAGAAACATTGCGCTGCTTTCAAGCAAAACAGGCTCAGGCAAAGGAGAAACGAGATAGGCTTATGCATGAGAAGGCACAGAAACTAAGAGAACTTCTCAATAAAGTAAGTAAATTTTACTCTGTTGGAAATTCTTTGCATGGAAGTATAGTGAAAATGTCACACATATCTTGACATTTTCATTAATGTTTGAAAGAAAAAAAAAATTAATATACGGTAGAACCTTGTTTACCTGGTTCAGTGGGACCAGTGCTGATCTGAGTTAATAAAAATCTGGATTACCCAGAGAATTACAAATTAGAATTAGTGTATCATTGACGAGTAGCGCGATGTCACATCCGCGTTAACATTATAAGTTCATTTGGCAATGTTTCGGCTTGACTCTCGAAATAAAGCATCAATTTCTGTATGTTACTGCGTGTACATGGCTCATAAAAACAGTGAGCTTCTGCTGTCTCAGTTTAGTGTATCACTTCCGAGTAGTGCAATGTCATATCCACTTTAACATTAGAAGTTCATTTGACAATGTTTTGGCTTGACTCTCGATATAAAGCATAAATTTCTCTGTTTGTTACTGGTTGTACGTGGGTCATAACAGCAGTGAGCTTCTGTTTTCTCAGTTTAGTGTATCACTTACGAGTAGTGTGATCTCACATCCGCTTTAACAATAGAAGTTCATTTGGCAATGTTTCGACTTGACTCTCGAAATGAAACATCAAATTCTCTAAGTTTGTTACTGCTTGTACATCGGTCATAACAACAGTGAGCTTCTGGTGTCTCAGTTTAGTGTATCACTTACGAGTAGCGTGATCTCACATCCACTTTAGCATTAGAAGTTCATTTGACAATGTTTCGGCTTGACTCTCGATATAAAGCATCAATTTCTCTATGTTTGTTACTGCTTGTATGTGGTTCATAACCACAGCTGGTTCATCAACACTGTCTCAATCTGAATAGTCTTCATTTTCATTTTCAGTAACACTGCATGATGCAATAATGCCGTCCTCTGTAATTTGTTTATAACCTTTGTCATTGTCATTGTCTTCTTCAACATTGGAACAGCCATAAATATTTTTAAAAATGTCCATAAAATCTTCTTCCACACTTATTTGTTGTTGTTCTTCTTCAATCTTGTTTTCTGAGAAGTCCCACATTAGGCCATGATTTTATCCATGAATTTATCAAAGTTTCTCTTCCAACCTGATCCCAAGCACGTGGGGTGAGTGCAATAAATTCGCCCGCTAGCAAGAGAATTTGAATAATGTACTTACTGAGAATAGTAATTAATTGTCCGTAAAACAAGTCTTCATTTACAACAATGAACAACATTTATTTTTTTTTTTTTTTTTCAAAACTGGTCTGGGTTTCGAGATCTTGTCGGGAAACAAGTCAGGTGAAAAGACGATTAGAAATTGACGTTTCGGGAGTGTACATTTCTGCCATCATCAGGATATTTTAATAAATGTTATAACCACAAATGTATCACTGGATATAACACAAATATAAACAGACAAAACATAAATATTAAAAGCACTACCAATACTTGCAACACTGAACAAAAGACTGTTTTCAGGTCTTATTTTTGGTCTGGGTTATTCAAATGTTCGGGTTAACGAGGTTTTACTGTATTCTATTCTAACTACTCTGTAACAGTACATTGATGTTAAACCAATTGTAGGAGCATCAGTATTTGATGCATTGGTTAATCAGTTGTTTGAATAGGTTTTATATTTATTTGTGCTGATGTACAGTGTTGTGTTTAATTATTTGTTAATATATTTATATATTGACTGAGCTGTTGGGCCAGGTTCAGTAAATTTGAAAATAACCTCTGTCTTAATTGACTGTTCATTTTAGCTTTATTTGTATTACTAATTTTGGTTCATCTCGCTTTACTTTCAGGTTGAGGAAGTAAAGGCAGCACAGGCACAACTGATTGAGGACAAACGGGTACGTTTGGAAATGAAATTGAAACGAGCAGAAGTGAACCGCAAACTCCATCTGAAAGGCATTATAAGGAAAGCACATGATGAGGAAGAAAAACTGAAAGAAATTGCTTTCATAAATGAGTTGGAGGCACAAAACAAGAGGCATGACTTCATGGCACTCTGTCAGGTACAATGATACATATTTGTAATGTGTGAAAGAAGGTTATAAACCACTTAGGCTGTTCTAGAGTTAGTCCATGTTATCTTCAAAGCATTGATGGCTGTTTGCACCATTCTCATTAAACAAAGCCTCTATTTTAACACAGTCAGAATTTGATCAGACAGAGATGCACTATAGTTTAACTTATTATGGTATACTGACAGGCACATCCCTTAGTTGAGCATACTTGTAAGTATATCACGGCACCTCTTTTTCACTTACTCTAATCCTTGTTTCACGTAAGCTTGCCCAGTATCTCTTACTGCTCACGTGACCTAATCACCTCTCATTGGCTGCTGTTGTGGTAAAGACTGTCGTGCGGTAAAAATTAGTTTGTTATTTAACATGATGATATATCTGTATATAACTATATGTGTTGGAAGAGAATTGTCAGATTTATATTTTCGTAACTGTTTTAATTAAATATATTACACAACACAGTTGATTTATCTGAAATGCATGTTAATTCTTAAACGAAGTAAAGAGGAGGTTCCTTTGCTTTCAAGCACATGACACGATAGCACGTGCTTCAGCGGTACATATTTGTTTATATGACTTTTATCACTGACCTTGTTTTGATCTGGATTAGTCATATATCGGCATTTGAAGGTTGTTGTGCCTAGTGCGAAAGGTAAATTATTTTATTGATCGTTTATTACGCGTGTACTTCTGTGAATAATGGCAGAGTCTACCGCCAGTTTTTCGCTGAAGTATCGCAAGGGTAAATCTTTACAAACAGGTGAAAAAGAATTGCGCTGCATGTGTTTAATGTACTCATAGAGAAGAATCCGTCTTTATCAGTGAGAGAAGTCGAACAGCTGTGCTCTGAAGTTACAGGTGTGAGTGTTAGATCCGTAGGAACATCACGATGTGAAATTGAGAAAACAAGAAAACTTACCACTCCAGGCAAAAGCAGGAATAAACAAAAGCGCGTGCTTGGAGAAAATACGTGAAAAGTGCTGTGTGTCGTCATGTGTATAGTTTTTTCTTTAGAAACGAACTCTCTAACATAAATAACATTTCATCTGCTGTAAATGAGGATGCAGATTCACCAAATTTCAGCAGATTGCTTATACAGCTGGGGTTTGTGAATGAAAAAAGGGGCAAGAAAAATGTGCTAAAAACAGAGGCGATATTGCTGTGTGGCGAAGACGTTATTTAAGGACAGTCAGACTGTACCGAGATACAAGTTGCAAAATATACTACCTTGACGAGATTTGGGAGAATGAAGAATACACGAAAAGTAAGGTATGGCGTGACACGACTTTTAAGACTGAAAGACAAGCATTTTTGAAAGGTATGTGTGCTGGTTTAAAAAATCCCAGTGGAAAAGGCCAAAGGCCTTTCATTATAAACTTGTTTCAGTTACATTGCTCCGTCATTAAGTTCCAACTTGCTCATTTCATTATAAACTTGTATTTTTGCATGCCTTCATATCCTTATTTGTATGATTTTATTTATCTTCCCGGCAATTATTATGACGTTTAACTCAGGTTTAAATGTGACGGAAAGGCACCACCTATGGCCTATGGCGCAAAAGCTGATACCGAAATTAAGGTTTGCCAGAAGTAAAGAATCATGATGGATGTCAAAGGAATGTTGGTTCTTTGTTACGACAAGGGCAAGGCTAGTTGAGTTGGAGGGAAAGTTGTTATAACAAAAGCAATGTAAGAAACAGTGTCCTTAGCAGTTTTCTAAAGGGGCTCACTTGACTTATATGAATAGAATATTCTTTGGATAATTCAGAATGGCATGACAAAACAGCCGCAAAGAGATTTTTGGTTGAATGAAGAGGGCTTTCAGGAAGTGAAAGTGATACACCCACGCGCAGCTGTGGACAAGGGTCTTCGGCATGGAGCCGAGGAGAGCTCTCCGTGGCTTGCAAACCATTAGAGCAGTCTTCGGCGTGGAGCCGATGTGGGCAGTTCGTGGCCAGGAAGCCATGAGAAGAGTCTTCGGCGTCAGGCCGATGAGAGTAGTCTGAAGCGTGAGGGCGATTAAGGCAGTCCTCTGGTTCTGTCTTGAATATTTTTCGGTTCATATATATATGAGGAACGAATAAAGTTTATCGAGTAATAAACATTCTGCTGTCAGTAACTCTAAACAGAGATTGGTAACCCTTGGTCGGCAACTTTCATTTCGATGTTTTAAAAGAAGAAGCAGTAAATAAATAAGTTGGAAACGGACATTCCAGTGTTATTAAAACATCCTTCTCACACACCCACGCATACCCTGTGAGAGACCTCATTGTTTTACCCTGAGCTAAACAAAAGTGCTTCAAACTATATTGTCAAGTGGAACATTGTTCGCCATTAAATTATTTGCATCAAATTGGCGTCCACAACGTGGAATTGTGTGACACCCAGAAACCGTATTGCTTCAAAACATTAGCCAATTATTTCGAGGGGGTAGGTAGTTGGAGGCAGAGTGATACATGTCAGCGGGGCAAGGTTATATGAAACAGAGTATAGTTCTTTCTGAAACACATGCATGTACTTTTTCAGCATGCAAGGGGGAAAGTAAAAGCATCCCAAGTTCTCCTAAACATGAGGCACTTAACCGTCTTGTTGCTGCATCTCTTAGAGTTTCTGCTCTAAAACACCAACCGTTGATATAATCAAAGTGTGCTATATCTAGTGAAGACTGCTATCATTGATCTAATCGATGCAATGTACCTATTTTTGAAATATCCTTTAGGGATGCCTTTTGTGACAATAGAAAGAGCAAATCTTCTTTCTAATAGCATGTTTCTTGGTCAATAAAAGGGATAGAAAGGTCTGTTTTGAGCTAGAGGCAATATTCCATTGTTTATTAGAATGTGATGTGGTGAAGAGATGGTGTATGGGACATATTACTCAAGAAAATGATGACCGATACAGGGATGAAAAATATTAAATGATTGAAGAATATATAGGAAGAATAATGGAGAAATGGTTCAGGGTAGTCACGAAAGACAAGGAGAACTGAAAGTTGTGTGGTTCATTTCACAGATAACCAGGGATTGAGTGTAATGGAATCCTTTATGGGTAGAAGTTAGGTTCATTAAGATTATGTATAAAGGAATTTTTGTAAGTTATATACTGTAATTAAGAAATAATGTACCTATTCAATTGGAATAAAAAAAATAACTCATAACTTGTAGTGCAAACAAGGAGAAAAAGCATTCATTAATATTTGTGATTTTTTTTTATAGTCAAATTGATCAACATTTGCTAAAAAATTTCAAATGGATATTTATTATTGTTTGATGGTGCAGAATTTTATTTTAAATCAGAAATTAGTAATATTTAATTGCAAGGAGCATTTTGAAAAATACAATATTATAATCTACATTGTAGTAAATATTTCCTCTGTAGTGGTTTAACTGAGCAGTTTAAATGGATATTTTAGCTGCAGAGCACTTTCAGTTATCACACAAAAATTTGAAATTGGTAGGCCAACAATTGTGCATTTTAATATTTTCACCTTAATGCTAGGAGCTTCTTTGTTAGTTTGCTTTTGGTTGTGAGTTCACATTTGTATCTCAGTAAATAAAACACACAAATGCTACATGGTTTGAGGGGCAAATGCCAATCCATTCCTTTTTTACCATGCTAACATAACTATATAAAATAGAAGATTGCTTTTATTGATTTCTTTGTTTTAACAATCCATAACCTTTATAAAAGCTAGAGAATGTGATTGCTCTATAAAATCAAATATTCCAGGAACAAGAAGAGCGGCTGCAAGGAATTCAGGAAGAAAGACAGCGTAAACAAGAAGAAAAGGCAGCAAAAGAAGCGGCAGTAGAAGAAAGGAGAAGAGTCCTTGAGGCAGAAAGACAGGTAATAAACTCTGTACACAGGTATAACTTCTTCAACTCACATTACCATTTGAAATGATCGTACAAGGTTTCATCATATGAACTAAAGTATACAACCATAAATATGAGGAGAGGCACTAACATGCTTACAATTTTATACATAACTATAGATAGAACGTATAAGTTAGCCACTATTTGTTTTTGGTATTTTATATTCTATTTCATAGAAGAACATTCTTAAAAGATAAGACATATTTATTTTTATTGCTACTTCTTCAGTTTGTTTGTTTGTTATTTACGTCCTCCAACGGTAAGTCATATCAGACGAATGAAATGGGTGAAATGATGCTCAAATGAGTCTGGGGTCCATGGAGCTTAGAGTTACCTGACATTTGTGTATCAGGATAAGGGAAAACCCTGGAGAAACCTTATCCAGGTAACTCACCCTAACCAAGATTCAAATTTGGGACCTCTTGAACGTGAGGCAGACACACTACCATCTACGTTACCGAGGCGGGCAAAAATTAGGGAAATGATTATACATTTTTTGAATTCGTTTTAATACATTTACTTGCAGTACACTTTGAGCCGAAATTTAAAGTGAGAATGGGGAAAGAGAATGGTGTAATTACTTTAGAACTAACATAAGTGCTGAGGCTTTCACGGCCGGTGTTATCAACTATATTAAGTAGATCTTCCGGGCTTGTGGGCCGTGGTCGAGTTGGTTTAACTTCCTCCGATGTTTTGCTGAAAACTGCATCTGGCATCTTCAGGGTGATCAGACTATTGAACTCCTGAGTCCAAAGACTGGACTATAGTGTTCAGTGTTGTTTAGTGTTATTAATCGACTCCCTTTAAATTTAATTTAGTCTAATAGGGATCAGTAAAATATAATTTGGTTGTTAGGTGATATTTCCACTTGTGCCAGCACTGTCATTTACTAATTTATGTATAACATATTGTGTTAGGAAAGACTAGAAAAGATGCAAGAACTAAGACGAAAAAGAGAAGAGCGTGTGGGAAAAAAGCAACAGGAGAGAGAAAAAGAAAGACAAGAATTAGCTAGAGAAAAGGCAAGGTAAGTGCATCATTACAAGAAATGCTTATGTTAAATTCTTTGTTAATGTATTTGTAAATTATAAGAAATGTGAATACTGAGACGAAATAGAGACCTTGGTAGTAAATAGATACCTGTAAAAATACTGACATTCTGTACATCAGTACAATACAGTGAAAACTTTGTCCTGATTAAACAGGAAGAATGGTCAAGGTGTTATTTTCATATTTGTTTAAAAAAATGCAACTAATAATAACATTTTTTGTGAGTGATAGATATTTTTCTTTAAATAGATGTCTTTCTATCATATCCATTATGTTATAATTGTCACAAAATTATTTGTTTAAGTCTAATGCTACTTTCATGCTGGACCTTGTTTGGCAAGGACTTGCAGTTGTACAGATATAAAGCAATTTTAGGGTTATTTTCATTTATAAATTTTATGCAATACACATTGAGGTGTAAAAGCAATTTACGCTGCATATTGTAAGGTTTTTGGCTATTAGTATTTGGTTTATGCATTTCTATCAGACAAATTTATCTGTTCACCTCTAGACACTACAGTAAACATTCGTTCTATTTTAAAAACATCCTTGCAAGTTTCAGATCTTCCCATTTTGAACATTGGTTCAACAGTTACTCTCAGTTAATTTGAGTTAACCCCACTGTTGAAAAACTTCAAGCTATTAATCAGCATATGGTCATAGAAGGCATATGAGGTAGAGCCTAGAGTGACTGTCCTATCATAAGCATGAAGTGTTGCCTAGTTTGGAGTGCACAGCACAAGTGTGAGCAACAGAGATTTCTCTTTTTCATGTGCCCAAAATTACTACTAGAAATTTGACAGTGTAATATGCCTTTGAATATGCAGCAAGAATTTTTGAGGCAGCCTGTACAAAGATCATGTTTCTACGATGTATGATTCGTAAGTTATCGCTTCAAGAATGAACACCTGACTGCCAGTTTATGCTTATGGTACACTTCAACTGTCAATCTTACCCATGTGTTATTCCATTTCATTACGCAGTAAGATGTTACGAAGTGTTATTAGGAACTGCATATATTTAGTTCATAAATTAACTGACCATGGATCACTGCAGACTAAGAGCACACACGTGTATTCTGTGAAGTTCAGTTCAAGCCCAGTGCATAACGCAAACTGAGTGTAAGGTGCTTTGTGCAACTGTGACAATAAGCAGGAAATTCACATGTTTACATTGTGTTTTGCGAACTGTTAACAATGTCACTTTAAAAGCCCGGTACCAGTGGCACAGGTACTAACGGTAAAGTACTCGGCTCCCAGGCGAGAAATATTATTATTAAAGTGTACATTTTGTTTAAGGAATTGTCATCTTAGAAAGTGCATCATTGGATGAATTTTTCACAAAGCTGGGAACTAACGATCGGAGTGTGCAATGTGAGTGTGCATACTACGTTGCTTATTGTGAAACAGGGCAAAACTTCTAGCACAGAAATTGGTGAACCTTTATTTAAATCTCCAGGAAAGCTTTCAGAAATCCACTTACATTATTTTCAGTAAATAAGCACGTTAATTACATAAAAAATGAAGCTAGTAACAGTGAAGCAACAAATACTATACAAATATAATTATTTGTGACAGAAACTTCACTTATCTTTAAAGAAAATGATGTAAATTCTTTTATTAATTGAGATCGCAATGTCGTAAATATTCATTCAGATCTTCAGTCAAAAACAATCTAGTTGTCAATGTTATGATCATTGGAGATCACTACATTTCTACCAGTGTTACCAAAATCTAAAAACGAAACAAACCTAAAGACAGAATCAATTGTCGGTATTTCAAAATTCAGTACACAAATTTTATTTTATTTTTTAAAATAATTTTGTTTTCTCAAACCATTAAATCTATCGGATCATTTCATTGTTTTAATAATTTAACTTCAGGATTTATTTCATGGTTAAATGACCAAAAATGATCTGCTACGGCCGATTTATCAGTTTGTTTATACTTAATGTTACGAAAATGTTCTTTTGTTCTGGTTTCTAAATTACATTTGGTCTTTCCAATTTAAACTTGATCACAATCGAAACAATTAAATTGATAAATGCCAGATTTTTTAATATTAGGAATTTTATCTTTCTTAGAAAAATATGGTAAATTTTTAATATATTTATTTAAATATAAGAAGAAGCTAAATTATTAAAACAATTAAATGGTCCAATGGATTTAATGGTTTTGGAAAAAATACTTATTTTAAAAAACAAATCGCGCAATGAATTTTGAAATAGCAGCAATCGATTCTGTCTTTAGGTTTATTTTGTTTTCAGATTTTGGTAATAGCAGAAATTTAGTGACCTCTACTGATCATAATATTGATAGTGGGATTGTTTTTGACTGAAGATGTGAATGAATATTCACAAAATCGCAATCTCAATTAATTTAAAAAATTTATACATTTTCTTTAAAGATAAGTAAAGTTTCTGTTACAAATAATTATATTTGTGAAGCATGTTAATATCGAATGTTACAGTTTATAATGTTATAATTACTTTCCTTTGCTGTGTAAGTGTACGTTTGACAGTTTGTGAGATGTTCTAGATGTTCTCGGGCTTCGAGCCAGGTAAGCAGATGTTGTGACATCGACCTTTCGGGAGTGTGCATCTCTCCCATCATCAGGATGTTGAATGACTTAGGGGTGGGGTGACCCTTATATGTACTGGTCGCCAAGGAAAATGACGCGGACCAATCAGCGAGCGGGCTCGCAATGGTGTAATGTGATGGACCTCTCAGAAAACACTGTTGCTCTGGTCGCTGCTCAATAAACCAAATCTGAGAAACTCAGAGACTC
This sequence comes from Mantis religiosa, assembly GCA_030765055.1. Lineage (NCBI taxonomy): Eukaryota > Metazoa > Arthropoda > Insecta > Mantodea > Mantidae > Mantis > Mantis religiosa. The sequence continues at coordinate 8,181,579 of CM060953.1, read as the reverse complement.
AGGAAACACAGATTTGGCTTACTGAGCAGCGACCAGAGCAACAGTGTTTTCTGAGAGGTCCATCACATTACACCATCGCGAGCCCGCTCGCTGATTGGTCCACGTCATTTTCCTTGGCAACCAGTGTATATATATGGGTCGCCCCACCCCTGTCATTCAACATCCTGATGGGAGAGATGTACGCTCCTGAAACGTCGATGTCACAACATCTGCTTACCTGGCTCGAAGCCCGAGAACGTCTAGAACATATACGCCGCCAGGAAAGATTCAGCTCACCCTATTTTCCACTCTCTGGGCTCATCACTTGGTGACAGTTCAGCCACTGTGTGCACGCATTGGTTCAGCTCATATGCCTTCTAAAACTGTACACTTTATAGTAATTGTTGTAATATATTTCTTCTGCAATACTAGAATCCTCTCAGTGTTCAGCTTATAAAATATATTGGGCAATGAAACAAAAATATTAATTATTGCTGATGATTGCATTTAGGGATCGGGAAGAACGGCTGTCCGCATTGCATGCAGCCCAGTTAGCAACTCAAGAAGAATTGCAGAAAAAGATACAACAGAAGCAAGAGGAAAGTGCACGCCGTCATGAAGAAAACATTGAACACATTCGTCAGAGAGCATTAGAGTCTAGCATTTTAAGATGTTCCACTGACGATGTGGCACCTAGGCTTGCACCATATGATACCCAGAAACTATGTGAAGTTTGTAATGTTTTGGTGAGTATTGTAAATTGTTAGGAATGTAAACATCAGACTGATCCTTTTGCTTGTCCATTTCCCTACTTCTTGTAATCAACATGTTTGTTTTTTATTTTCCTGCTATGTACTTAAAATAAATAGCGGAAGTGTTGTATTTCCAAAAATTCAGTACACTTGAAATAAACATTTCAGAATTCCCTGAAGTAAAAAAGAAACTGTTTTTAAAGAATGGTCTGTGTACATGCATGTGTACAACTGTAAACATCATCTCAAAAATGAAACTTGGTATTTAAGTTCACTATCTACCAAGGACATGATATGAAGGTTTCCAAAAGAAATCCCTTCATCCCAAACTGCCCTTTACAAGCAAATAGTCTGTAGCACTTGCTGGATAAAACTGTCATCATAAGAAAATACTTCACTAGTTTATATTGTGGCATATAGGGTCTGAACAAATGTTGGAAAGAATTCTAATTATTGGAATTTAATATTTCATTTCTTGTAGTTGCAAGTTTAGACATGTGGGAACATGCTAAGTATGAGTCATGTGATCAAGCAAAGGTACAGTCATGAAACTGCAGAGTCAGGTCTCTTGCTGTGTCGACAGAAAGTTTAGGCAAGTCATTTTCAGGTAAACATACATTGCACCATGTGAAGCAGTATTGTGCAACATTAGTCATATGAAGCACTGACATGTGAGTTGGCAGTCATTTTGGGAGAAATGTTATTTAAATGGTGGGGATCTGTAAAAAGGAGGATTCGATATTATACAAATATAACAATTTGTAACAAAAACTTCTTTTATCTTAAGAAAATGATGTTAATTCTTCTTTCTAATTAAAATCAATTTAACGAACTCTTGTCCACGTCGTCAGTCAAAGAATTAACATCATTTTCTTAAGATAAAAGAAGTTTTTGTTACAAATTGTTATATTTGTATAATATTTATTGCTTCACTGTAGCTAGCTTCATTTTCTAAGTAATCATGAGGATTCGATAGTTCATTCGTTTAGTTAGCCTGCTGATGCTATCAGAGCCTGATCACATAATCTGTTGACAAGAGCTGGGACCTCAACACTGATAATTTGGTTTGACACTAGGTGCTATCTTTAACCCTGTGCATGTCCTCAACTCCCCACCAATTAGCTCTACCATCTTATTTCCCCAATCCTTCCAGTAGCTGTGTCCCTAGTTGTGGATTAGGGTTGTAAGTTCTTCATCCCCCCTTACAACCCTAGTTGCAAATATACTAAAGTATCCTTTGTGTGGATGACCAAAGCATTTTATTCTGATTGGTTAATTCTTTCCAGGTTGGAGGAATCGCTTTTTTGTGAAATCATTTTCAACCTCCCTAATTGGCTTTAGTACCATATCACATGACTTTTCTTACGATATAACAAAGTACTTCTTTTATTTTCCTGAAGATTTCACCTTTTATGATTATGCCTAGACATGTCATAATGAATAACAACAGAACAAGACTTTCACATCTTGACGAAGTACAAGAGATTTTTTGCCAAGTATTGTAAACATCTTGCTTCCTTAAAATGATCAAGTTTTAAATCTGCATAAACCATTGTTCATTTGTGCTTTGACACTGTTCAGTACACAAATGAAGAAAATTAATGTAGTTCTTTTGGTTCTTTCTGTGATAGATTGGTTCAGAAGTATATCTTCTTAGTCACTTACGTGGTCGTAAACATCAGGAAGCTGTACAGAACCAACTGGAAGGTCAGGATCCATCGAGAGAAGAACTTGCCTCATACAATGTGCGCCATATAGTAGATGCTCCTGCTGATAAAATAGACCCCAAGATAGCATTAGATAAGGAACGTCAGAAGGCTCTCAAAAAGCGATGCAAGAAAATAAGACTTCGAATGGCAGCTAGGTAAGTTACCAGTATTGCAGGCTTGCCCACTCACTCTTGCTACAGTTATAGATGAGCAGTAAACAAAGTGAAGTTTGTGAATGTTTATTTTTACTGAGGTTGTTACTAATCTTTTTATTCAAAGCTAATCTGTAACTTTCTGATTAAGAAGTTGCTTACTGTTATTCTTATGGCTGACAAACCCTAAACAACTTTGGCAAAATTTGATGTTCTGTAACTGCATTTTTATGATAGTGGTGATGTCTTCTATTTGTTAATCACTGAAACGACTAATCACAAATTCACGTGCTTTAAATGCATGTTTTGTTTTTCTACTGGTTTTAGCAAAGCAGTGGCAAATATAGAAATTGAGATTCAACTGTATTGGAACACCACAGTGAAGCGAAAAATTATTAAATTTTAGATGAGTCGCATTTTTTACACATCTGCTTCACTTTCGTTTAATAATAGAAATTCGTTTAATATTTCGTTTAATAATAGAAATTGAGTTTACTGTGGTTTTGCTCTCTGGAGTTGAAAATGAAATAAAAACTTACTATTAAAACCATTCCATAACAATAAAAATACATATGTTGTATACTGTAGGAACAACCCTAGTATGAAAAGTGGAAGGCTCAATACAATCATTAAGTAGAACTTCTCGGGTTACCTGCTATGTGATATTTATAAAGCTACTTGAGCTTTCGGCCATGTTTACTCTATGGCCTTCTTCAGGAAATGATGAGCATCCAGTCCAGGGCAGTATATATATCTGGGTGGAGGGGTGGGGCTATATGGCGCTGTCCAGTATGGAACCAGTGTTCTACCATTGGTTCGGCGGAGAGTTGCTGGCTATATTAAAACTATTTCCTCTAGCTCTCAGAGCTTTTGTCCATGATAAACTCAGACCTAGGCCATTGTCTCTACTAAAATTGTGTGGTTGTGATTTAATCTCTATAGCTTCTTTTATGAGTCTGTCGTAATATCGGTCACTACGGTGTAAGACCATGGCCTCATCAAATGGGATTCTGTGGTCGTTATCCAAGCTGTGCTGGACCACAGCTGACTTCTATGGTTGAAGTAGTCTCAGGTTGCGCTTATGTTCTGTATTTCGCTCCTCTATGGTGCGGCCTGTCTGTCGTATATAGATCCTTCCACATAGGCATGGAATTTTGTATACATCGGGAATTTTTAATCCTAGATTGTCTTTAAGTGGTCTCATATATTGCCTCAACTTCCTTCGTGGTAGGATACTGAATCTGTTTAAAATCCGTGCAATTTTGTGTGACACTGTACTGTAAAATGGAATAAAGGCCTTTCCCTTGAATTTCTGTTTCTCTTTTGTGTTTGGGTTTCTTGTGTCATGGTTCTTGTTCAAAACTTTCTGGTGTGCATGGTATATATATATATATAAGGCCATAGAGTAAACATGGCCGAAAGCTTGAGCAACTTTATACATATTGCACATCTGGTAACCTGAGAAGCTCTACTTAATAATCATCGCCATGAAACCTTAAAATCTTACAATACAACCATTAATCCAAAATAATTGAGGATGGCTAATTATGTATTTGTTAACTGAAAATAGAAGTGTATTAATCACAGTTATCAGATATTTGAAATATTCATTCACAGAGGTCAGGAATATGAAGACAGAAGAGAAGTGCCAAATAAAATAGAGTCACCAAACAAAGCGCGTATACAGAAATGTCTGAGAGACATAGAAAAACTGCAATCAAGTCAAGGAAAGGGACAGTGGCCAAATAATGCAATAACAGCTTTGGAAAGAGCTGTTGGGGAAATAAACAGAATTTTGGATAAGAAGGTAAGCCTTTGTTTGCTGTCCTAAAGTCAGTTTCACCAACTGTTGTTAAATTTTAGCACAATGTTAAATGATTTAACAATGAAGTCAATGAAAATTGTGTTTCATTAAAAACTGTTAGCTGGGTCTTAAACAGATAAGTGGTTTGTAACAAATTATATTTTATTGTGATGTTTGTATTAGGTTTAGTTTCTTACATATTAGCCAAGTTGCTGATACAGGTTTGTTGATTTTGTGTTTTTGAACGTAATTCCTAATGATGAATATCTGTTTATCATAAATTTGAAAACCTGTAAAATAAGGAGCTTTTAAAATACAGATTTTCCAAAGTGGTCGTGATAATAGTTTTATAGCAAATACTGTGCATTCCCTGAGCGACCGGACCGCCCCACTGTGGCACCATACTGGGTGTGGGCCGGCGTCCTCTCCACCAAAATTATGCCTAAAGGACTGGCAGGTAACGTGTACAGAACCCTAACTACTGTACTAATTTACATTAGGCTTACCTGAAATCACAACAGATATTGAAAATGATAGTCTTCAACGCGAATACATTCCTTATTTTTCCGAAAACAGTTCTGGTTCACTCGAAGTTCAGCTTGCCTGATTGCCTGTATTTCTTGTAATGTGTGTGAGTTGGATGCATACACTTTATTGTTTAATATTCCCCATAAATAAAAATCACATGCAGATAAATCAGAGGAATGAGATGGCCACAATCCTCGACTAATTATTTTGTCATCATACAAACTTTGTACTTCATGCGTAATTCGCAGCAATGTGCGCTGTAGCTGAGTTCTGCTGAAACCACCCACAAAATCGTTCATCTCTTGTTACAGTTGTGGAAAAAATTATTTAAAATGCAATTTACATAAATGTGTGAATTAACTGTTGTGTTGAAAAATATGGGACTGATGATTCTATGCGCACTTACTGCACACCATTAGTAATGGACAAATTATCACCAAGAGACAACACAGTGTCACTCTGAACACGCACACAGAACTCTTTCCGTCACTACAGATCCAACTTGACTGACTTGGAAGTAGTAGAGTGTTATTCTCTGGCGGCAGGCGCACCACTCGTCACCCAGCCCTAGGCCGCCGCGAATCGGTCCAGTTGTTCAGGGAACACACGGTATGTTACGGTAGAATGCTGCCAACAAAAGCATGCCTTATTCTGAGCCATTCTCCTCTGATATTGTAAGTACCTATTACTTTGAGATTTTAATCTATCAGCATTTTTTATTGAATGGTAGATGATCATTTTGGAATTTTCAGACATACCATTTGTGGCTTTGCCAGGAAGATTTTCGAAGAAATTGCTTCAAGTAAATAGTATTGTTGGAATGTACTAGAACCTTTATCAGTGACAACACATTTTTTCCTAGTTTGGTTTCAATATAGCAACCACCATTAAGATTTAAACTACAGGGTCATCAAAAAAGGTTGTAGCTGTTTCAAAAACTCATAGCTTACAAAGTATTTGAGATATTAAAAAGAATATTTTTTTTCTTTCAATTTTCCTTATCTTATAATGTTGCTATGTGCGCTTTGTTGGTTGCTCTGCAAACATCATGTTGAAAGTTGATTTTGGCCCAACAGCGCACCACACGTTTACTTTTGGAGTACTCAAAAATTTCATTGGATGGTTCAGATCCCTAAATTCTACAATTATGCTGGTTTACACAAACATTGACATCTTCTATGAAGATTATAAATTTTAAAAAACTTTCATCATTAATTTTGTTAAGGATGTTATTTGCGAACTGAATATGCTTTGGTCAATCCATAGGTTTTATATGATGTCCGAGCTAAATTTTGAAACCATGAAGATGTAAACGCTTATGTAACACATTTTGAATTGTTGACTTAGGTATTCCAAGTTGCAAACTTTACTTTGCAATTAATTTTTTTGGACTTTGAACACAACTCTACAATATGTGCAGTTCTAGGGCATCAATGCTGCCTATTTTCTGAAACTGTTTATACCACTGTCTAATGCTTTTAGCATGAGGGGGATCACTACCATAAACATGATGGAAAGTGCACTGAACAGTTATAACAAATTCCGCTAACCACAACTGAACTGTCACCATTGCAGTTGTACTCTCTACTAAAACAGTGTGACGTAACCACACTCGTTCTGTGTATCTGTTGAAGGTCACGGGTGGAGTACAGTTGCGCCTAAAAAAGCTTGAATTCCCAATTAATTTGCAGCTCAAATTATTAATTTATCTGAATTACAACAGAAGATACGATTTTGTGAAATTGCTGTAACCTTTTTCGATGACCCTGTATTCCTGGCTTTGATATTTGGTGCTATGTTATAGGAGAGCATGAAATTTCCACATTTCCTTATTGGACTTGGGAGAAACTATGCCTTGCAATTTAATTACTCTCAAATATTCTCCCATGTTGTATTATCCTTAAGTATGTCAGTATAATAATAGTACCTCTTAACATAGCGACGAGTTCTATAATTAATGATTTTCAAGCAGTAAACTTATCAGTTTCTCAGGTTTACTTCACGATTCTGATGTGAAAGAATTGGCAAAATCACATGACAGTTCGCGAATCACATGACATTAATGTGACCAATTCTCTGTTATTGACACAGAGAATACTGTTATGAGTACTGTAATATGAGAGTACAAAAGTGCAGTGGGGCACATTCGGTAGTCATATGGTTTGATAAATGCCTTCTCGAAGGTTTTTGACATCAACAAAATGTTAACTAATGATTTGCTGTAAAAGCTGGATGAAATGCAAGAATTTTAACATTGTGTTAAACTTTTAACTAACACTGGTTGGTGAAACTGGTTCCAAATATGTTCACGCGTCAAATGTTGCACTTACCGTAATGCTGGCTCATTGTTTTCAGAATCCTCAGGACCAAGCAGCATTTCAAGCCTTAAATGGATTTGCTACATTATTCAATATTCTGAGCTTATCTTTAGATGTTCCTGTTAATATGGCGCCGTACTTGCCTCCAAAGTAAGTGTATTTGCTTACATTTTTGTTGTTTTGTATAATCATTGTAATTTGCTACATCTCTTCTTTCTTGCCCCATCTCCTATATAAAGCTTATTTTAAATGCATGCAGGTATGATACTATATAATGGAAGTCTGCATTACAAGAAATACTTTGGTTACAGAATAAGATTAATTCCTCAATATAAATGTAACATTAAAGATTCAATGATAAAAATCCTGGCATTTAAGTACTTACAATAGTAAGTTGCCACAAATGTGTATCTCAAATATGAGAACTCTAAGTGGTTTACTGGAAAAATATAATGAGTCAATTGGAAGGTTTAATATTGCACTGGCATGTTGGCCATGGTAGCTCAAGGGGTTAGAGCGACTGGACGGAAACCAGGAGATCCACGGTTCAAATCCTGACCATGGCATTGAATTTTTCAGTTGGCTCTAATTAATTGTAAACATCCATATACAGGAGTAATGTATTTAAAAGGATTAATTCCTAAATATAAATTTAACAGAAAAATTTACTTTCCACCCTTGGGCAGTTTGAATATTTAAAGATTATAACATCAAAACTGCACCTCAAAAGACATTTTCACTAAGAAGGTGTTAAATAATCCCTTAAAAACAATAGTACTGGAACAAAAGCTTATACAAAGAAATTACCTTTATACAAACTTCTGTTTTGGTATAATCATTATTCAGTTAAATGTAAATAGGTGAAAAATCATAAAGAAATATTTTTTGTTTACTTTTCACTCTTATTTCATTATAAACTGCAGAACATTCAATCATTACGAGAAGGAACGTGATTGACTATGAGTTCTATGGTCTATGGCTAACATGCTAGCCTTTGAATGAGTAGAGCCAGACCGAAAAATTCAATGCCATAGCTGGGATTTGAACCACGGATCTCCCACTCTCCATGCTGTTGCTCTAAGCAATTGAGCTACTATGGCCAACATGCCAACATGACATTAAATTCTCCAACTGACTCATATGTTTCCCGGTAGACCACTAGGGGTTCTCATATGCTATGAGACACGCACTTTTTGTGACAACTTACTATGCTGTAAGTACTTAAGTCCCAGGTTTCATAGTTAAACCCCTATGTTATGATGGTTAGAGCAACTGCACGGAGAGCAGGAGATCCGTGGTTCAAAGCCCAGCTATGGCATTGAATTTGTCAGTCTGGCTCTACTCATTCAAACCTTAGCCTACACACGGCTAGTGTGGAAGAAATGATTATTTCCATGCTAGCCTTTGGTTCTCAAGGACATTGGTTCCAACCTGGTGGAAGGCAAAGGAATTTTTTCAGGCATAAAAGTCCTTAGCATGGCTTCCTTCAGAATGGAAGTAAAGCTGGCAGTCCTATCAGATGTATGGCATGTAAAATAACCTCAATCCTTATAAAGAAGTTTCTCAGCAAAATAAAGCAGTCTTTCATGCCCGATATAGAATGGGACGCAGAGAACCACAGGAGTTAAAGAGTGCCCATAAATAAAAACAGTTTAGATGAGCTCATCACTGTGATTGATACCTTTGTTCTATTAATTACAAAATTAAATTAATAAGTTAAAAATGTGTTAGAAAAATTTGGATGAAATATGTTGTTTGTACATATGTTCCTTTATGTTAACAGGTGTTTTGTTACCTCAATGTACATGCTACAACTACGCCTGTCGAGAAAGTGCCAGTAATTCCAAATACGTTCTGTTCAGCAATAAAGTCAGTATGATCTTAGATCTCCTGCTGCATCGATTATCAGTAAGTACTCATTTATGTTAAGCCTTAGAGTGTAACAGCGAAGAAATAATTGAATAGTTGTCTTGTAAAGAGATCTAACCAACTGAGAATCAAAAGTTGAGTTTATAGGGGAGTAGTGATCTCCAGTGGAAGTGAAATAATATAGGTTCCTTTCAGTTCTGATTTATTTATTTCCCAGTGTTGGCATTCCACCAAATAATGAAGTCTACAAAACAGTGGCAGAGATAATAAAGTAATTCATCAGTAGCAGTGCTGATAAACAAAGGTCATAATTGGAAAATAAACAAAAGAATGGAAGTAACTTTTACTAAATATATCAGCCCCAAAATAATAAAAGCTTTTTAATTTTTCCCAACAATCTGTAGTTTTTGGGTTAGATCTCTTTTTGGGATACCTATTCAATTATCATTGGTTAATTACATTATCTCAGCAAGAGCAGATCCAGGATTTCTGTAAGGGGAGGTACACTGAATGATGTAGCGGTACTCTCCATAAAATTTAAAAAGGTTTAGCTTTAAAAATGTTGACTTTGAGGTAACAAATTTGGCGGATGATATCCTATAAGTTAAACTACATGTAATACTACTAATATTTATTGCAAGAAGAACACATTGGGACATCAAGCAAAAACAGGAAGATAAATTACTACTAGATTGTCATAATCAGACATCGGATCCCATACACCTTAGCAATCAATTTACTATATGCATGCAATAAGAAGAGTGATCGTGTTCCAAGTCCTCATTCGGTAAGTTTTATTTAACTCCGTAAGCATAGATGACAGCTTTGAAATTTGAAATGCGCTATACACTGACATCTAGTGGCTAATATGCTAAGCTTTATCATGTCTGCCATATTTCGTTATAATCAATTTCGAGGTTAATTAGCTAACCAGTTTACAACAATGGTATGTTAGAATTAGAATTTTAGTTCGTCCTTGACAACATATGTTATGAAACACATCACAATATATAAATACAGTATATACATAAAGTTATTTTGATTACATACAATATACACAGTAAGCAGCTTTTCTATGGTTTCATGTGGTATTTGCATAGACTAATTTACTACAAGAAATGTCATATTATAAATATTACAGATTTGTGAATGTACTATGCTCCCAGTGCTCATTTACATGGTTATAGTTCAAAAAATTCATTAACCGTATAAAAATAGTGTGCATGTAAAAATGTCTTAACCTTATTTTTAAAGTGTTTTAATGATGTAGCTTGTTTAAATGAATTTAGAAGTTTATTATATAACATTATGCCTTTGTAGTTAAAGTTTCCTTCATAAAGGCTCGTTTTGGTGCGCTCAAATTGCCAGTTTATCCATGTTACGAGTGTGGTGGTAATGTACATCAGCATTTACTTGAAAATGATTTATATTTGTATGAACATTTGTGGATGTTATGGCTCTCGAAAGGGGACACCTCCATATAACTGTGATCTGAATGCAATTGAGCTGACGTGGGCAAAACTAAGGAATGTTTTCAGAGGATGCAACGTTACTTGTGACATCTTAGCTTATCTTACATGCTATTTTGTTGAACTGTGTTTTTCAAGGTTGACCACACTTCAGAAACAAAAGAGCGTTAGCTCTCGCTTCTTCCCCTCTGCCTGCACTACACCGTAAATCCAGCGCTCTTCATATCTTGCACGTAGTGTATGCGCACAGGTACTATACAAGGTCAAGCACGACCAACAAACGTCCGATGTCAACAAGTATACCGAAGGGCTGTGTATGTACAGTGCGGTATGGATACAAAATGTAACCTAAGTTACAATATGCCATCCTTATCATTGCTTTTGTTGCGGGAGTTACAGTGAACAGTCATCTTCATTAGTAAATTGTCAAATATAAATTTTCTGCGCCTCTCACGGAAACAATATTAAAATATTGGGAGGAAGTTCGTTCAATGTCACATGGTGTTAATGGTGCATATGAGTAGTACAAATGATTTTCATATGTTTGTCCGAGACTTAGTTTATTTCTTATATTACGCAGCATTGAAAATCCCGTATTTTTGTCTTGAATACTGGACAACTTATTTTTTTTTCTTTAGGTAAGTGGTGCATTCTCTATATTGTTAATTATTGCAGACACCTCCTCGACTGCTTTTAGACAGTTCAAAAGTACATCCTTCAAGCTGTTTAATGGTTGTTGAAAATACCCAAAACTTTTGATTTATAAACTGGAGATTGTCCAATAATTGTTGTAAAAGTAATGCTATTAACACACTATGTAAAACACCTTGCACTCCCTGGAAGGCAGCTCTATCTGTGTGGCAAGCAGTAGTTGTAGTGAAGCTAAAGATACACGTTGCGAACTGGACTATCCCTGCGTGTTGTCCTCGGGACTGACGTCAGCAGTTATATACTGCGAGACTCGTAAACTTCAATCTCTTTGAAGGTGTACGGGACCCGATGTCTGGTCATAATCATAAACAGAAATCCCATAATACTGAAATCAAAAGTGGAACTTGGAGTTTGATTAAACATTTACATTTGGAAAAATGAAACTGCATTTTCAGTTTTGAAATCTTGTCAAGCAGCGGTTCTTGCAAATGTCACCAGGGTCAAGGCCAACCTTGATGGTGAATGATGTCAGCAGTGATGAAGGAACTGAGGATGTGGGCAACATGTCTTGTGTTTCAAAATAAGCAATTGATGTAGTGTAAAAACTTGACTCAACATAAATTATAACTGCACATCAGAAGCCCACCTTATGTAATTTTAAGAGTAATGTAATATTTATTACATTTTGAACTGCTAAACAAAAAGTATTATAATAGGAAAAATGTGATAAAGCAGTTCTGAATTAAGCAATGTACAAGGTGTGTTCAAGTTATAACACCTATTTTTTTTCTCACAAAGTAATCACAAGAAAAATGTGAAACTAGTGTCATTTTTCAATGTAATCTTCCTCTAACTGTACACATTTTTCACAACGTCAATGCCATGGTTCCATGGCCGCTACGAACACTTCTTTAGGAGTGTGTTTTGACCATTGGAAAATCGCTGAGGCAATAGAGGTACGACTAGATAAACCGTGACCATGGGGAGTGTCTTTCATCGTGGAAACAGCCAAAAGTTGCTAGGAGCCAGGACGGGTGAGTAGGGAGCATGACCAATCACTTCAAAGTTGTTGGCACAAAGAAACTCCACCTGGAAGACACTTTTTGTAATTTCAGATCTTCATGCAAGATATTTTGTACAGATCCCACGAAAATGCCAGTTTTGGAGGCAATGTCTGCAACGTTCAATCGGCAATCCTCCAAAACAATGCTGGATCATGTCATCAGACCAACTGATGTGAGGCTAAGACTGTCTTGGTTTGTTGTCACACGATGTTCTGCCTTCATTGAACTGTCGCACCCAGGAACGTACATTAGACACATCCATGGTACCATCACCACATGCCTGACTCAACTGGCGATGAATTTCAATAGATGTTACACCACAAAAATGGAGAAAACGAATGATTACACGCTGTTCTTGCAATGAAAACGTTGTCATTTTAAGTATCAAAAGCAGTCCTAACTCTCGTCACTGCCACTAGAGTTCTATGCACTGTATAGTGCTGCCATCTCTGTCAAGCATTCACATAGAGTCCATGTGTATTAAAAAAATACGAGAAGCTCCTATCTGCTCCCAGTCTTGAAAAAAAATTAGGTGTTATAACTTGAATGCACCTCATACAATCTGTCCAAGAAGTTTCCATATCTGCTTTGTTATTTCAGCTGAGTGGTTTCTGACTTTCAAATGTTTTGTCTGCTAATTTCAATACAGGACAAATGAACTACACAAAAGTGTGGAGAAAACCTTATGACAAATAACTGTAATGCTTTATAACATGGTAAGGACATGGAAACTGTATATAATGTAGAGTTCTGAATGTAGTTCCAATTGTTTTTTTGATTACATAATTAGAGCACAGTTTGGGTATCATTATTGCAAATATGTATAGTGGATGTCTTTTTTTAAACTTCCTTACTTCATTTATAATTTATCAAAATTAAGATAATTGACAAATGTTATGAATTGGTTCTTATATTAGCTAATTAGTTCTGTTTTGTTTGGTGACCACAATCTTTTAGCTTCTGAGACTGCTTTCTTTAATTGTCATTTGTGGTTGAACAAGTTGCACTCGTGTATTAAGTGCTCAGTGGTTTGTTGAGACTGATTGCACTTACGCAAAGGATCATTAGTTATTTTGAATCATTGGTAATAAGATTTAGTTTTTCCATATCCTGTTAAGAAGGTTATCAAATTTGGTGTTAAATTCAGAATTGTTTTGATGCGAGTTATTTTCACATCAATTACTTATACACTGGAAAAGGTTGCTCCATGCATTGGTCGCTACTTTGATGCAGCTTATTCATATGCTGTAAATTTTGAGGCCGTGTGGCCTAATCCTCAGGGTAGAGCAAAGAGTTCCGTCAAAGGGTATGCGTGGATATGTATGGGAGTAAGGATGATTCTAATGACACTGGAATGCAAGTTTCAGACTGGTTTAATGATTGCTTCTTTTTTTTATCATCACATCAATCGCGAAGTTGCCGACCAAGGGTTACCAATATATCACTGTTCGGAGTTACCGTATGTCAAATTCATATTACGCGATAACACTTAATTTGTTATTTACGTAGGAACCGATAGATACCTTTTCTCCTTGGTTCTCGTGTGCCTTCCCTGAAGACCGAGGCAGTTGTGTCTTTCTTAATGGACCGCCAGCCCAGTTGTTGTCTGTTCCTCACTGGGGCACTGCAGCTGCATGTAACTATCACCTCTCGAAGCACCATCTTTATTCACACCAAAATTCCTTTTGTGATTATTTTGTCCATTGTGATTATTAGTCTCAGTCATGCCGTTATTAAGGGTCCAAACAATGCCTTTTCAAACAGAGTCAAGTGTTATCCACTTAGAATCCCTGCTAAGAAGCCGCTTTCTCCCATCACTTTGTTAAACTACTCACCCCAACTGCACCTGCTCGCGTTTTAACAAATATACAATGTTCCTTTGAAATCCATTGTGATTCTTTATTCATTGCATCCCTTAATTTCGGTATCAGTTTTCTATCATGAATGTTTGGAAAGAAAGATTTTGGATGTTGCCTGCCATTTACTATTCCATTTTTCACAATTTAGTTGTGCTTCTTGTGTGTGTGTCAGCTTCAAGCTGGTTACCATCAGAAGGCAAGAATCTTAACTTCTTTTATATTTCTGCTAGGGTTAAATCCTTCAAAACCAAGTAGGTACTTTATCACATCTAGGACAGGGCATTGGTGCCATTGGGTATGTCAAACATTTCTGGGCCCTCTTCAGTAGCGTAGATGGTAGCATGTCTGCCTCACGTTCAAGAGGTTCTGAGTTCAAATCTCGATCAGGGTGAGTTACCTGGATGAGCTTTTTCCTGGGTTTTTCCCCTATCCTAAAAGAAAAATGTCGGGTAACTCTAAGCTCCATGGACCCCGGACTCGTTGGAGCATCATTTCATATGACTAAACGTTGGAGGATGTAAATTACCAAAAAAAAAAAAAAAAAAAAAAAAAAGCAATAAATTGTCGATAGTTTTAAATTTCTAAGCTTAAGTTACATAAGGAATGAAAGGAGTGTAGACTTTTCACAACTACCTCGCACGCAACTCTAAAGGGTTGCTGCACTAAAGTTCTTAATACAGGTTGACTGTTAGTGAATAACATGGATAACTGCATTAGTTCAGAAACCACACTTGATTTATTGTACCTATTTCCCCAATTGGGGCATCCCCGGGAAGGAAGGATGAGGTGAGAGGAGACACAGGGCGGTTGTCCCAAGGTGTCTCGATAGTGCAGTTGAGAGTTCCTACATTTCACTTGGATGGAAACTTCTGTCCAGGATAACGGACACCTCACCTTACTGTAGTCCTAAAACGGCGCACCAGGCCGGCCTGGAGACCGTCCTACCGGAGGAGGAAGTATTTACCAAAAGCATATCATCGTGCCATGCAGCGC
This sequence comes from Mantis religiosa, assembly GCA_030765055.1. NCBI lineage: Eukaryota > Metazoa > Arthropoda > Insecta > Mantodea > Mantidae > Mantis > Mantis religiosa. The sequence continues at coordinate 8,166,432 of CM060953.1, read as the reverse complement.
CGAGACACCCGCCGACACTGATACCCTGAAAGAGATCACGGGATAAGAGATGATATGAAATGATAATGGAGTTGAAATGGAGGACAGGAAATTCGGGGAATGTAATTAGCCTACCCTGCATTCGCCGGGCGAATCGCATGACCTCCGAAAAAACTCATGGGTCAAGTATGTCGGACATGAGAATTGAACGCGGGCCTCCCAAATGCGGGCCACAGACGAACGGCCTGAGCCATCCAGCTCGGTGAACGACGTGGACTTCTCTGTCTAAATAAAAACATGGCAAACAATGGGGCAAGTGCTCATATAACATGGAGCATTTACTGAGTTGTGAAAGAAGCCTTGCTTGGTATAGCAACTTTGTATTTTGTGGTACGCCACTCAGGACAACAGATTTTAAAGCAGCAGACGAATGCAGATTACGTAACCTCTACTGAAAAACAAAAGAAATTCCGTCACTGCCATAGATATATGATGCCGCGACAGAAACAAAACAACATTAGTTTATACACAGAGAATATATTGCTTTTACAGCTTTATTTAAAGTATCGAGTATCAGCGTTTAAAAATGAGTATGGAGAAATAGTGGTATCGTAGCATTTTCTAGAGAATATTATCAGTAGTTTGTGACGTAGGCCGCCACTGCTCCGCTCCCTTCCTATTGCTAATGCATCTGCGGTGAAAGTGCTCTCCCCTCTCTTGCTACTCCCAGCCAATAGGCGGCCTCTCATAAATATCTCAAACGATATTGAAGGTGACTCGATCCCCAAATAATATCTAATCTACATTTTGCGTATTTCTAATCAAACGGCATCAGGGCTGCGATTTCACAGAAGAAAATACGTTTTGAGACACTCTGATTTTTTTTCCCTTAGAAAAAGAACTATTTCCATGTGTGATTGAGCGGTCAGGCTCAGAGACGTATTTAAGGGGGCTGTCCATGGGGTCCGGGCCCCCCAAATAAATTATCATTTCAAACTTTTAATAAATAGTTGAAATAAAACTTGGCTTAAAGTTTGTTCAAGCTTGTCATCTTAACATCTCTGTTCATTGTCAGGTAAAAATGAAGCTATTTAAGAGATAAACGAAAATCTACTAAACAGCAGCTGTAGAACTCGTTAAAATACACAAATAATGTCAATTACAATAATGTATTGCAGAGTTAATCAATTCCGATATATTATAATTTGTTGATTAGAGTTTCCAGATACTTAAAGCTATGCAATTTTTAACTTCTAAGTTCCTATTCCCCTTTTTCATTCAAGAAGAATTAATACTTCAAACGCATAAATCAGTGGTTTGCTTTTTAAATATCTGATTACTGCTTATATCACTTTATCCTATGTAGGTATAAGAACAAAAAATGTGCAATGTGCAAGGCCAAAGAAACAAGACAAAAACAAACTTTTCTAAGAACAATCTGTAGAAGCTTGGGTGGAGAAAGTCATGTGAATATAATATATTACACGTGTTTTTATTTTTTTACAAACATGATAAAAACACATCCCTGATTAATTATTTATTAAAAGCAAATAATTCAACATAGACCTTTTGGACCCCCCGGAAACTGACTTCTAGATACGTGCCTGGTCAGGCTTCTCAACCCAGTGGTCCTAGTTTGATCGAATGATGATGATGTGACTTTGTGGTTTCGTAGAATTAAAAGTCCAATTTTGCAGAAATTCCAAAATACTCTTTATTTGCGTAGAAACACACGTTGGTCAGTCCTTTCAGTAGCAGGATTACGTAATATACACAAATACAATCGTCAAGGTCGTTGACCACAAACAAAAGAGTTCACTTTCAAAACACAGCTGCACGCGGACGATGCTCAAGTTCCGATTACCACTCTCCCTCCCTGGCGATACGCGACTTCTTTTATAGTTCCGTTCACTCTTTGAGAAATTACCGGTATTTTCTGTAACAAACAAGACGGCACTAGAACCTTCCAGTTATCTATAGATGTGTTCTGGACTCTTAGACCTCCGCGTGATGAGGTGTGGGGGAGAGGGGAACCGTTGTCCGGTTACGCGAGCGAGTGAGCAATACAGTAAACATTCAGCAATCACCTGCAGAAAGTCACGTAGCCTACTTGCGTAGCAAGATGCAGAATTACTAATCGTCTCACCATGTCTGAAGATGTTAAGAAATTTAAGGTTGTGCACTCGGAAGGGCGTGAAATTATAAATAGCGTTATCTATAAATGTGATGAAGCTTTGAAAAAATAATATTCGTACGACTCATATATCATTACGTCACCTTGTCTATACGTGAGTAGGTTAAAATTAGCGGTTCCAGAACAGACCCAAATGAGCAAGATGGCGGCCATGCGCAATCGGTATGTTTAGTGGATTAAGACAGTGTTTAGGTAGGCAGTCAATCCTCTTAATTTGCTGTAACTTATAATGCTGTGTCTTGAGATGTGACCAGAGCTTGTCTTGAGTTGCGATCTGAGGCTCTAGGGTTAAGGGTTGCAGGTTTTAACAGGTGGGACTGCTGGTATGGGAGGTTAATAGCTATAGGATTTAATGGTTAGCTCCTGTGGCATGATCTTAGGCTCTAGGGTTAAGAGTTTCACAGGTGATGTCTGTTGGTCTGGAGGTGAAGTCTGTTGGTCTGGATGGTTTAGAGCTGTAGGATTTAGAGACTAGGTCCTCAGGTATGATCTGGGACTCTAGGGTTAAGGGCTGCAGGGTTTCTTAGGTAAAGACTGTTGGTCTGGGAGGTTAATAGTTATAGGACTTAGAGGTTAGGTCTTGAGGTATGATCTGGGGCTCTAGGGTTAAGGGTTGCAGGTTTTAACAGGTAGGGTTGCTGGTATGGGAGGTTATTACCTATAGGATTTAATGCGGCATGAGCTCTAGGGTTAAGGGTTGTAGGGTTCATAGCTAAATGTTGTTGGTCTAGAGGATAAAGACCATAGGGTCTTTTATCTATGTTTTATAGGCTGAGGTATGGTCTTATAATTTTGAAGTTAAGTTTGCTAGTCCAGCAATTAAAGGCGGTTAATCTTGGGGCAAGTCCTACTCTTCTGCTTTACTATGTCATCCTATTATAAACTAACCTAATATACTCCTTCATTTCTACCTTTTTCATCATTCTTTATTGTAACCTAGCTGTGTTTTGCTAGTGGCTTCCTTTGTTGCACCTGTTAACCTAATTGTTCTCTTTCCTTAAGTTCCTCTATTCTACCACTTTAACCTAACCTAATATATCCCATGGTTTTAGCTTCTTGATCATTGTTGAACCTAGTTGATTCTGGTATTAACATTCGTTCTCTTTTCTTAAGCTGCCCCGTTTTTTACCTCCTTAACCTATCCTAAGCATGTTTCTTTTCTCATGCTAACTACTTGTATGTATGATGCAAAGTTTTTAGGCATATCGATATTAGAGCTATCTTTGTCACTGCAAGAGGTATATATGCTGATTACAGATCTTTATACAGTAAATTTAACCCTTTGTGTATCTGCTTCTCTTTTCCTAAAATTGAGGTTCTTTTGTTGCTAGGGTTTCTTGTTTTTCGTACCTTCTCTATGCTTTCAGGAACTCTATCCCGCTTTGTTATGTTTTGAGGTCTTATGCTTATATCTTAGGCTTTTTATTAAGCCTTTTGATCTGAAAGGCTGTGTATATTGGTTATGTTCCTCATCTCTTTTGGTCACATGGTTAGATCTTGAGGCATGATCTTAGGGCCAGGGTTTAAAGGATGTAGGTCTCATAGCTTAAGCTCGCAGGTCTGAAGGTTAAAGGCTGTAGGTTTAGCGGTTAGGTCGTATGGATTCAAGGTTAGAGCTCTCGGTCTAGAGTTTAAGGCTGTAGGATCTGGAGGTTACGTATTGAGGTATGGTCTGAGGGCTCTAGGGTTGAGTTGTAAACTTCATAGCTAAAGGTTGCTGGTCAGGAGGTTAAAAGCTGTAGGATCTGGAGGTTAGGTATTGAGGTATGATCTCGGAGCTCTAGGATTAAAAGCTATAGGCTTCATAGCTAAAACTTTGCCAGCTAGAGATATCTTCTTTACTGTTAGAGGTATATTTGCAATGGTCTAGGCGTACAGTTTTCTTACATTTTTTCATGCAGATTGATGTCTTCGTACTCTTGTGTCTTTTTCAAGCTTTTACCCCCTATGCATCGCCTTGTAATAAGTCGTTACGCTAAACCAATGTTCTAATGCTATTTCCATGCTTTTTCAGATGTTATGAGGTTTATGCGCGTTTCAGGGATATTTTAGACCAAGTTACGCTACTTAATTCATTTTATAACTAATTAAGAAGTTTTTCAAGGATATTTCAGATTACGAGATAGTAGTTACTTTTTAAATTTACCTATTTTAACATTAACTAAAGTGTGTTCAGTTAGCTTATGTGGTGAGGTAGACGTCCCTCGTCTTTTTTCTCTGGACTTGGGACCAGCGTCAGAATTTGTTTTCTGAACGGTAGACTTAACGCCCTCCTCTGCTCTTATTATTCAGCTGTTTTCATGCTTAGATATTTTAATGCTACGTTCTAGTGTTTATTTCTCGGAATGAAAATTATTTTTTTTCTGCTCTAGGGTTCCTTCTTTCATTCGCCGTTCAAAAGACGGTAATGTCCATGGGCATATGTGGATACTCCATCATCTGCAATTACTCTCTTGTCATCATGTGGAGATAGGGATATTTTGTTCACTTCCACTGACGTAACATTATGTTGACGGGACATAATTAGGTTCATTGGCGTTCTTATGATTTCTCTGCTTTTAAGACAGTCCACATAGCTCTCAAAGGTGATGTACTGTTTAATGGCACAATGTTTTATGCCTTTTATCTTCTTGGTTATGCCTCCATCGATGTCGAGTGCATACATCTTCGGTCTCAGTCCAACAAAACGACGAATGATTTTTCCATTGGCTTCATCTTTAAATTTTCCCAACACTTTCTTGTTTTTTGTAGAATGGCATATATGGTCGCTAGGATAATCAGCAGTATCCAGATGTTCCAGAAAACGTAACTTATCCTGGTATATATCTCCGGTAGTCACACGATGGATGAAAGAGTCAGTATCCATGTACATGAGCTTCAGATTTTCAAGCCCGTAATACGGCATTAGCACATCATAATGATACCAATACATCAAGGTCTTCGAGATATCCAGCACACACATCCCAATGTATATAGGTTTGTTGAAGACTATCTCTCGTGACGCCATGTGTACTGCAGCCAGATTAGGTCCATATATAGTTCTATCAATAAATGTAGGCTTAGCAACCAGTTTTTCCAATGTCTTCCAATCGGTGACAAGTCGTATATTCAGTCGGTTTCTGGTGTTTTCCATAGTTTTACCAAACATGGCATTGTTAAAAAGTTTGTAAAGATCCTTCTCGAAATCATTTCTCGATCCTTGTCGTAGCCGGTTATTGAATTCCACATAAGGCTTTAACCAATGTGACTGTTGAAATTGTAGCACCCGATGGATTTTAGTCAGTTGTAACCCATGACTAAGGGCTTGCTTCAAGGTCATGTAATGCACCACATACCTAGTTCGTGATCCAAGGTGAGGAATTAGTTTCCTTGTAGAAGAACCCGGGGGCTTGATACACTCAGGTAGGAACGGTAAATCATTGTGTAGGTCATGGAGTTCTGTAGGATATTGAAGGTCCACTTCTAAGATGTATCCGAGAGGGTCATCTTCTCGTAGTATATCTAGGTTGATATCTTCAGGAGAAACCCACTTAAAACCCCCGTAAGCAAGGGGTTTCCGCATCGCCCACGCATACTGATTATTTGAATCCTCGTACGTAATATATTGAGAGGGTTTACTTGAGTCATACTCCTTCATGTAGTGATTGTTCGCTTCTGCATACCGATGAGAAACTTGGCATAATCCTCCTCTTATACCTGCTTCAACCATGAGTAGCTGGTCATAATCCTGTAGTAATTCCAGTTCAATTCGTGTGTACAACAGCATTGCATCCCACGTAAGTCCGGGTGATGTATAATAATGTGCGGGATCAACTTTATGGGTTTTCAGGGTCTGCTCTCTGAATGTTTCAAACACATCTGCTAGTAGAAGGACATCCGAAGTTAAGTAGAGGTCACTGTACTCGCCTAGTGTTCTGATGTTGAAGTGACTCCATACGGTTTTTGCATGCTGATACTCTGCATCACTAATTTCTTCTCTGTTTAACTTACTGTAGAATGCTTCTCTCGGAGGAAGTTCTGTCTCACTCAAAACATCCCATGCTGTAACGTAATCATAGGGAAACACACCTTTACGCATCATCAAATCGATCTTCTCTGCTCCAAAGTACTTCTGAGTTTCAGGATATGATGTTAGATTTTTTGCTAGTTTATCCAAGCTGGTACTAAGGAAGCGATAGGTATCCACAAAACGAAGTTTAATGTCGCCAACATACTTGGAAAATGATATATAACTTTCCTCAGAGCTAGGAATAACTTCTACTCTATCGCTAGTACAGCCTAACTCCTTAACAATGAAATGGGAGTCATATCCACTCAGGTTGTGTATGAAGCCAGGAATATAATTAGGCGTTTTACAGGTTAGATTACACTGATTATGTAGACTTCCTCGATATTCACCACTTATATGATCATGATCTCGTACTTTCCCGTTATCGTCGGTAAATTCTTTACCACATAAGTAGCATTCTGTAGAAGATTCGAATGATTTTTGTTGCTTATCTGTCAGAGTTAATGGAACACCAGTTTTGTATACAGCATTAATTTTCTTTGCGAGAGAACTTACATACTCCATAAACTTCGGTGCAGCATCATAACCTCGATATACATAGGGTTCAGTAGTAAGACCAGTCGGTAAACCTTCAATTGTAGCTGAGGATTTGACATAAACACAGAAACTCATAGGAATATGCTTCTGATATGGAACTGTATAAGACGTTTCGGGATTAGAAGAACACCCGTGGTAAGGGGTAAGAATGCTTTCAAAGTCAGCGTATATGACATAAGGTAATTTCAACATCCTTTCATGATTCTTGAATCTAACAATAGATTTCTCCTTAGTTGGCATAACAATCTTAGCAACTCCGTGTTGGCTACATATTTTTCTATGCTCATTTAACCTCTCAACTCCTCCATTTCGATACTCAAAGTGCGTAAAACAACGTTTGCAGATGCAGAGTTTTCCCTCACATTTGGTTTTTTGTTGATGAATAAGTCTCTCGAAATTCTTTATATAAACGTAATGATGACGTCCAGCTGAATTGCTTAATAGAAGCAGGTCGCGATGATCGGACAGTTCTTCATCGATAACCTTCATAGGAAACACTTGATTTTTCTCATCCAGTCCGAAAACATTTATAGAGATGTTATTTTTTCGTTCAAATTTCGGGATATCAGTCAGGCTCGTAGGAAACGAGAGGCAGGAAAAGTCATATCTCTCTTGAAGATCCTTATACTTGCTAACACGATGAGGATTCTTCTGAATGAACTTGGCGAGAACAGCATACATAAAACACTTTTCATCTTCATAATTCTGTGGATTTATGCAGGCTCCTTTAGCTCCAATAGAGGTCGGTAGAGGGATGTAACTGGTTCCCCTCAGTCCATTATTCTTGTTGATTCTAACACGCACACCATCAACAGCTAATAAAGCCCAGCTGCTTCCTTTAAGTTGACTTTCCTCCATTTCAGTACAAAGTTTCTTGAATTTACTTTCCAATATGGCGTCCAAGTCACTTTCTAAAAATATTGCTTGATTTGGCGTTTTAAAGGCTTTATCAGTAGTGTCACCAACGGCATTCACAAACCGACATTCAGCCATGAGGTTAATTTTCACACTTTTATGCATCCTCAGTTGCTTCTGAACGGCTTGAATTATCCGCTGTTTTGATTCCTGGAGATATGTATTCAGGTCCTGGCATGTAGAGCACTGAATGAAATATGATTTCAGTCGATCCTGGAAAGCTGTTTCATATTCTACGACATCGTCTTCATCAGGAACCATTAACAGCAATTTATGTTTGGTAGGCTCGATCTTGAGTTTCTTAGCAGCAGTTATTCTCTCGCATCGTTCTTGGTGAGTATCTCTGCGATTCTCAGTATCATAAACATTACCACAATGTTTACATTCGTAAAACCGGCCACATACCAGCTCATGTCTCTTTTTATTGTAGCTTTTCAGGAAACTCTTTGCACATATGCTACACCTATTTTCAGGTATAGTGTCTAACAGAGCTTTCATCGCTATAGTTTTTTGTTGTGTGCAGGCTAATTCTCGGGGAATATGTTGCCAAGTGAGTGTCTTGATACACTTTTCACTTCTCTTCTTCACCTTGATAAGTTATCAGCGCTACTGATGATGAATTTCACTGTAGAAGCTGATCCGCCATGCTATAAACACACTAGCGTAATTACAATCTAAGATCGATCAAGCTCTCTTTATACACTTAGCACAGACCTAATAGAAAACTTCATCATCCCCTTCACCAACGGGATTCGAAGGTGGCACTCCTATCGGAGAAAACCTAAAGGAAAACTTCATCACACCACCACCACCACCACCACCACCACCACCTTTGTAGTTCGAAGGTGGCGCTCCTATCGGAGAAAACCTAAAAGAAAACTATTATCTTGCTACCACAGGGGTTCGAAGATGCTTCTACTATTGGAGAAAACCTAAAAAAAGAAAACTCTATTAATTTTCCAGTTTTCGATTATTCTTTAACTACTTTACAATTCACATGAGAGAAAAATTAGACAAATTAAAATTGAAAAAGGAAATAAATAGTTAGATTTGAAGATAAAATTTAGACAATTCAAACGAGTATAAACACGACTAAGCTCCGCCTTATAGTTTTAAAGTTACATTAGGAGCTCCCATTGCCACCCGTAGACACCTCTCCGTCATCTTCAACCAAGTGTTCTTGATTCTTTTCACACATATCTTAACATAACAGTTATATTTTTCCCAAGTTCATCTATTACACCGTTTAACTGATCCACGGGGCAGCCTTAGAATCCTTCACTTCATCCTCAAACACACCTTCTTGAACCCCTTTGATATATTTTAACCTATTTATGTTTGTTGCTACGGGCATCCGTTCTCTTTTCTTAAGTTAAATTATTACGGCCATCTTGTTATGTTTGAGTCTCATGCTTATATATTAAACTTTGTGATTAAGTATTTTGATTTGAAAGTCTATGTAAATCGGTTAAGGTAAACATCTCTTCTCAACATGAGACAAGTCATGATGTATGATCTTATGGAGCGAGCTTGTCAACACGCCTAAAAGCATTTATATTCAAAGGTATTTAAATTATCACACCGAGATTTGAACCCTGATCCTAAGGCGTAAATTACCATTTCAACAACAATTCAGACCTAAAGTATATATGTATACGCTATTTCATTGCGCTAACGTTATTAGTTCAAGAGTTATTTAAGATTCAAGTTATTGCGAGAGAAGCGGTTATCGAACCACGGGTCTGTAGGATACGGAATCAAATCATTCACAGCATATGTTGAATGAAAAAAACCTGCGCTTTCCCCTGCTGTTGTATGTGCAATAGATCAGAAATAGAACACAATTACATAATTCAATGGACGATGGGGACTGAACCAGGGACCCTTGAGCTACACGTTGTCAGCATATGATTAACTATGATAAGCACAACCATATAAACGTTATTTCACTTCTCTAGACCCAGTGGTTACAGAGATATTTAAATTAAACGATTCAGGACTCGAACTAAGGACTACAGGTATACAGTATATACCCTGCGGACCTAGCTAACCATATGTAAGTAATAAAGTTTATCCGAACTCTCTATCATAATTAGTTTCGGAGTTATTCCAATATAAGCAGTACTCTTCTGCACGAGATTCGATTAGGGGACCATTGATAAAACTACAAGCCAGACAGTCAGTAAGGGCACGGACACCCCTTAGCAGGCGGTAGAAAGGTACCATGCATCGTCTTTCCACCCCTGGTCGACATCCCATTGTTTACGAACCCTCTTTATTTATCACATGCAGGTGTGCCTGCGTCTTGGGACAAGGGTTTGACAGGTCATTAATCAAGGAGTAGTAGAAAAACCTTCTCTCTGGATCAATTAGCATAATGACCTTCCCTCTGGATCAGTCAGGGGGAGGGGGAAGAGGGGGCGGGAGACATGTCTAGACAGGTGTCTGAGGCATGTGGGGGTGGGTTGAGACTGAACTTCTGGAATGGAAAAAGCCTTTATCTACTACCTTTATCTACTAGGGTTCGTAAACAATGGGATGTCGACCAGGGGTGGAAAGACGATGCATGGTACCTTTCTACCGCCTGCTAAGGGGTGTCCGTGCCCTTACTGACTGTCTGGCTTGTAGTTTTATCAATGGTCCCCTAATCGAATCTCGTGCAGAAGAGTACTGCTTATATTGGAATAACTCCGAAACTAATTATGATAGAGAGTTCGGATAAACTTTATTACTTACATATGGTTAGCTAGGTCCGCAGGGTATATACTGTATACCTGTAGTCCTTAGTTCGAGTCCTGAATCGTTTAATTTAAATATCTCTGTAACCACTGGGTCTAGAGAAGTGAAATAACGTTTATATGGTTGTGCTTATCATAGTTAATCATATGCTGACAACGTGTAGCTCAAGGGTCCCTGGTTCAGTCCCCATCGTCCATTGAATTATGTAATTGTGTTCTATTTCTGATCTATTGCACATACAACAGCAGGGGAAAGCGCAGGTTTTTTTCATTCAACATATGCTGTGAATGATTTGATTCCGTATCCTACAGACCCGTGGTTCGATAACCGCTTCTCTCGCAATAACTTGAATCTTAAATAACTCTTGAACTAATAACGTTAGCGCAATGAAATAGCGTATACATATATACTTTAGGTCTGAATTGTTGTTGAAATGGTAATTTACGCCTTAGGATCAGGGTTCAAATCTCGGTGTGATAATTTAAATACCTTTGAATATAAATGCTTTTAGGCGTGTTGACAAGCTCGCTCCATAAGATCATACATCATGACTTGTCTCATGTTGAGAAGAGATGTTTACCTTAACCGATTTACATAGACTTTCAAATCAAAATACTTAATCACAAAGTTTAATATATAAGCATGAGACTCAAACATAACAAGATGGCCGTAATAATTTAACTTAAGAAAAGAGAACGGATGCCCGTAGCAACAAACATAAATAGGTTAAAATATATCAAAGGGGTTCAAGAAGGTGTGTTTGAGGATGAAGTGAAGGATTCTAAGGCTGCCCCGTGGATCAGTTAAACGGTGTAATAGATGAACTTGGGAAAAATATAACTGTTATGTTAAGATATGTGTGAAAAGAATCAAGAACACGTGGTTGAAGATGACGGAGAGGTGTCTACGGGTGGCAATGGGAGCTCCTAATGTAACTTTAAAACTATAAGGCGGAGCTTAGTCGTGTTTATACTCGTTTGAATTGTCTAAATTTTATCTTCAAATCTAACTATTTATTTCCTTTTTCAATTTTAATTTGTCTAATTTTTCTCTCATGTGAATTGTAAAGTAGTTAAAGAATAATCGAAAACTGGAAAATTAATAGAGTTTTCTTTTTTTAGGTTTTCTCCAATAGTAGAAGCATCTTCGAACCCCTGTGGTAGCAAGATAATAGTTTTCTTTTAGGTTTTCTCCGATAGGAGCGCCACCTTCGAACTACAAAGGTGGTGGTGGTGGTGGTGGTGTGATGAAGTTTTCCTTTAGGTTTTCTCCGATAGGAGTGCCACCTTCGAATCCCGTTGGTGAAGGGGATGATGAAGTTTTCTATTAGGTCTGTGCTAAGTGTATAAAGAGAGCTTGATCGATCTTAGATTGTAATTACGCTAGTGTGTTTATAGCATGGCGGATCAGCTTCTACAGTGAAATTCATCATCAGTAGCGCTGATAACTTATCAAGGTGAAGAAGAGAAGTGAAAAGTGTATCAAGACACTCACTTGGCAACATATTCCCCGAGAATTAGCCTGCACACAACAAAAAACTATAGCGATGAAAGCTCTGTTAGACACTATACCTGAAAATAGGTGTAGCATATGTGCAAAGAGTTTCCTGAAAAGCTACAATAAAAAGAGACATGAGCTGGTATGTGGCCGGTTTTACGAATGTAAACATTGTGGTAATGTTTATGATACTGAGAATCGCAGAGATACTCACCAAGAACGATGCGAGAGAATAACTGCTGCTAAGAAACTCAAGATCGAGCCTACCAAACATAAATTGCTGTTAATGGTTCCTGATGAAGACGATGTCGTAGAATATGAAACAGCTTTCCAGGATCGACTGAAATCATATTTCATTCAGTGCTCTACATGCCAGGACCTGAATACATATCTCCAGGAATCAAAACAGCGGATAATTCAAGCCGTTCAGAAGCAACTGAGGATGCATAAAAGTGTGAAAATTAACCTCATGGCTGAATGTCGGTTTGTGAATGCCGTTGGTGACACTACTGATAAAGCCTTTAAAACGCCAAATCAAGCAATATTTTTAGAAAGTGACTTGGACGCCATATTGGAAAGTAAATTCAAGAAACTTTGTACTGAAATGGAGGAAAGTCAACTTAAAGGAAGCAGCTGGGCTTTATTAGCTGTTGATGGTGTGCGTGTTAGAATCAACAAGAATAATGGACTGAGGGGAACCAGTTACATCCCTCTACCGACCTCTATTGGAGCTAAAGGAGCCTGCATAAATCCACAGAATTATGAAGATGAAAAGTGTTTTATGTATGCTGTTCTCGCCAAGTTCATTCAGAAGAATCCTCATCGTGTTAGCAAGTATAAGGATCTTCAAGAGAGATATGACTTTTCCTGCCTCTCGTTTCCTACGAGCCTGACTGATATCCCGAAATTTGAACGAAAAAATAACATCTCTATAAATGTTTTCGGACTGGATGAGAAAAATCAAGTGTTTCCTATGAAGGTTATCGATGAAGAACTGTCCGATCATCGCGACCTGCTTCTATTAAGCAATTCAGCTGGACGTCATCATTACGTTTATATAAAGAATTTCGAGAGACTTATTCATCAACAAAAAACCAAATGTGAGGGAAAACTCTGCATCTGCAAACGTTGTTTTACGCACTTTGAGTATCGAAATGGAGGAGTTGAGAGGTTAAATGAGCATAGAAAAATATGTAGCCAACACGGAGTTGCTAAGATTGTTATGCCAACTAAGGAGAAATCTATTGTTAGATTCAAGAATCATGAAAGGATGTTGAAATTACCTTATGTCATATACGCTGACTTTGAAAGCATTCTTACCCCTTACCACGGGTGTTCTTCTAATCCCGAAACGTCTTATACAGTTCCATATCAGAAGCATATTCCTATGAGTTTCTGTGTTTATGTCAAATCCTCAGCTACAATTGAAGGTTTACAGACTGGTCTTCCTACTGAACCCTATGTATATCGAGGTTATGATGCTGCACCGAAGTTTATGGAGTATGTAAGTTCTCTCGCAAAGAAAATTAATGCTGTATACAAAACTGGTGTTCCATTAACTCTGACAGATAAGCAACAAAAATCATTCGAATCTTCTACAGAATGCTACTTATGTGGTAAAGAATTTACCGACGATAACGGGAAAGTACGAGATCATGATCATATAAGTGGTGAATATCGAGGAAGTCTACATAATCAGTGTAATCTAACCTGTAAAACGCCTAATTATATTCCTGTCTTCATACATAACCTGAGTGGATATGACTCCCATTTCATTGTTAAGGAGTTAGGCTGTACTAGCGATAGAGTAGAAGTTATTCCTAGCTCTGAGGAAAGTTATATATCATTTTCCAAGTATGTTGGCGACATTAAACTTCGTTTTGTGGATACCTATCGCTTCCTTAGTACCAGCTTGGATAAACTAGCAAAAAATCTAACATCATATCCTGAAACTCAGAAGTACTTTGGAGCAGAGAAGATCGATTTGATGATGCGTAAAGGTGTGTTTCCCTATGATTACGTTACATCATGGGATGTTTTGAGTGAGACAGAACTTCCTCCGAGAGAAGCATTCTACAGTAAGTTAAACAGAGAAGAAATTAGTGATGCAGAGTATCAGCATGCAAAAACCGTATGGAGTCACTTCAACATCAGAACACTAGGCGAGTACAGTGACCTCTACTTAACTTCGGATGTCCTTCTACTAGCAGATGTGTTTGAAACATTCAGAGAGCAGACCCTGAAAACCCATAAAGTTGATCCCGCACATTATTATACATCACCCGGACTTACGTGGGATGCAATGCTGTTGTACACACGAATTGAACTGGAATTACTACAGGATTATGACCAGCTACTCATGGTTGAAGCAGGTATAAGAGGAGGATTATGCCAAGTTTCTCATCGGTATGCAGAAGCGAACAATCACTACATGAAGGAGTATGACTCAAGTAAACCCTCTCAATATATTACGTACGAGGATTCAAATAATCAGTATGCGTGGGCGATGCGGAAACCCCTTGCTTACGGGGGTTTTAAGTGGGTTTCTCCTGAAGATATCAACCTAGATATACTACGAGAAGATGACCCTCTCGGATACATCTTAGAAGTGGACCTTCAATATCCTACAGAACTCCATGACCTACACAATGATTTACCGTTCCTACCTGAGTGTATCAAGCCCCCGGGTTCTTCTACAAGGAAACTAATTCCTCACCTTGGATCACGAACTAGGTATGTGGTGCATTACATGACCTTGAAGCAAGCCCTTAGTCATGGGTTACAACTGACTAAAATCCATCGGGTGCTACAATTTCAACAGTCACATTGGTTAAAGCCTTATGTGGAATTCAATAACCGGCTACGACAAGGATCGAGAAATGATTTCGAGAAGGATCTTTACAAACTTTTTAACAATGCCATGTTTGGTAAAACTATGGAAAACATCAGAAACCGACTGAATATACGACTTGTCACCGATTGGAAGACATTGGAAAAACTGGTTGCTAAGCCTACATTTATTGATAGAACTATATATGGACCTAATCTGGCTGCAGTACACATGGCGTCACGAGAGATAGTCTTCAACAAACCTATATACATTGGGATGTGTGTGCTGGATATCTCGAAGACCTTGATGTATTGGTATCATTATGATGTGCTAATGCCGTATTACGGGCTTGAAAATCTGAAGCTCATGTACATGGATACTGACTCTTTCATCCATCGTGTGACTACCGGAGATATATACCAGGATAAGTTACGTTTTCTGGAACATCTGGATACTGCTGATTATCCTAGCGACCATATATGCCATTCTACAAAAAACAAGAAAGTGTTGGGAAAATTTAAAGATGAAGCCAATGGAAAAATCATTCGTCGTTTTGTTGGACTGAGACCGAAGATGTATGCACTCGACATCGATGGAGGCATAATCAAGAAGATAAAAGGCATAAAACATTGTGCCATTAAACAGTACATCACCTTTGAGAGCTATGTGGACTGTCTTAAAAGCAGAGAAATCATAAGAACGCCAATGAACCTAATTATGTCCCGTCAACATAATGTTACGTCAGTGGAAGTGAACAAAATATCCCTATCTCCACATGATGACAAGAGAGTAATTGCAGATGATGTAGTATCCACATATGCCCATGGACATTACCGTCTTTTGAACGGCGAATGAAAGAAGGAACCCTAGAGCAGAAAAAAAATAATTTTCATTCCGAGAAATAAACACTAGAACGTAGCATTAAAATATCTAAGCATGAAAACAGCTGAATAATAAGAGCAGAGGAGGGCGTTAAGTCTACCGTTCAGAAAACAAATTCTGACGCTGGTCCCAAGTCCAGAGAAAAAAGACGAGGGACGTCTACCTCACCACATAAGCTAACTGAACACACTTTAGTTAATGTTAAAATAGGTAAATTTAAAAAGTAACTACTATCTCGTAATCTGAAATATCCTTGAAAAACTTCTTAATTAGTTATAAAATGAATTAAGTAGCGTAACTTGGTCTAAAATATCCCTGAAACGCGCATAAACCTCATAACATCTGAAAAAGCATGGAAATAGCATTAGAACATTGGTTTAGCGTAACGACTTATTACAAGGCGATGCATAGGGGGTAAAAGCTTGAAAAAGACACAAGAGTACGAAGACATCTATCTGCATGAAAAAATGTAAGAAAACTGTACGCCTAGACCATTGCAAATATACCTCTAACAGTAAAGAAGATATCTCTAGCTGGCAAAGTTTTAGCTATGAAGCCTATAGCTTTTAATCCTAGAGCTCCGAGATCATACCTCAATACCTAACCTCCAGATCCTACAGCTTTTAACCTCCTGACCAGCAACCTTTAGCTATGAAGTTTACAACTCAACCCTAGAGCCCTCAGACCATACCTCAATACGTAACCTCCAGATCCTACAGCCTTAAACTCTAGACCGAGAGCTCTAACCTTGAATCCATACGACCTAACCGCTAAACCTACAGCCTTTAACCTTCAGACCTGCGAGCTTAAGCTATGAGACCTACATCCTTTAAACCCTGGCCCTAAGATCATGCCTCAAGATCTAACCATGTGACCAAAAGAGATGAGGAACATAACCAATATACACAGCCTTTCAGATCAAAAGGCTTAATAAAAAGCCTAAGATATAAGCATAAGACCTCAAAACATAACAAAGCGGGATAGAGTTCCTGAAAGCATAGAGAAGGTACGAAAAACAAGAAACCCTAGCAACAAAAGAACCTCAATTTTAGGAAAAGAGAAGCAGATACACAAAGGGTTAAATTTACTGTATAAAGATCTGTAATCAGCATATATACCTCTTGCAGTGACAAAGATAGCTCTAATATCGATATGCCTAAAAACTTTGCATCATACATACAAGTAGTTAGCATGAGAAAAGAAACATGCTTAGGATAGGTTAAGGAGGTAAAAAACGGGGCAGCTTAAGAAAAGAGAACGAATGTTAATACCAGAATCAACTAGGTTCAACAATGATCAAGAAGCTAAAACCATGGGATATATTAGGTTAGGTTAAAGTGGTAGAATAGAGGAACTTAAGGAAAGAGAACAATTAGGTTAACAGGTGCAACAAAGGAAGCCACTAGCAAAACACAGCTAGGTTACAATAAAGAATGATGAAAAAGGTAGAAATGAAGGAGTATATTAGGTTAGTTTATAATAGGATGACATAGTAAAGCAGAAGAGTAGGACTTGCCCCAAGATTAACCGCCTTTAATTGCTGGACTAGCAAACTTAACTTCAAAATTATAAGACCATACCTCAGCCTATAAAACATAGATAAAAGACCCTATGGTCTTTATCCTCTAGACCAACAACATTTAGCTATGAACCCTACAACCCTTAACCCTAGAGCTCATGCCGCATTAAATCCTATAGGTAATAACCTCCCATACCAGCAACCCTACCTGTTAAAACCTGCAACCCTTAACCCTAGAGCCCCAGATCATACCTCAAGACCTAACCTCTAAGTCCTATAGCTATTAACCTCCCAGACCAACAGTCTTTACCTAAGAAACCCTGCAGCCCTTAACCCTAGAGTCCCAGATCATACCTGAGGACCTAGTCTCTAAATCCTACAGCTCTAAACCATCCAGACCAACAGACTTCACCTCCAGACCAACAGACATCACCTGTGAAACTCTTAACCCTAGAGCCTAAGATCATGCCACAGGAGCTAACCATTAAATCCTATAGCTATTAACCTCCCATACCAGCAGTCCCACCTGTTAAAACCTGCAACCCTTAACCCTAGAGCCTCAGATCGCAACTCAAGACAAGCTCTGGTCACATCTCAAGACACAGCATTATAAGTTACAGCAAATTAAGAGGATTGACTGCCTACCTAAACACTGTCTTAATCCACTAAACATACCGATTGCGCATGGCCGCCATCTTGCTCATTTGGGTCTGTTCTGGAACCGCTAATTTTAACCTACTTACGTGTGTATGGCTGTAGTGAACACATTCCTTTCAGAGTTCATTAGGCCAGAACATAGCAGTATGTTTATTTGTTTCGGCTAGCCCTTTTATCTCCGCGTTGCACTATCTGTCTCTTTGTGCGCGCCGGCCGCAACAATGCTCGCGACAATAATAATGATGATAATGGTACGAGTAATAATAGCAGGTGGCGCCGTGGTCGAACGGTTATACCGCTTGACTCTCACCAAGGCGGACCGAGTTCGATCCCAGGCGACCGCAGTGTGAGATTTATAGTAGACAACACGGCGCTGGGGCTGGTTTTCTCCGGGATCGCCGGTTTCCACCGGTGCTCCATCTTTAGTTCATGTATCCGTGTCACCGCCTGGGGTGCCATATGTAGCGGGCGTTAAACATTCCACATTCGTTTATTTCCATGGGCAACAAATAAAAAATGAATGACTTCCCGTGTGAGAAAACTATTTTGGAAAATTCAGGACAATAACAAGGAGTATCTCGGAAATGGTTTCCCTCACAAAAACTGTATGTGACATAAATTGTGTTTTAACAATATTTACATTTGTTGAGTAGTACGATTTTGTTTATCTCTTAAAGTGTGTTTATTGAACGTGAGGGCAGTTACTTCACAAAATAAATGTACCTTACCTTCCATCTCCACGCCCTTGAAGACCAATAGTGACGTCAGTTGCCAAGATCCGAATTGCAGTTTTTTTATTAGCTACAAACGTTCATGTTGCACCTCTGCAGAAAGGACTACCTAATGTCGGTTCCCTCGCGCGTCCGTTTCATGTAGATCACAGGACCGAAGTGTTCTTACAAGAAAAACCTACTTTCAGCCATTACTTTGGATTTCCCCCACTTTAGGTACTTTTTGGATTTCGGAAAATCACATGAACTGATATTAATTTTCCATTGGTTGGTACCTATCCCCACTTACGACCAATGTTCAAGTTTTCCAGTTTTGGACCTAATATAAAAAGTCGCTTTCTCATTTCTCACGGTTAGATAAATTATGCCAGCTTAGGTTTGCAAAGGCTCTAGCAAAATCCTGCAGTCTTTTGTTACTATCACGTTCGCGAATTCTAAGGAAGAACACTGCCTTGGGCTAAGTGAAACAATAGGTAATGTTTCCGGTGAAGTTAGGGTGTCGGGACCAGAGTGTCCAAGAATGTTCAGACTTTAGATTGAGAAAAACATTTATGTTAGATAAGTATTGGTGTATTATTTATATATCTAAATATGATTCTTGCTTATAGCTTGAATGTCCCTGTGGTTTATTATGTTTATTATTAATTATTGTTATTAATTATTATTGGTCCTGTCCTACACGGACCGCGTCAACGACCGCTGGATCTCTGACGTTTTGCGGTTGCAGGAGATGGAGAGGGAAGGTTAATAGTACCAACATACAGTAATGAGCAATTGAAAACATATCAACAAAATTAACCTTAGAATGAAAACTTAGAACTATATATTAGCTTTAAAACATTGAAATCCACTATCTTGCAAGATATTCATTACAGCGCCACTCTATTCTAATATTTCTTTCACGCCTTTTACGCGTGCTAACTGCTTCTATTGGTAATACTGGGAGTCTGTACATCTGGTGTCGTGGTCAGGAAGTTAAATCTGTCTCCGAGCGCCAATCAGCATTGCCGCTGCTAGGTGTGGCTTCTGAATCCAACACCATGTAGCCAGATTTATTTTGTATGGACCACGTGGCTTCACTTGCTTTTGGTGCTTGCGCTGGTGAAGTTTGTTTGCTATTTTGTGCCTGCGTGAATTCCGATTTTAGTGTTTGTAAATCCTATTATTATCGCTATTATAATATCGCTACTGGTTCGTGAAATATTTAAAATATGCACTGTTTCTCTGCTTGAAATTCCCGCTAAAGAACTGGCAACGGCCCACTTCCCTCTCTCGAGAAATATCAGAGCCGGAAAACGGGCAACCGAACTCTAGGAAGATGGGGAAACAAATATTCTCATGCTCCAGCCAAGAATCAAACCGTGACATTCACATTCTCATTCTAACCGCCAGAACACGGTGAAACGAAATTTATTTTAGCATTAACTTCAGAATTGAGGTAATTACAGTCGTATTAGTGAGATATTATTGGGCTTTGATTTCTCTGTTCGGAATAAATTAAAATATAGTCATAGCGGGTCGAGCATGTAAGAGCAAGGAGGAGGTGTTTTACCTTTTCGTTCATACTGTGGCGTTGTGCACTTAGATGGGTAAACTGGCTTCCCAGATATCCACAAGTTTATTCTTCCACAAAGCACTTCCTTACAGTTACAGAACACTGGAACTGAGTTTTCTAAAATTTTGTGGTCTTACTTGAAAATTAACACACATAATATGAGTAAACTGTGCAAAAGCTCAACTGCCCCGTCTTTGGCGTAAGCAGATATCCCTTCGTGTGTCCAAAGCAGTTGCAGAACGCTACAGGGATCCTCGACTAAATGTACGACAGTGGCGTAGCGAACTTCCCTGTGCTCCTCTTGATTTTCAGAGAAGCGGAGCGATGAGATGCACTTCCCAGCACAAAACTAGCGGGTATACTCCATACTATGAGAAAATAAAATTGTAAACAGCAAAAAATAAAAAAATAAAAATTATAATACCTTCAACTTTAGTTACAGAAAGCTATAAGGCAAGATGTTTTAAGCATTTGGTGAGAAAATGGTTTGTATGTGTATTTCAGCGAGGGGTAACAATTGTGTATTGTGTGTGTTCTGAGTACGTGACTAGGAGTAGTAGAAATGTCGCATACTGATGAAAGTTCCGTGTCATGTGACCAGAGGAATCATGTAGCAATAAAGCCAATAAGAGTAGTAGGAGGCATTAACGATATGAATCAGCATTACTTAAGCACTGTAAGTATTTGCATAAAATAAGAAATCATTTAGAAATAAATTAATATTTCTTTCATGATATGGTGCGATGCAGTAGTCACATGGTTATGTTTTGGCGTGGATCAGATTAAGAATGAATGCAGAGTATGAATCTTCTGTTACGAATATCCACTCATTAGACGAGTCATCCGATCTTGATGGTGAATTGTTATTTCTCATTATATCTCAGTGACACAAACAACGTAAGTTTATAGAGTGAGGGTGCCATATTTCGGATACCATTTTTATTTTTGGGTATTCTACATGTTATAGTACATCAATAGACACGAGATTCTGAGACAACGTTCTTTATTCATATTACCTTACAGTCCCTTAGTCAAAAAATGTCTTATAAAGTAAGTTCATATAAGACTTAATGGAAACCATAAAAGAGCATTTGGATTAGGTTAGAAGAATGGTGCCGAATTTTGGATAATTTTGTGGAGTGCGATAAGACAGTTGAGAGTGTCTTTTCATAAAATCCCAGAGACATTTTTTTTCCAGCCATACGACTACCCTAATCAAATGGATGCTTTACATTGTTGATCAAAGCTAGCAGGAATGCCATTCGTCTAATGTCCTCCAAGTCCAAAATAGCGATCATCCATAACCGTACAGTATGCAGCCAGTTCGATTTCCAGCTTCTCACCAAGTGCGCACTCTTTTCCGATTTTTGTAGTCAATAAACTGTCAATATCTTTCTGTTTGTGGTTTACATAATTCTCTAGTGTGGAGCGAGGTACGCCATAGCATTTGGAAGTTTATAAAAATCCCATTTTCTTCTCCTTGACGGCCTTTACTGGTTCTCTCATTTCTTCTTCTGACCACCTCCTTCTGCACCCTGGTGCCATCTGATGAACAAAGAGTCTTTTAGATCGGTAAAATATTGTTCATTCCTACTTTCGTGGTGGTATCCGAAATTAAGAATTCCGTCATATTGGATAAATAACAGCTTGGACTAAACAAGATATAAGAGTTTCAAATGTTAATGCATATAAGAAAACTATCATATACTAACATATTACAGGCAGTAATTACGAGATTTAGGACCTTACCTTAATCTCAAGAAATCGCTCTGAAAAGTCCTCTTCAAACATCCTGATCGTGAACAAAACTACTTCACCGCAGCTAACTGCATAATGGCTAGAGGTTCACTGTCTTCACCTGGTACTTCCTTCTATTTGTTCACATGATTTCCGAGGGAGTGCATTAGCTCACGGAGTAGCAAATCTACCATCCGAGATTAGGCACATATCCGAAATATGGTGCCCTTACCCTACTAAAATAAGCTTTGAAAGTCCATTGCAGTTCCAGCGATAGGCTTTAAATCCTTCAGGCACCTAAGATCATGTGTTACCATTTGGAAACTTAGAAGAAAAAAAAGGTTCCAAATGTTTTCTTTTACTGCGGTAACTTGGGAAAAAAATTGTAGGCAGCGAATGAATGAGTACATTCCAAGACAAACTGCACTGTGTTTTGTTTCATGCAGAACGAAGCTGAGAGCGTGGTACTGTTCTAGTTCAACGTACAGAATCTGAACGAGTCACCTTCATTTCACTAGCGGAATAAATAATTCATTCCTTATATTATTGATAGCCGGTTGTTTTATACAAGGCGCACTCTCATCGTGTCACATCAGGGCTAGTACTGAGCCACAGCAGATTTTGAAACGTTCTTGTAAAACTGCTATTAGTTCAGAGAAGAATTACTGTGTCGGTTTGGATGACTTGAGTTGATTTGGCGCTGGCCTTAATCCCAAGGCCACAAACAAAATATTATTTAGAAAATAATTATTCCAGAAATAAATGCCTTAGCTTTTTCTGTGGTTATTTTGTGGTGCTTTTATTCTTACTTCACGTGTATACAGAGACCTTAGTGTTAGGAGATACCTCGTGGCTCGGTGCGTGTCGGACAGTTAACCTTCTAGATATCATCCCTGTACCATATCATCTTACTTCATCACGTGTATACAGAGACCTTAGTGTTAGGAGATACCTCGTGTCTCGGTGTGTGTCGGACAGTTAACCTTGTAGATCTCATCCCTGTACCATATCATCTTACTTCATCACGTGTATACAGAGACCTTAGTGTTAGGAGATACCTCGTGTTTCGGTGTGTGTCGGACAGTTAACCTTCTAGATCTCATCCCTGTACCATACCATCTTACTTCATCACGTGTATACAGAGACCTTAGTGTTAGGAGATACCTCGTGTTTCGGTGTGTGTCGGACAGTTAACCTTCTAGATCTCATCTCTGTACCATATCATCTTACTTCATCACGTGTATACAGAGACCTTAGTGTTAGGAGATACCTCGTGTCTCGGTGTGTGTCGGACAGTTAGCCTTCAAGATCTCATCCCTGTACCATATCATCTTACCTCATCACGTGTATACAGAGACCTTAGTGTTAGGAGATACCTCGTGTCTCGGTGTGTGTCGGACAGTTAACCTTCTAGATCTCATCCCTGTACCATATCATCTTACTTCATCATGTATATACAGAGACCTTATTGTTAGGAGATACCTCGTGTCTCGGTGTGTGACGGAGAGTTAACCTTCTAGATCTCATCCTTGTACCATATCATCTTACTTCATCACGTGTATACAGAGACCTTAGTGTTAGGAGATACCTCGTGTCTCGGTGTGTGTCGGACAGTTAACCTTCTAGATCTCATCCCTGTACCATATCATCTTACTTCATCACGTGTATACAGAGACCTTAGTGTTAGGAGATACCTCGTGGCTCGGTGTGTGTCTGACAGTTAACCTTCTAGATCTCATCCCTGTACCATATCATCTTACTTCATCACGTGTATACAGAGACCTTAGTGTTAGGAGATACCTCGTGTCTCGGTGTGTGTCGGACAGTTAACCTTCTAGATCTCATCCCTGTACCATATCATCTTACTTCATCACGTGTATACAGAGACCTTAGTGTTAGGAGATACCTCGTGGCTCGGTGTGTGTCTGACAGTTAACCTTCTAGGTCTCATCCCTGTACCATATCATCTTACTTCATCACGTGTATACAGAGACCTTAGTGTTAGGAGATACCTCGTGTCTCGGTGTATGTCTGACAGTTAACCTTCTAGATCTCATCCCTGTACCATACCATCTTACTTCATCACGTGTATACAGAGACCTTAGTGTTAGGAGATACCTCGTGTCTCGGTGTATGTCGGACAGTTAACCTTCTAGATCTCATCCCTGTACCATACCATCTTACTTCATCACGTGTATACAGAGACCTTAGTGTTAGGAGATACCTCGTGACTCGGTGTGTGACGGACAGTTAACCTTCTAGATCTCATCCCTGTACCATATCATCTTACTTCATCACGTGTATACAGAGACCTTAGTGTTAGGAGATACCTCGTGTCTCGGTGTATGTCGGACAGTTAACCTTCTAGATCTCATCCCTGTACCATACCATCTTACTTCATCACGTGTATACAGAGACCTTAGTGTTAGGAGATACCTCGTGACTCGGTGTGTGACGGACAGTTAACCTTCTAGATCTCATCCCTGTACCATATCATCTTACTTCATCACGTGTATACAGAGACCTTAGTGTTAGGAGATACCTCGTGTCTCGGTGTATGTCGGACAGTTAACCTTGTAGATCTCATCCCTGTACCATATCATCTTACTTCATTACGTGTATACAGAGACCTTAGTGTTAGGAGATACCTCGTGTCTCGGTGTATGTCGGACAGTTAACCTTGTAGATCTCATCCCGGTACCATATCATCTTACTTCATCACGTGTATACAGAGACCTTAGTGTTAGGAGATACCTCATGTCTCGGTGTATGTCGGACAGTTAACCTTCTAGATCTCATCCCTGTACCATATCATCTTACTTCATCATGTATATACAGAGACCTTAGTGTTAGGAGATACCTCGTGTCTCGGTGTGTGTCGGACAGTTAACCTTCTAGATCACATCCTTGTACCATATCATCTTACTTCATCACGTGTATACAGAGACCTTAGTGTTAGCAGATACCTCGTGGCTCGGTGTATGTCGGACAGTTAACCTTCTAGGTCTCATCCCTGTACCATATCATCTTACTTCATCACGTGTATACAGAGATCTTAGTGTTAGCAGATACCTCGTGGCTCGGTGTATGTCGGACAGTTAACCTTCTAGGTCTCATCCCGGTACCATACCATCTTACTTCATGTATATTGTCACCCGAGCGTCGAAACACCCTATAGACTGGGCGAGCAGCAGACGGGTCGGTGTTCGCCCCGCCCCCTCGTTTTTCTTATAGCGTTAAGAAGGGATGGCTGGGAGAAAAAAAACATCACGGCGCCGTCTCTTTCTGTTCCACCTGTGTTCTCGAACTTACAGGATATTTCCTCTAATCTGGAACCTTCCGATCGACCCGCTGGCCCTATATAAGCAGCACGTCGAGTTAGTCAGTCAGTCAGTTCTTGGTGTAAGAATGCAGTGCTAGTGTACGACGAGAAGACTGCGTAAGAGCATCGGAAGATTGTACGTAATTACGAGTGCAAGTGAAATTGTGACGGACGAACTGGTGAATCGTAATTGTGTGCATTACGTAATTCTGTGTAATTGGCAAGAGTTTAACTGTAAGTCGGTGGAAATAAAGAACATTTTTGAGTGGTGTAATTGGACTTTACATTTCAC